>JAOPSE010000023.1:9727785-10111380 GCA_029449295.1 Zea luxurians | reverse complement strand
ACCTGCTTCGGCTGGATCTGTTGGGCTGCAGCTTCTGCTATCTCTTTCTATTTCTAGATGGTGACATGGCACATCCTGGTAGTATGGCCCTTGTCCTCACCTTAGAATAGGCAATAAATTTTCCTGGGCTGATCACCAAACCTTCCTCCGAAGCCCCTGGCGCCTCTGCCCCTTTGAGCTGGGGGCCAGGGATAGTTCTGTTGCTGTCCCGAAGCCTGAGAGGTATACTGCGGCCTCTGTTGTTGACTTCCCCTGTCGTCATTCTGAGTAGAGTGGATGGATCTGACGTGCCTAGGGTGGATTCTCCCTCCGAAGCCCTTGGTCATTTCTGAGAACCTGTAGGCCTCCTCCCTTCTTTGTCGAAAGTCATTATATGCTCGGATATATTCATCCATCTTCTGAAGCAGTTTCTCCAGGGTCCGAGGGGTTTCCTGGCGAAATATTGGGCTGTAGGTCCTAGCCGAAGCCCCTTAATCATGGCTTCAATAACAATTTCATTAGGCACCATTGGCGCTTGTGCCCTCAGTCGTAAGAATCTTCGGACATACGCCTGAAGGTATTCTTCATGATCCTGAGTACACTGGAACAATGCTTGAGCAGTGACCGGCTTCGTCTGAAACCCTTGGAAGCTAGTGATGAGCATGTCCTTCAACTTTTGCCATGATGTAATTGTTCCTGGCCGAAGAGAAGAGTACTAGGTTTGTGCAACATTTTTTACTGCCATGACGAAGGATTTCGCCATGACTGCAGTATTGCCACCATATGAAGATATGGTTGCTTCGTAGCTCATCAGAAATTGCTTCGGATCTGAGTGTCCGTCATACATTGGGAGCTAATGTGGTTTGTAAGACGGGGGCCAAGGTGTAGCCTGCAGTTCTGCTGACAGAGGAGGAGCATCATCAAAAGCAAAATTTCCATGATGGAAATCCTCATACCAATCATCCTCGTTGACGAAGCCCTCTTGGTGAAGCTCTCTGTACTGGGGCCTCCGGTTCTGATCATGTTGCGTAAGATGACGAACTTCTTCAGAGGCTTCGTCTATCTGCCTTTGTAGGTCAGCTAGCCGGGCCATCTTTTCTTTCTTCCTTTGCACTTGTTGATGCAGCATCTCCATATTCCTGATTTCTTGGTCCAAATCGTCCTCCTGAGGCGTTGGACTCGTGGCCTTCCTCTTCTGGCTTCGGGCCTCCCGAAGAGAAAGGGTCTCCTGATTCGGGTCCAGCGGCTGCAGAGCGGCAGCTCCTGTTGCTGAAACTTTCTTTGGCGGCATGACGAAGGTCGATGCTTGCCGAAGGTGGTCAAAAAAGGGTTCACCGGAGGTGGGCGCCAATGTTGGGGACTTGTTCTCAAATGCTATGAGTTAAGAACAAGGCAACATAAAGAATGTTAAATGTTATAGTCCTTCGTCCTTCGAAGCATTATTTCCCTTAGGATATAACGACTCTCGGACGAAGGTTACAGAAAGCGTACCTTCGTAAGTACGACATATATAAAAATGAAGAAGGGTTTATACGAAACATGAACAATGCGAACAATCAAATATGTTATCATTATTGTATTATTTTTGTGTTATTATCATGAATAAGTAAAGATAATGATTTATTACAAGTGTACCTTCGGCTTGAAGGAAGTAAAAATACAAGCGTGACGCAAAAGCAAATGCCCCGTCAGCGTGAACAGTACGAGAGTACTGTTCATCTATTTATAGGCACGGTCGCAGTCCATGTAAAATTACATTCAGGCCCTTTGCATTTGATAATAACTCTATAGCAATTCATCGGGATCTAGATAGCCTTTTCCTCTTTAAGTCGGTTTCCTTTTTCCGGTCATCATGCCGAAGCTCCCTTTCATACAGCTTCGGCTCTGTTCCATCCTTCGTTCCCCTTGTGTTTCTTCATACAGTGATTTTGACTCAAGTCCGAAAGGTCCATGTTCAAAGGTACTTGCTCATGTATTATACTCCAGAAACATTGTTAAATCACGTTTTTGAGGACCTTCGGAAGCCGAAGGCCCCCAACACTTATATACTCGACCATGGGGCATTACATGTGGATATGATAACAATGTGCGCCTAAGTAATAGTGAAGTGACTGAGTCTATCTTCCTATAATTGAGCCGACCCATCCTCGCTCAGTTCCGATGTACGGGGCTCCTGCGCGGGAAGGTCGGGTCACTGTTGTGATCACTGCTCGGATTCATCAGGCCGCCTGGGCTTGCGTCAATCTGATCTTGTTCGATCCACTTCACTAGGCGTTCTTTCCCAGGCCCACGAAGGGATGATCTCGCGAATTAATGGGCCCACGAGCCTTTCGTGAGGTCTTTATCCTTCCGGTGGACCCAGGGGATATCTGTCCCCCACAAGCCCCCGATCTTTGGGTTGATTTTGAAATAACCGGCCCAAAGATCCAAGGTCCAGCTTGCAGTTTTTTACTTTTGATAAGGAATAATTCAAAAGTAAGTCCGCTGGGCCATTGCTCCTGAACTCTGAGTGATCCAATAAAAACGATCTTTTACTGCCTTCTTCCGTTATTGCTCTTCAAAACTTGATGTTCTGCCTTGAGTTTATGCTTTAGAGGTCAGCATTTTGATTTTTTAGGACTCGAATTTCATTGGATGTAGCCCCCGAGCTTCGAGTGGATTTTTGTAAATAATCCACTCGAAGGTCTTCATTTTAAGTCTTCAAGAATCACTTTTATCTTCCCCTTGTGCTTTTTCAGAAGTCAGCCTTGTCTTAGTTTCACCATATGCTTTAGAGGTTAGCATTCTGCTTCTCGGGGTAGATGATTCATTGGGTGCACCGAAGGTGCACCCAATGGGTGTAGCCCCCGAGCTTTGAGTGGATTTTTGAAAATAATCCGCTCAAAGGTCTTCACTGTCATATTGGAATCCACATAATGCTTTAGATATCAGCATTATATCATCAACATTATGCTTTAGAGGTCAGCATTCGTTTTTGTCTTCGGAATCGAGCACAAGATCTGTCCATATCTTGCTAGGTCTAGCAATTTATTTGATCTGCGACTGATTGGACGTTCGATAGATGGCCTTTGGCTAGTCTTCCTATCACTTCGTGCTTTAATGCTTCTGTCGATTAGACTTGTACCTCATCAGCTATATTTGGCTTTCCTTTGATCCTTGGTGATATCTTCCTTCTGTCTTGAGGTAGTATGGATGTGACTGCTTGGGAAAATCTACTGAAAATTCCTAGACGTCCCCCCCAATGGGTGTAGGCAAGGGACGACTTGGTGCGCTGAGCGTTTAGCAAACTGCTTCTGAGTAGTAACTTGACGTGACTGTGGGTGTAATCATATCACCCGAGCAGTTGACTGGAGTCCCAATGGGTGTCGTGTTACGTGGAACGGCGTCAGCCGCCTGACGTGTTTCCAGATGGTTTGAATTGCATATTGAATTTTTGCGACTGTTCAGTGGTCGTGGTAGGAGGTGAGCGGTTGCCTTCTCCTTCTATAAATAGTGTTCTTGCTTCTCCGGCGTCTTCACATCTCTTACTGCTGCTTGTTGCTTACTCTTTCCACTTTCCTTCTACTCCACCATGGGCAAGAGCAAGAAGGGTGGTAGTTCCTCGCATCACTCTGGTGATAAGCGGAAACGTGAGCCGACTCCTCCCTCGGAGGACTTCAGCGACTCGGAGTACTCGGAGGAGGAGTTCTCCTCTGAGTCAGAGGGCTCTCCGGTCCACGCCTCTCCCCCGGCGTTGTCTAATGATTCAGACGACTCCCAAGGGATCGCCGCGGAGGTGTGGACTTACATTCGGGCTGTCGAGCGCGCCGGGCTCGAGGGCTCGGATGAGTCGGAGGACTCCTCGGACGAGGAGAACTCCTCGGACTCGTCCGAGGAGGGCGGCGACGACGGTGATGGCGGTGATGGCGACGACGACGGAGGCGACGGCGACGGTGGCAGTGACGACGGCGAAGGCGACGACAAGGGTGGCAGCGGCGACGGCGGCGACATGGGTGGCAGTGGCGACGGCGGCGATGGCGGCAAGGGCAGCAGCAGGGGCAGCAACAAGGCCAGTGGCTAGACGCCACTGGTTTTAGATGTTAGTATAGTTTAGTAGTAGAAATAGTATTAGTGAAATAATGTAGTAGTAGTTAGTAGTATAGCGTAGCAAAATGTAATGTAGTAGTAGGGAGGATATCAGCTCATAATGAGTTGATTTGTAAGTTCGGTAATGCTCCCCTTTGATAATGAAGAAGGATTTCGCCCCATTCTGTGTGCACCATTTTGCCTCTCTGTCAATCATCGACCATATTTATGCTTATTACAGATGTTGTTTTTGGATGTAACGCTTGAGTAGCAACTTAGAACCGTCGAGTTGCATTTCAGACTGTCTTCTTCGCGATGTCAGCATTTTAGTGGTAGCGGCCGAGTCCTTTGGGGTCACGTTACCGCTTTAGGGATAACAGCCGAGTGATAGCGGGCCACGTCGGTGTTTTAGAAGTAACAACCGAGCGGTTACTGGTGATGTCGGTGTTTTAGAGGTAACAGCCGAATCCTTTGGAGCCACGTCACTGCTTTAGGAATAACAGCCGAGTGACTGCTGGCGACGTCGGCGTTTTAGAAGTTACAGCCGAGTGATAATGGGCCACGTCGACCGCTTTGGAAACAATAGCCGAGTGAAGTCTGGTAACATCAGCGTTTTTAGAAATAACAGCTGAGTTAAATTGGGCCGCGTCGGTCGTTTTGGAAATAACGGCCAAGTGATGACATGGCACGCCAGCGTTTTAGAAATAACGGCTGGGTGATGACTGGGCGCTTTTTAGAATTGGCGTCTGGCCCAGGAAAACCCCATATGTACTGCACTGTCGCATGCCTCTGCATTCTGTGCCCTAGTTTTGCTTTTTTGCAATACTGCTTCCGCTCCGCTCGCCAGCAAGGTTGAGATGGCGCCCAAACGGAAAGCCCAGAGTTCGTCCGTCGCAATCATTCCTCCTCTCGATCCCAACAGTCAGTTGCCTTTCGCAGGTAACCACATGTCTGTTGTCTCTGAATCCGACCTTTTCCATCTCGTATCCATCGGAGTTCTTCCTTTGAAGGAGCTCTGTTCTTGGTGGATCTGTCGTGGGGTCACTGTTCCGACAGAAGACACCCATGAATCTGTCATTTACGTTCCTTTTCTCATTCGCGGCCTTGCTCTTCCCATTTCTCCTTTCTTCCGCGGTCTCCTTGATTTCTATCACTTGAATCTGACCCATCTGAATCCCAATTCCATTCTGCAAGTTTCTGTTTTTGTTCACTTGTGCGAAGCTTTCCTTGGTATTCTACCACACTTCGGCCTATGGAAGTACTTGTACCACTGCCGGCCTGGGATGACCGGAGGGTAGCACCAGCTTGTGGGGGGCGCGAGTTTGGAGATGCGCCGTGGGAGGAAAACCGAGTACCTCGACATCCCACTCAAGGACAGCATCAAAGGATGGCGCCTGGAATGGTTTATCGTGGAGAATCACAGGAATTCCCTCCCCCCACGGTCAGGGAGATAGCCATATGTTTGCACTCCAAGTTGGACCGAATCCCTTACAGACCTAGAGGTGGCTGAGGCAAGGGCTCTGCTTGCTGAGGTTGGATTATTGAAAGAGAGGGGTATGACTACAGAAGCTGTGGTCACCGATTCCATTTTCAAGAACATTCAGCCACTAAAAGACAGAGCATACCCGGCTTATCTGTATCGAGGCCTCGCTGATTCAACCCGGGTTACCAACAGAAGGATTCCTGCTATGGATTTGGTGAGCCGGCTCGAGATGATACTCCGAGGCAAGGTGTCGAATATTGGTGCTCCTGTTGCATACTCAGCCTAGAATCTGCCTCCTTCCAAGGCTTTTACAAGTTTTGTGTCAAATCCTCCTACTGGTGATAGCGGTTTGGGCCTTGGAGTGCGACCCTCTCCCGAAGAGGTTAGTGCTTTGGTCGCCTCACTTGGTGAAATCCCTGACGACGAGAGGCAGGTTCATTTCGAGGTACCTTTGAATCCAAGTGATGCAGAGATAAGTGTCATGTTGGATATGTTGGCTGAAGATTCTTCTGATGCAGCTCCTGCTGAAACACTGGCTGTAGCACCCATCACAGAGGCTGGCAAAGCTTTGGATATTCAGAGGTCTGATAGTGTTCGCCTGAAGCATCCTCGCCGAGCCACTCAACCAACTTCTCCTGTTGAGGAGAAGAAAAAGAAAAAGAGACGTCTTCGCTGAGTGTCATGCTTGGATCAGGATGCCGGTCCTTCTGCTCCTGCTGCTGAGGAAGTGCCGGTGCCAGTTTTTGCTGAAGCTGATCCCAATGGGTGTGACCCGACTGATGCTAATCCCAATGGGTGTGACCTTGATGATGTTGAACCCAATGGGTGTAATCTAGCCACAGCTGATCCCAATGGGTGTACCGTCCGCATTATGATGAAGATGAGGAAGAGGAGAATGAGGTCCCTTTAATTTGGAAGAACAGCCGGCGCTACATAGCTACCGGGGAAAGTAGTGGTGTTCCTTGTTGGAACTTGCTCTCAACTGCAAGGGGATCCAACATGGGTGAACGGTGATGACAACAGGGCACTCGCGCTAGATGGCAAAAGCTCTATTAATCTGGCCTCTCACGGGCACTGTACAGGGGTATTTATAGGTACCTGAGCGCGCAGCACCTCGAGCTAAGGACGCATGTGCCCTCAGGTACCTAGGTTATCCCAAGAATATTCCCATAAAGCGGGGTTACAGACCGTAATTATAGGAATGCTTTTACAACATAGGCCCGTAACACAGGGCGGCCAAGCGGGGCCCGTTACGACGGGCCGGATTGCACGTGGGCCTCCGAGCTGGGCGAGGCCGCGCCGTGGGATGCCCTTCGTCGACAGTCTTCGCCTGGAACGGAAGAAGCGAAGGGTGTCCCCGCCTGTTTTGTTTCTGTCAGTTCAGCTGCTGCAGCGAAGGCTTCGAGCGAAGGGTGGCGCCTTTGCCTTCGCCCCAACATTCCTTCTCCAGCTTTGTCTGCCCTCGTCGGTGTTTTAGAAGTAACAACCGAGCGGTTACTGGTGATGTCGGTGTTTTAGAGGTAACAACCGAATCCTTTGGAGCCACGTCACTGCTTTAGGAATAACAGCCGAGTGACTACTGGCGACGTTGGTGTTTTAGAAGTAACAGCCGAGTGATAATGGGCCACGTCGACTGCTTTGGAAACAATAGCCAAGTGAAGTCTAGTAACATCAGCGTTTTTAGAAATAACAGCTGAGTTAAATTGGGCCGCGTCGGCCGTTTTGGAAATAACGGCCGAGTGATGACATGGCACATCAGCGTTTTGGAAATAACGACTGGGTGATGACTTGGCGCTTTTTAGAATTGGCGTCTGGCCCGGGAAAACCCCATATGTACTGCACTGTCGCACGCCTCTGCATTCTGTGCCCTAGTTTTGCTTTTTTGCAATACTGCTTCCGCTCCGCTCGCCAGCAAGGTTGAGATGGCGCCCAAACGGAAAGCCCAGAGTTCGTCCGTCGCAATCATTCCTCCTCTCGATCCCAACAGTCAGTTGCCTTTCGCAGGTAACCACATGTCTGTTGTCTCTGAATCCGACCTTTTCCATCTCGTATCCATCGGAGTTCTTCCTTTGAAGGAGCTCTGTTCTTGGCGGATCTGTCGTGGGGTCACTGTTCTGACAGAAGACACCCATGAATCTGTCATTTACGTTCCTTTTCTCATTCGCAGCCTTGCTCTTCCTATTTCTCCTTTCTTCCACGGTCTCCTTGATTTCTATCACTTGAATCTGACCCATCTGAATCCCAATTCCATTCTGCAAGTTTCCGTTTTTGTTCACTTGTGCAAAGCTTTCCTTATTCTGCCACACTTCGGCCTATGGAAGTACTTGTACCACTGCCGGCCTGGGATGACCGGACGACAGCACCAGCTTGTGGGGGGCGCGAGTTTGGAGATGCGCCGTGGGAGGAAAACCGAGTACCTCGACATCAATCCCCTATAGACCTAAAGGTGGCTGAGGCAGGGGCTCTGTTGCTGAGGTTGGATTATTGAAAGAGAGGGGTCTGACTGCAGAAGCTGTGGTCACCGATTCCATTTTCAAGAACATTCAGCCACTAAAAGACAGAGCATACCTGGCTTATCTGTATCGATGCCTCACTGATTCAACCCGGGTTACCAACAGAAGGATTCCTGCTGTGGATTTGGTGAGCCGGCTCGAGATGATACTCCGAGGCAAGGTGTCGAATATTGGTGCTCCTGTTGCATACTCAGCCTAGAATTTGCCTCCTTCCAAGGCTTTTACAAGTTTTGTGTCAAATCCTCCTACTGGTGATAGCGGTTTGGGCCTTAGAGTGCGACCCTCTCCCGAAGAGGTTAGTGCTTTGGTCGCCTCACTTGGTGAAATCCCTAACGACGAGAGGCAGGTTCATTTCGAGGTACCTTTGAATCCAAGTGATGCAGAGATAAGTGCCATGTTGGATATGTTGGCTGAAGATTCTTCTGATGCAGCTCTTGCTGAAACACTGGCTGTAGCACCCATCACAGAGGCTGGCAAAGCTTTGGATATTCAGAGGTCTGATAGTGTTCGCCCGAAGCGTCCTCGCCGAGCCACTCAACCAACTTCTCCTGCTGAGGGGAAGAAAAAGAAAAAGAGACGTCTTCGCTGAGTGTCATGCTTGGATCAGGATGCCGGTCCTTCTGCTCCTGCTGCTGAGGAAGTGCCGGTGCCAGTTTTTGCTGAAGCTGATCCCAATGGGTGTGACCCGACTGATGCTAATCCCAATGGGTGTGACCTTGATGATGTTGAACCCATTGGGTGTAATCTAGCCACAGCTGATCCCAATGGGTGTACCGTCCGCATTATTGATGAAGATGAGGAAGAGGAGAATGAGGTCCCTTTAATTCGGAAGAACAGCCGGCGCTACATAGCTACCGGGGAAAGTAGTGGTGTTCCTTCTCCAGCTTTGTCTGCCCTCGTTGGTCTGCAAGAATTGTCTCTGGCAAACTTTGATCAGACTCTTGAAGACATGGTCCCAGAAGATCTGTTGTCAGAGCCAGCAGATGGTGGAATGATGGAAGTTTGCGCTGATGTGCCTAATGCCGGGTTGGAGTTATCCCACGCGGCGTCCCGTACCTCATCGACCTTGGATCGCAGTCTTAAGGGTCAGGAGGCTGGTCTGGATTGCCCTGCTCCCATGGAAGTGGTTGAAGGTCCTTCAGCCTTAGAGGTGGCTGTTACAGAGGATTCAGCCCTCAAGGATGGCGCTAGCGCTTACCCAGCCCCCGAGGGTGTTGCCGGGGATGATCTGGCTCGGATGGGTAGCGCGAGCTATGACCCAGCCCCCGAGGGTGTCCGAGTTGATTCTCCCTCTCATACTTCCATGGATGTTCATGTAGGGTCTTCTCCTCCGCATTCTGGTTGCCTGGCAGCAACTCAAGCTTCAGGTCAGGGAGTCGCCTTAGAGGCCGACGCTCCTGATGACAGAGTTTTGATTTCTACTGATGACACTGACTTGGTCCCCACTGATACATTGTGAGTTGTTCCAGTTGGTGTTCCTTCATCGAGCCATCACTTGACTTCCCACGACTTGGGAGTTTCTTTGTTCTTCTCCAACCTCCAGGTAATTTGGTCTTTCCTGATCTGGCTGTATCCTGGGTGTGATATTGTTCTTTACACTCATCTGTTTTTGTCGTTAGGCATTGGTTGATGAAATGGCTGGTCAGGTGAAGTCGCAGGGTGCTTCTGTCCCAGAAAGGGCTCTATCTCTGACGCATTGGAACCCAGTGCTGCTTCAGGGCGGGTATCTGATTTGGAGATGGCAAATGCTGGTTAGTGCCCTTTATTTCTTCTTTGGCTACTTGATTAATCTGCTTTTTAGCTGAACACCCTTGCTTGACTATTTCTTGAAAGATATGGCTCGGCGGTACTCTGATCTTGAAGAAAAATATTCTCAAGGTTAGACTGAATTTGTGGCAGAACTGCCCGAATTATTCCGACTTAAGTGCCTAAGTCCCTGTTGGGGGCCTTCGGCTTTCGAAGGTCCTCAAAAATATGATTTAAACAATGTTTCGGGAGTATAATGTGTGAACAGGTATCTTCGGACTCGAATCGATATCACAGTGGGGGAAGCCCAAAGAATACGAAGGTTGATACAGCGCCGAAGCTGTGAGCAGGAAAGCTTCGGCGTGATAGCAGAAAATGAAACCGACTTAAAGATGAAAAGGCTATTCAGACCTCGGTGGATTACTATAGAATTACTACCAAATGTAAAGGGCATGGATGTAATTTTGCATGGGCTGCGTCCCGTGCCTATAAATAGGTGAACAGTGCTCCCGTACTGTTCACGCTGACTTGGCATTTACTTTTACATCACGCTTGTACTTTTACCTTCTTTCGAGCCGAAGGTACGCTTGTAATTTGATATCATTTCCATTTTCCTATAATAATAAGATAGAAATGAATTGATAATTATACAAAATTGTTTATGATATCTCTTGTACTACATATGATTCCTTCTTCATTATGATGTGTTGTGATTATGAAGGTTTGTCCTTCATAACCTTCGTCCGAAAATCATTATATCCCAAGGGAAATAATGCTTCGAAGGACGAAGGACTTTGACGTTTAACATTTTTTATGTTGCCTTGTTCTTAACTCATAGCATTTGAGAACAAGTCCCCAACATTGGCGCCCACCTCCGGTGAACTCACTTCCACTCTTTGAGTTTGGAACATCTTCGGCAATCATAAATCTTCGCTATGGCGCCGAAGAAGGCTTCAGCAACTGGGGCTGCAGTTCTGCAACCGCTGGACCCTAATCAGGAGACTCTCTCTCTTCGGGAGGCCCGAAGCCAGAAGAGGAAGGCTGTCAGCCCGACACCGCAAGAGGATGAGCTAGACCAAGAAATCAGAGACATGGAGATGCTTCATCAACAGGTGCAGAGGAAGAAGGAAAAGATGGCCAGGCTAGCAGAACTGCAAAGGCAGATAGACGAAGCCTCTGAAGAAGTTCGTCATCTTACTCAGGATGAGCAGAACCGAAGGCCTCAGCACAAGGACCTTCATCAGGAGGGTTTTTTCAATGAAGATGACTGGTATGAGAATTTCCATCATGGAAATTTTGCTTTTGATGATGCTTCTCCTCTGTCCGCTGAGCTGCAGGCTACACCTTGGCCTTTGTCCTACAAGCCGCCCCAGCTCCCCATGTTTGACGGCCATTCAGACCCAAAGCAGTTTTTGATGAGCTACGAAGCAACAGTATCTTCGTATGGTGGCAATACTGCAGTCATGGCAAAATCTTTTGTTATGGCTGTCAAGAGTGTTGCTCAAACCTGGTATTCCTCCCTTCGACCAGGAACAATCACTTCATGGCAAAAGTTGAAGGACATGTTGTTAACCAGCTTCCAAGGGTTTCAGACGAAGCCGGTCACTGCTCAAGCTCTATTCCAGTGCACCCAGGATCACGAAGAATACCTTCAGGCGTATGTCCGGAGGTTCTTACGTTTGAGGGCACAGGCGCCAACAGTGCCCAACGAAATTGTAATTGAGGCCATGATCAAGGGACTTCGGCCAGGACCTTCAGCTCAGTACTTTGCTAGGAAGCCTCCTCAAACTTTGGAGAAGCTGCTCCAGAAGATGGACGAGTATATTCGGGCTGACAATGATTTTCGTCAAAGAAGGGAGGAAGCTTTCAGGTTTTCCGAAATGACCAGGGGCTTCGGAGGAAGATTTTATCCGAGGCACGTCAGGTTAATTCACAACTCTACTCAAAATGATGATAAGGGGAGTCAGCAGCAAAGGCCACAGTGCTCCTCACAGGCTTCGGGGCAACAACAAAGCTCCTTCCGGCCGCCAGCTCCAAGAGGCAGAGGCGCCAGGGGCTTCGGCGGAAGATTTGGAGATCAACCAAGAAGAACATTTTGCTTGTTTTGTGGTGAAAACAAGGGCCATACCACCAGGATGTGCCATATTACCATCCAGAAGCAAAAGGAGATAGCTGAAGCTGCAACACAATAGGGTCAGCCGAAGCAGATCATGCACACTGCTTCGTATCATTCGCCTTACATCCCAGAATATGTAGGCAATCACCCTGCAGTTTCTGTTGCTTCGGCGAGTCAACCTCAAGCTTCTTGGCAACAGCCTCCACCTCCACCACCGCTGCAACAAGGCCAGCAGCCAGAAGGGGGCCAATATGCTCAACATCAAAGGGACTTTAGAGAACAGTCCAAAGCTCGCACAGTCAATAGCACTGTGCCAGAGTCGAAGCACATTTATTGACAAATATCCTACCTTGATAGTAGTCTTTCCCATTCAGTTTTATTTTCTGTGTAATAAAGGACACTTTTTAAAATCTCATGTAATAGTTTCGTTGTCTGCCACAAGGAAAACATATCTTCTCCACAGGCTTAAATTGTTGAAGCTTAAAGATTTGCGATAGCAAGGAGGACCTTCGAATTATCAAAAATTTATTTTAAAAGGCACGGTATGAATTTTTCGAAGCAACAAAAAGTCGTTCTAAGGAACGCAGAGTAAGTTTGCTGAAGTTACAAAAAGCCGTTCCAAAGGGAGCGCAGTGTAAGTTTTCTGCTCAGAAGTCGTTCCAAAGGGAATGCAGAGCTTACAGCGAAAAATAAACGATGATACCGCCTAAGTAAAAGGCGAAGCGCGAAAAGTCAACGCGAATACCGCCGAAAGTAAAAGGTGAAGAAGCTCCTAAGGGAGGCTTACAGCGAAAAATAAACGCTGATTCCACAGAAGTAAAAGGCGAAGAAGCTCCTAAGGGAGGCTTACAGCGAAAAGTCAACGCTGATTTAAAAAGATTATGTGTTTTATTGAAGGGATGTCCGTGTATCTTCGGAATAAATACCATTTTACATAACATAACATCATCACATCATTTCGCATAGCATAAGCATCATACATCATGTTGCATATGGCACAAGAAGGGGGCACAATATCGATCTTCGGAAAAATGCTTTGAAAAAGGGAAAATCATGCTGAGTCACAAGGAGATACAATATTGATCTTCGGAGTGTAGCTTCGGAAGATATTTTCACGAAGCTTGGACATTCTTCATCAGAGCACTATGGATATTGTTCTGCTAAATGAAAATTCTTCTTCACGAAGCATGAAAAGAAGGGAAGGTGTTTTTTCGTCGAAGACTCAAAAACGGTACACATGTAAAATTTCATGCATCGTAAAGAATTGAACCATAAAAAAACAAGTATATTACATTCAGGGTTACAAGATATTTCACATATTACATTTCAGATGTTTTTACAATAGCACCTAGTCTTCCCTAAGTACTACTTCCGCAGCTTCGTTCAGGAGTTGATTGACAACTTGATCCATGATAGCTTCGGCCATCTTTTTGATTTCATCGTCTTCCTTCGGGTGAGGGCCCAGAGACGTTTTAGCAGGATCTGAGGGAGGACAGGATACGGCTACATGGCTATTACAATTGGCGAACGAAGTTTGAAATCAAAAATTACAACACAATAAAAACCATTAGTTAATACCTATTTGCCCTTCGGGCTCTGCGCTTTTCTCAGCAGCCTCGGCCACTTTTCTAGCATCATGAATGCCTTTTTCGCTTTTTGGATAATTTCTCGGGCCATTTCTCGGCCACCATTATCCCAGATATCGGTAAAAAATTTCCCACCAACCATGCTAGCTTCAGCTGAAGGGTCTTTAGCATCTTCGAAGGACAAGGCAGTTTCGGATTGTGCTAAAATTTTTACATGTTCGCAGCCTTTCCTTTCCAAAATGTTGGCAATCCCCCTGGCACCCGAAAAAGCGCATATGTCTCCGCGACTATTTAAAATTTCCTCAAAGGCCTCAGCTTCGTGAATAATCCATCCAATGGGACCTTCGGGGTTGCCTCTTGTAAAGTTTTCTTCGCTCGAGAATGCGCCAACGCTGGCGAAGCTAGCTTTCATTTTCTTAACACATTCCATAGATTTGTCATAACATCTTTTCTTGGATGAACGAAGCTCTTCAATAGTTCCTTCTAAATGATTTGCCCATTGGTCGCTAAGTTCTCGCTTCGTTTCTTCAAGTATGCGTTCTTCTTTAGCTCGGGCTAATTGCTTCCGAAGATCGTCAATCTCGTGCTTTTGGGCCGCAGCTTGTGCCCTCGAGGCAGCTTCGTTCTCCTTTATTTTATCCACCAATGTAACTAGAATTTTGTCCTTTTCCAAGGCTTCGTTTCTTAGTTTTGATCACCTCTGTTCGAAGGTTGTTAAAAGCAATTCATAGCTTTCGTCTTCGGCATTCTTTTGCGCTCTCAGCGCGTTGCCTAGGATTAAACCCTATATGTAAAAGAGTTAGTATAAGAATAAAACAATAAATTTTAAATCATAAAGTTTCCAAATGCGCAAATCCGCTTCGGAAGTTTCAACAGTCTTCTTCGGAGTCGTGCTTGAGGACTTAATTGTCTCCAGAACATCTAGCACGTTGACCATTCTTTTTCTTTTCGGGTCACCGCTGGGCCCTTTTGGTTTTTTATTGTCTCAACACTGGCTGAAGGACTTAAAATTTCCAATATTTTCGTTCCTTCAGTTCTCGGTTTTTCTGCTTTCTTTGTTGAATGTTCTTCAGTTTTTTCTTCAATCTTCGGCACTGAAGTTGGCTCTTTAATTTCGGTGGCCGAAGAGGTTTCACCGGCGAATTCGGGTACTGTAGCTGGTTCAATGTAGTGTGGTCGGTGTGTGAGAACCTTTACCCTTTGTCTCTTCGGCGCTGGCTCACTAGGAGCAGTTGAAGAAGTTTCTTGTGCAGAAGCTGTGTTTTTTCTTTTTTGACCCCCGCGCTGGATAGTGGTAGTCGGGGTACACGAACCCAATTGCGTCAAACACTCGGTTCAGTCTTTTCTTTTTCCGGCCTCCGAAGGCTGCTGACAATGCAGTATCTTCAGCCTTTGAATAAACCCCGAGTAGTTCATCACTTAAATTTTCAATGCTTTTTTAGCCAGTCATCATCTGGCTCAACAAATTTATCTCCAAACTTGAAAGTATACTTCAGCCTGATAAGTCCACCTTCGTCAACCTTCTTTATGGTCTCTCCGCGGCATTTCCCATTTTTCCGCGAGCGGCCACACCCTGAAGGCAATATGCTCTTGAACCAAATCTCTCGTTCCAATAAAAGAGCAAATAACTCCGAAGGCTCTCTGGCATTCTTCGGCAGCTTCGTTCATTTCAACCTTCGGCTTCCGCAAGCCGAAGCGTTGCCAAATAGGGCGCATAATTATACATTTAATATCTTCCCGTGTTTTCATGTCATTCTTCACATAAAACCATTCTGTCATCCAGTCGCCGGGCCATCTCTTCCGAAAGGTTGGCACAGGACAGCTTGACCCGGACCGAGAGACGAAACTGTAGCAGCCGAATTATTGTGATACTGCTCCTTACCCCAGGGTTTTGTCTCGTATAACAATTCGTGTATGTTGCATAAACTTTTCGCATCAGGTTCCAAACCTTGGCTTCTCACGGCCCACACGAAGATATTCATCCTTATGATTGCTTCAGGGGTAAGTTGGTGAAGATAGATTTCAAATATTTTCAGTACTTCTACGACAAAGCTGCTCAGGGGAAATCGTAGTCCAGCTTTCAAAAAGCTTCGGAACACTATGACTTCATTTTCCTCAGGAGTCGGACAAGTCTTCTCTCCTTCATCGGCCCTCACAATGGACAAGTCCCGGAAGTATCTTCCCCTCATGTTGACAAGATGATTTTCTTTGATACTTGATTTGCCGAAAACCGCATGGCTTGGCCGCCAAGGGCGATCTTCGGAGTCTTCACCACCGCTATCTGCATCGTAACTGTCGCTGTCATCAGTATCTTCAGATAAACCTTCTAAAATCTCTTTGGTGATCTTTTCTGTATTTGTCTTCGACATTGCTTCAAGAAACCCCAGGTTTTTCTCTTCAGAGAGACTCAGCTTCATCTCGACAGCATCTCTTTTATCTTCAGACATCTTCGGAAATGCTAAAAAACTGCTTTCAAAGCTGAAGCTTAAAAACTTAAAAAGCCAAGCAAGTGTTGGTGCGCAAGAGCTAAAAATTGAGTAAGCAAGAGCAGATGGCAAGAAAGCGTACCAAATGAGCTTGCGGTATGCTCTTATTTATACGCCCAGTGTATTAAAAATTGGAAGACCCCGCTTGTCAGTGAATGTTGCTATTCTAGCAAAGGGAAGGTGTTTTTTCGGACCTTCGGCTTAAGGCCTTCGTCCATGTCGCAATCTAAATTTATCATTCTAACAAATTAATATTGCGAGGGGCTACTGTTGGGGGCCTTCGGCTTCCGAAGGTCCTCAAAAATATGATTTAAACAATGTTTCGGGAGTATAATGTAGTGAACAGGTATCTTCGGACTCGAATCGATATCACAGTGGGGGAAGCCCAAAGAATACGAAGGTTGATACAGCGCCGAAGCTGTGAGCAGGAAAGCTTCGCTTGATAGCAGAAAATGAAACCGACTTAAAGATGAAAAGGCTATTCAGACCTCGGTGGATTACTATAGAATTACTACCAAATGTAAAGGGCATGGATGTAATTTTGCATGGGCTGCGTCCCGTGCCTATAAATAGGTGAACAGTGCTCCCGTACTGTTTCACGCTGACTTGGCATTTACTTTTACATCACGCTTGTACTTTTACCTTCTTTCGAGCCGAAGGTACGCTTGTAATTTGATATCATTTCCATTTTCCTATAATAATAAGATAGAAATGAATTGATAATTATACAAAATTGTTTATGATATCTCTTGTACTACATATGATTCCTTCTTCATTATGATGTGTTGTGATTATGAAGGTTTGTCCTTCATAACCTTCGTCCGAAAATCATTATATCCCAAGGGAAATAATGCTTCGAATGACAAAGGACTTTGACGTTTAACATTTTTTATGTTGCCTTGTTTTTAACTCATAGCATTTGAGAACAAGTCCCCAACAGTCCCGCCTTAGAGGCTAGACCACACTTAAATGGGAATAACCCATCAATCCCTCAGATCTAGTCCGACGAGGCCACTGACAGGATCAAGTACCACAATCTCACTCGAAGGTGAGTCACAGAGCAAATACAATAAGGCATAAAACCATACATTAAGGAGTATCAAATTATTACATCACCATCGGAGTTTTGCAAAAGTAGCCATCATTGTTCGAAGTGCAGCGGAATAAAACTAACGATAGATAAATGGAGGGATGGGGAAGCCTGTCCCATCACTCCTCATGCTCCTCCTCGGCCGAGGCGGGGTCCCACTCGACAGTCCAACCCGGTGGCAAGACGGACGGCCCAAGTTACTCCAGCAACCATGTCCTCCAGAGAACCTGTAAAATTATTCCACAAGCAAGGCTGAGTATACTAATACTCAGCTAGGCTTACCCGGTGTGAGGAGTCTACTCCTCTACCTCTAGACATGCAGCTGTCTCGCTATGGGGTTTGGTTGCCAAAAGCACTAGCTGAGTTTCTAAATCAGGTTTTGACTTTGCAAAATTAAGTGTGACTCTCTTAAGGCTAAATATGTACTATCTACTCATACATGGTAGCAAACATTTTTAGCAATCAACATCTTATATCAACTCATCATATTTCCACTTGTTACTCAATGTAGTAGCATGGATCAAGCAGTCTCATTAGCTGCGAGAAGCAGACGATTGGAATCGAGTTTTTATCCTTGCATGGTAAACCTAAACACACGACATGGCGAGGCACTCCGTCCCCACACATATCAACCGTCCCCATCGATTCCCCGTCAGCAGATCAGGGCTCACCGCCTTGGCATACAATGCCTCACTGACCCCGACTGCTGTCGTGCAGTGACCGCACTTGTACCCACCATAACCGGAATGGGAGACCTCGTCTCAGGTCGCGTGAGGGGATATGTCCACTGCCAGGTTCACTCAGGTACTAGGCTTACCGATTTACCATATTTCTCGTATGTGCTTAGTACGTTCAAACGCTTGACACACGGTACCGCACCTTAATCCTTATTCCAATTTTTATCCCGTGGACAACCAATCCCCATGGATTGTTGTCCACCAACCAGTATCACTATGAAAAGAAGGTGGATACAACCAATTTTCCTGACCTCTGCGTGAGTGCTAGAAAAATCACTCGACTTCTACCGAGATCCTAATTAGTAAAGCAGCTACTCGACCTAGCATACTAGTATCCATCTCAAAAGGATTCCTGAGATCATGCAACTAGGGTTTCAAACAACTCCTACACTTAAGCGCACAATCAATCCTACAATCATTAAGTATAGTAAAATAGCATAAATAACAGGTTATGCATAAAATCGGGGCTTGCCTTCCAAAGCTGGGGCAGGCAGATCCTCTGGTGCAGGCTCCGGTGCTGGATCCGGGGCTACCTCCTGAGCAGCTCCTTGCTCCGGCACGAGGACGTACTCTCCGTCAGCGAGGTTGCAATCTATCGAATGCAATGAATATGTGTGTCATGATTATGCAGGATTTAACAACTTTATGCTAAAGGAAGGAAAACTAAGTTAGTTCGTAACTTAGGGTTTCTTGGTCATACGTGGCTTTTAGTAGTTTACGCTTATCATTCTAAGTTTTAGGTTTTGTTAAGGATAAGCATAGTGGATTGTAATTCCCCTTATATACTTCAGAGGACAATTTACAAGGGTTTTAGGGTCACACTAATTTCCATCATTTCCTTTTCCCCTTCTTTATTTTCTATTTATGAATTTTAGTGTGGGTTTGAACTACAACACTGATTTCAAAATTTTCAAAAATCTGGTAAAAATTATAGTGGCTTGTCATTGGTCAATATAGTCTGTTCTAGGAGTTTGAGGTCCAAAATAAAAAAAAGGTTATGCTTTAGACAAAAATAACAAAAGTTGTGTGAATGGGCCACTTTACACTACAACTCTTAACTAGGGGTAGGTTCTGCCCTAAGGGTTATTTTTGTTGGCATCTAACAGTAATGATAAGCCTCTGTGCCAAAAATCACAGAAAGTTAATTGGTGGTTATTTAGTTGTGATTTTCTAAAGTTTTATGCCAAAAAGGTGCTTATAACTAACTTGTTATTTGAAAAATATCAAACAACAGATTTTGTATTTTTCCGATGTTCATAATAACAAAACATTTGTTATCCCAAGGTTTGGGGTGTTTTTACCTTGGGGTTATTTTTCTAGGGTTTTTCTAAGTTTTCCTTGTTTTCTTAAAATAAAAGGGTATCCCATTTATTTTATACTAAACCAGGGTATAATAAATTTTTCTAGTGAACTATACTGAATAAAAAGACTAACAAAAATATGGGTGCTCCCTGGTTTCTTATTTAAATCACCTTTCCTATTTTCTTTAACTTCAAGCATAATGTGATTTAAATGGCAAACTCTACCTTAATGGGGTGTATAGAGGGGTTTAACATTTTTAAATAGGTCAGTAGGTGGTCATGTACTTTTCCAATTTTTCTTACCCTCAGTTAAATAGTGCAACTATTTTTTCTCTCTATTATTTAGCTTTTGGCCAAATCAGTATTTAATTTAGAACCCTAAAGTTTTCTGTAGCACATAGGGGTTTTTATATTTTTCTTCAGTAGTTTATATTATTTAAGATCTGAAAAAATTGGTTTGACTCAATTTGGGTGAATAAAACAGAAGATATGAATTATTCAAGTGTTGTTCCAATTTTAAATCAGATTTAATTAAAGGTTTCCTGGAAAACCATTTTGCACTGAAGTCCTCAGGTTATTTCCAAACCAACTCTCTCAGTTATACCCCCGCACTACTATTTCTCTGAGTCACTGACAGTTTAAAAATCCCCCCGACCTTTCTTTCTTCTTCCCCGAGGTCCCTCCCCCAATGCAAACAGTACCCGCAGGAAAGAAAAGGGCGGCGCGACTTACCGGCGGCGAGAGAGGTCCGGCGAGGGGCGGGGTTAGCTCCGGGAGGCTCTGGCGGTCACAACGGTGTACGGCTCGACAGCGGGGATGGCCGGAATCGCTCGGTCCACGTACGCAGGCGGGTGTTCTCGTCGACAGCGGGTGTGCCGGCCAAACCACGGCGGCCTGGTTCAATCCAATGGCACGGTGAGCTTCACGGGGTGACGTAGAGGCCGTGTGCACAAGGAGTCGAAGAATGGCGCAGAGGATTACCCGGTCTACGCTCGCCGGCGGTCGGGTGGAGTCCGGCGACCGTGGACTGGCTTCTCCGGTGAAGCAAACTCCAATTCCTCGCTCGGGGAGCTTCACCGAGGGTGTGCTCAGTCTTCTCCGAGGGTCGGACGGGGTTGGGAAAGGCTTGGCTGGCCGGTCTACGGTGGCAGGGAGATCGGGCGGGCCGCGGACACGTCGTGCACGGACAAACGCCGGTGGGTTTGGGCTCCGGTGAGGTCGAGTGTGCGCGGATGAGTACGGTCGATGCCTGAGGGGGATTTATAGGCGCGGGCCGTGAGCAGGGGACACAAGCGCGGCTCAGCGCGGCGCGGGGCACGCGGGGTCGGGCGCGGGCGTGCTCTGGCGCGCGCAGAGCGCGTCGAACACGTGGAGGTGTTCTTCTTGCCCATGTTCAAAAGCTTGCTGAGATCGCATACGTGCGAATCTTGGCAAAAATTCGGCGCAGACCTCATCCTGGCACCTATGGCTATCTCTTGTATGTGAGTTCCAAGGGAAGATAAGCCCTAGGTCAGAAGATATGTGGACGCCAAATCTGGCTTGTCTCCCTGTCCGCTGCGCGACAAAAGTGATGCCAAGACATGTCAAACGTCAAGGGCTCGGTCTCAACTTTTTCCAGGGGGTGCATTAGGTGGTATGCCACATTTTTGGTATAGAACTTAGGTGGTTTTGGTGCCATCTTCAAGGTGAACACGGTGGATCTTTAGATTAGGTGTAGTTTTTGACTTAGAGAGAATTAGAGAGCTCTAGCTCTTTCTCTACTTAGGGAAGGGATTTGGGGTTTCTTAAGGGGTTCTTTTGCAATGTTTCCTCTCTATATTTGTTGATTAATATGTTACTTAACTTTTGCCAAAGGTTAGGTCATGGTTTGCACACTTGCTTAATCTCTCCCCTTTAGCCAAGATGTTTAGGAGATAGGGTTCAAGAGAGGTCTAGGGTTTTACTCCCTTCTTGTCCAAGGTGATAAGTGCACACAACTTGGGTAATGCTTGTGGTCATTCACATCTCTTGGTTAAAACCAATCCTCCAAGGTTCTTATACTCTTCTCCTTAAGTTTCTTCCACATGTGATCACAACCATTAGTGCATAGATGTGCCCTAGCCATGGTAACACCTGGGGTGTTACAGAATTGGCCCGGGTTTCTGCTTCTCTAAATGATGCTAACACACTGAACTCCACTCTCCTTGCTCAGCTCGACTCTAAAAAGGTGACCAGTGAATTAAGTTTTACTTGGCTTTGTCTGCTATGTTCTTAGTGCTTCCTTGACGTTGGAGAAACTGATTCTTGTCTGCAGGAGGAAAAATGTGCCCTTGCCACTTCTCGTGACAACCTCGACAAGTTATACCGCGACGCCAGCAACTCGTTGACCATCTTGGAGAGGAGTCATCGCTTCACCATGGAAGATTTGGATAATCATCGTTATAAGCTGCAAGAGTCCTTGCATGATATGATTCGCCTCAGGCAATTGGTGTTGAACAAGGACACCATCATCAAGGATCTGTGTGCTTCCAAGAAATCAGTCGTCCAGGAGCTAGAAACTGCTCGGTTGGCTGTCAAAACTGCTGAAGAGACTTCTGCTACTCTGAGGGCCCAGCGTGACGAAGCTATGGACAAAGCTATTCGCGCGGGGCGGATCCTGATGAGGAGACCCGGCGTGGTTGTTCCTGACGACATAGTGGCTGACGTGAATGCCGCCCCAGATTCTTCGAGTCGCCCTTCTTAGTCGGCCGCTCCTGAGAAGAACATTACCAAATAGAAACACTGAATGTTTTGTATACGTGGTTAGTGTGCTCGGATATTCCGTCAGAAAACATTTTTCAGTACTGAATGTCGTTATTGTTTTTCTGTTGTTAGAATACAACCGTATCTATAACCGCAGAAGTAAATGCAGTATGATGGTTTTGAAATTTCTTCGTATTCCGCGGGGCATAGAGGTCGCTCTAAGATGAGTAATTGCCAACGTGCTCGTGTTGGATTAAGTAGACGCGAGTGTGTTGTGCTGATTTAAGTCGTTACCGACTGAAACCGACTGCTCCGTTAGTAGGGTAAAGTGGTCACCCCAAGTCAAGTAAGCGGGAGCATGTTTGCACCGCCTTAAGTCATTGCCGACTTAAGCCGATTGCTCCGTTAGTAGGGTATAGTGGCCACCCCGAGTTAAGTAAGCGTGAGCATATCGCACCGCCTTAAGTCATTGCTGACTTAAGCCGATTGCTCCGTTAGTAGGGTATAGTGGTCACCCCGAGTTAAGTAAGCGTGAGCATGTTGCACCACCTTAAGTCATTGCTGACTTAAGCCGATTGCTCTGTTAGTAGGGTATAGTGGTCACCCCGAGTTAAGTAAGCGTGAGCATGTTTGCACCGCCTTAAGTCATTGCCGACTTAAGCTGATTGCTCTGTTAGTAGGGTATAGTGGTCACCCCGAGTTAAGTAAGCATGCAGGTCGACAGTGAACAATTCGAGTGCCTTTGAAGTCTTTTTATTGATGATATATTTCCTAGTTTACAGAATACATTGTCGTCCCAATAGCTTTTGAGATATATCTATGGGTAAAACTTCTTGAGATGTTCTATGTTCCATGAGTTCCCAATTTCCATGCCGTCCATTTGAGTGAGACGATATGATCCAGGCCGAGTGACTTCTGCTACTATGAACGGTCCTTCCCATAGTGGCGACAGTTTATGCTGTCCCTCCCCTGTTAGAATTCGGCGGATGACGAGGTCTCCCACTATAAAGGATCGATGCCGTATGGCCTTGTCATGATAGCGCCTCAGAGTTTGCTGATATCGGGCCGACTGAATCACCATATTCAATCGTTCTTCTTCTAGTACATCAACATCCTCCAGCCTAGTAGCCTCAGCTTCTGCTATGTTTTCAAAGATTAACCTTGGTGCCCCAAACTTGAGATCAGCAGGTAGCACTGCTTCCGAACCATAGACCATAAAGAAAGGTGTGTTTCCATGCAGAGCTCGACTAGGTTGAGTTCTCAGGCTCCAAACAACATACGGCAGTTCTCTGATCCACTTTTCTGTGAACTTTTCATTCTTGTCGAAGACTTTCTTTCTGAGCGCTTCCAATATCATCCCGTTGGCTCTTTCTACCTGCCCGTTGGCTCTTGGGTGCGCCACCGAGGCATATTTGATCTGAATGCTCTTTTGCTCGCAGAAATCGAAGAACTCTGAACTTGTGAAGTTGGATCCCAGGTCGGTTATGATGCTATTCGGTATTCCAAACCTGAATATTATGTCTTGTATGAATTCCACTGCCTTAGCTGAAGTTAGAGAAGCAATGGGTTTGAATTCTATCCATTTAGTGAATTTGTCGATAGCCACCAGTATATGAGTGTATCCTCCTTGAGCTTTCTTGAAAGGTCCAACCATATCCAATCCCCAGCATGCGAACGGCCAAGTTACGGGTATGGTTTGCAGTTGCTGTGCTGGTAGATGTTGTTGTTTTTGACAAGTACTGGCAGGCTTCGCACATCTGGACTAACTCGGCTGCATCACTCTTTGCTGTTGGCCAGTAGAAACCCGACCTGAAGACCTTCCCAACCAGGGTCCTGGATGCTGCGTGTATCCCACATTGCCCAGCATGAACCTTTTCTAGCAGTTGCTTTCCGGTGGCTGAGAGAATGCATTTCATGAGGACTCCTGATGCGCCCCTTCTATATAGCGTTTCCCCAATGAGAGTATAATGAGCTGACTGCCTTGCAACTCGTTCTGCTACATTTTTGTCATCTGGTTCCTCCTCATTTTTTATGTACTTGATGATCGGCTCCCTCCAGTCATCAGAATTTGACTCCGGTTGGCTCAGAGCACTGCATTCCTCCGCCCGATCTAGTGAAATGCTTGGATGCAGTATTTCTTTGAACAAAAACTCCTGGCGGGACCTGAGTCCGACTGGATCTTAGCTTGGACAATATATCAGCTGCAGTGTTGCGATCTCTCTCCACATGATGAAATTCTAGACCTTCAAATTTGTCTTCTAGTTTCTGGACAGCAGTGCAGTATTTTCCCATTGAATCATTCGAGCAATCCCATTCTTTGTTTATCTGACTTATGACCACCAGAGAATCTCCATATACCATCAGTCTCTTGATACCCAGAGATATGGCAATGTTTAGTCCATGAATCAGAGCTTCGTATTCTGCTGCATTGTTGGATGCTGGAAATAACAATTGAAGACCATATTTGAGTTGTTCACCTCTAGGTGCAATAAGAGGATCCTTGCACCTTCTCATTGCAGCTTCAACGAGCCGTCGAAATACATTCGCCATACTTCTGTAGTTTCTGGGTTATCTGGCACTTGTTGTTCAGTCCACTCTGACACGAAGTCAACCAGTGCTTGAGTTTTGATGGCAGTGCGAGGTCGAAATTCAATGTCATGAGATCCCAGTTCACAGGCCCACTTGGCTATTCTTCTGATGGCTTCTTTATTGTGGAGAATATCCCCTATCGGAAATCCAGTGACTACTATGACTTTGTGGTCGTCGAAGTAGTGACGGAGCTTGCGTGCAGTTAGAAGTACTGCATATAATAACTTCTGAACTTGAGGGTATTTTTTCTTCGAAGGACCCAGAACTTCACTGATGAAATAGACAGGATGTTGTACTGGGTATGCATGTCCCTCTTTAGCTCGCTCGACTACCAACGCGGTGCTCACCACGTGAGTCGTGCAAGAGATGTATAATAGTAGATCTTCAGCTGGTTGAGTCGGCGTGGCTCGGCGCGGCGGTTTTAGCACTGGCGGTGTTGTCAAGAATTTTTTCAGCGTATCTAAAGCTTCTTGTGCTTCTGAAGTCCACTAGAATTTGTCTACCTTCTTGAGCAACTTATAGAATGGTAAGCCTTTTTCTCCTAGCCTTGATATGAATCTGCTCAGAGCTGCCATACATCCGGTAAGTCTTTGTACTTTCTTCTGTGATCGTGGTGCTTCCATCCTCATGATAGCCTCGATCTTTTCTGGATTTGCTTCAATTCCCCGGTGGCTGACAATAAACCCGAGCAACTTTCCTGCTGGTACTCCGAAGACACATTTTTCGGGATTAAGCTTCCATCGGTATCGTCGTAGACTGTTGAAGACCAGCTGTAAATCTTTAATGAAGTTTTCTGTATTCTCCGTCTTGATCACCACATCATCCACATAAGCTTCCACACGCTTGCCCCAGTGGTCGGCTAAACATGTCTGAATAGCTCTCTAATAAGTCGCTCCAGCGTTTTTGAGGATGAACGGCATGGAGGTATAGCAGAAAGCTCCGAACGGGGTGATGAATGCTGTTTTTTCCTCGTCTTCTTTCGCCAAGCTAATCTGATGATACCCGGAGTAGCAATCCAAGAAAGACAACACAGAACACCCGGCAGTCAAGTCCACCACCTGGTCTATCCTAGGAAGTCCAAAGGGATCCTTCGGACAGTGTTTGTTGAGATCCGTATAGTCGACGCACATGCGCCAATCCACCTTATTCTTTTTTAGTACAAGAACAAGATTAGCTAACCACTCAGGATGTAACACCTCTCTAATGAATCCGGCTGCGACCAAGCGAGCCAGCTCAGCACGAATGGCTTCTCTCTTGTCAGGCGTGAAGCGACGTAATTTTTGTCGGATCGGCCTCGCCTAGGGGTAGACCTTCAATTTGTGCTCGGCCAGTTCTCTCAGGACTCCCGGCATATCTACAGGTCGCCATGCAAATACGTCTCGGTTATCTTGCAAAAACTGGACGAGCGCGCCTTCCTATTTGTCATCCAGGCTGGAACTGATGATAGCAGTTTTGCGCTCGTCGGCGAACCCAAGATTGATTCTCTTGGTTTCTTCAGTCGACCGCAGGTACCGTGAGGTCTTCCCCAGGCTTTGAGTTTGCCTGCGCAGAATAAGTCGTCGATGGTTTGATGGTGAGGGCCGCCTGAATGGCCACTTGGAAACATTCTGTGGCTCCTTGGAAGTCAACGCGCACAGTTATGATTCCTTGTGGTCCTAGCATCTTCAATATCATGTATGCATAATGCGGAATGGCCATGAACTTTGCCAATCCAGGCCTCCCGATGATGGCGTTGTATCCGCAGTCGAAGTTCGCCACCTCGAACCTCTGGAACTCGGTTCTGTAGTTTTTTGGAGTTCCGAAGGTGACTGGCATGTAGATGTGGCCCAGAGGATATTCTCCTTCAGTCGGCACGATGCCGAAAAAGGGAGTGTCCGACTCGTGGAGCTCTTTGAGGGGAACTCCCAAGCCTTGGAGCGTTCGGGGGAAGGTGACATTGATGCTGCTTCCCTCGTCCACTAACACCTTCTTTACCCTGCTCTCTCGGATCACCGGATCGACGAGGAGCGGGTACTTGCCTGGGTGGTCGAAGTTGAGCCACTGATCTGCCCGGGTGAAGGTGATTAGATGCTCAGACCATCGGTACGGGGTGGGAGGACCGGTAGCCGCCACCAGTATCTGACGATCGTTGAGTTTTTGTTGTCTCTTGCTTTCTTGCGACCTGTGTCCGCCGAAGATGACATTGACTTCCCTGTCAACGCGTGGGAAGGCTCCACCTCCTCCCTCCTCCTGCTGCTGGGGTTGTCACGGTTCTCCTGGTCCTCCTCGCGGCGGGGGAGGAGGTAGAGGTTGGAAGGGTCGGCCGTTCCCCACGGAGTGCTTGAAGTCTCTACAGTTCCGAAGGGTGTGGCGCATGTCCTTGTGGTACGGGCATTGGGCATCGAGGATGTCGTCCAGCATGCGTTCGCCTCCGCGAGGTCCTCCTCGGGCGCGTGAGGCGGGGCGGTCCGGCAGCGTGGACCTCTTCACGAGGCCTCTTCTCCTAGCGTTTGTCGGGCTGCTGGTTCGCGTCACATCACGGTGCTGCCGGTGCGGGCTTTGTTCCTCCGATGAGGTCTAGAGCTTGCTCATCGGCGGTGATGTAGAGGTCGGCTTCCCGGAATAGCTGCTCCGAAGTGGTCGGCGCCTTTTGTAGTATGGCTCGGACGAAGGCCGAGTCATTGGATCCCCGGTAGAAGTCCTCGATCACTACTGCCTCCGCGACCTTGGGGATACGATTTCTCATGGTCTGGAATCTTTTGAGGTACGACCGGAGAGTTTCGTCCCCCCGGCGCTTGATGGATTTGAGGTCCCATGGTTGCGCCAGTTTGTCGGAGAGAGATTGGAAGTTGGCGATGAAGCATCGACTGAAGTCGCTCCAGTCGTCGATGCAGTGTTGGGGTACGTGTTGCAGCCATTGCAGCGTGTCTTGCCCAAGGACGATAGGCAAGTACGCGGTCATCACATCCTCGGTTGCCCTAGCGGCTCAGGCAGCGGTGGTATAGATGGCTAGCCAGCCTCCTGGATCCTGCTTAGGTTCATATTTGTCGACGTTGGAGACCTTGAAGTTAGGGGGCCATTGAATGGCCCTGAGACATGGAGTAAGCGCCGATACTCCACAGCTGTCTTCTTGCCGTTGGTGATGATGTCTTTCCTGGGGAGGGGAGTGGTTGTCGTGGTGCCTTGACTGTTCCCGGGTGGTGCCACCAGTCGAAGCCGTGGCCAACTCGGTCCTGGTGGCCTGACTCCGTGCCGGGATGTCGTGATCCCGGTCGTACTCTTCCCGACGACGGATCTCGTTCTCGTGTCGTCGTTCACGCGAAGCGTTGATGGAGCTCCGTGCGTCTCGCCGACTATTGATGGCGTGTCGTAGATCGTTTGGCGGATGAGCAAGGGGCAGAAAGTGATTGGCTGCTTGAGTGAACAGTCGCCGATAGCCCTCGGCGTCGGGAGTCCGAGGGAGGCATCAGCTATCCGAGCCAACACTCCACCAACTTCACTCGACGTGTTCATGGCTCGGGCGAAGTCGGGGTTCAAGTTGCGTCCAAAGAGTGGATTCTCTCGACATTGCCTTGTTTCCTGCTCAGCCTGTTCCTGAGCTTGCCGACGGTCATGTCGTTGAGAGTTCCTTCTTTCTCTGAGGACCCATTCTTCTGAAGTTTCTCCCACTTTTGAGACCTCGTCTCGCGATACGGGCTGTGCTGGATCCCGTTCTCCAGCCTCGTGATGTCATCGAATATTTTGGCGTCAGTTCCTCCGTCGGTGAGACTCCCGATGAAGAGGTTCTTCTCCTGGTGTAGTTGGTTCGTCGTCGGAGATAGGATTCGATTCCACTCTTCCCCCGATGAAGAGGACGTCGGGGTAGAATGGAGCAGCTGTCGCGACGATCTTCTTTCTATCCTCCTTTGAGGACGGAGGCACAGAAAGAGCGGCTTGACGATCCTTTGCCTCATTTGCTTCCTTTTTCCTTGCGATCCGTGTCCATTTTTTCCGTCGGAGAGGTGGACAGTGGAGTTCTCCGGGTAGACGGACCTTCAGCTCCTAGCTTGCCGAAGGTGATCTTTTCTCGGAGCGCTGGAGGTTGTGCTTTTCCTTGCTTTGCTCCGATTTTCTCGGAGACCTTTGAGGAAGATTTTCTCTCCGGTGGATCCGCGATGTGATGCAGAGTTCCCTCCTCATCCGCTACAAATGAGATAGTTCCAAAGTAGAACACGGACCCGGGACGGAGGATGATCTTGCGCTGGAAGGTGACGGCCATTGAGCTAGCTTGGATCGATGACACACACCCTACCTGGCGCGCCAGTTGTCGGTGTTTTGGGTCCGACCGCGCACCCGGGGTTGCCCCTCAAGGTGCTTTTTGGAGTAGGACGGTGTTATCGACTGTAGCTTGATTGTTCGTGCTAAATGCACGAGAGACAGTGGACAGTTGTGTACAGGTTCGGGCCGCTTTGAGATGCGTAACACCCTACGTCCTGACGTGAGTACTTTATGTGGTGGGTTACAAGGAGGTTCTCTAGTGTTGGAAACATAGAGAGCCAGTGTTGGTGGCTAAGTAATGAGGTCGATCGTCTTGAAGGGGTGCCCCCTAGGCCTTATATACTTGATCATGGGGCATTACATGTGGATATGATAACAACGTGCGCCTAAGTAATAGTGAACTGACTGAGTCTATCTTCCTATAATTGAGCCGACCATCCTCGCTCACTTCCGATGTACGGGGCTCCTGCGCGGGAAGGTCGGGTCACTGTTGTGATCATTGCTCGGATTCATCGGGCCGCCTGGGCTTGCGTCAATCTGATCTTGTGTCGATCCACTTCACTAGGCGTTCTTTCCCAGGCCCACGAAGGGATGATCTCGCGAATTATTGGGCCCACGGGCCTTTCGTGAGGTCTTTTACCTTCCGGTGGACCCAGGGGATATCTGTCCCCCACACCCGTGCTGCCAGTGGGAGAGCGGCGCGAGAGGGAGAGGGGAGGAGCCGCTGACCGGTGGGGCCGGGCTGTCAGGCACGGCGCGGGCGCGCGCAGCTGGGCCGCTTGGGCTGTGGGAGGAGAGGGGGGGGAACGCGGGCGCGACTTGGGCAAGAATCGGCCTAGCCGAGGGGGGGTTTCTTCCTTTTTCTTTTTCTGTTTTCTATTTCACTTTTCCATTTTCTATTTTTGTTTCTTTTTATTTCCTTTTTTTGAATCAACAATTTGTTAAAAAAATCTTAAGTGTTGAAAATAATCTATGTGAGGTGTTCCTAACAATCCAAGTGTATGCATATGATGAGATGACCTAAGGGTGGAGTTTAGGGAGAAAATAGAAATAAGGGGGGTTAGGAGATTAGGGTTCCAAACCTTGGGTTGAGATTTTGGGATGTTACACATTTGCTACCAAAGACTCTAAAATATGAAACATTAGGCTTTTTACCGGTGAGGAGTTCATATGATGTCTTCTTGAGGATTCGGTGTAGATATAACTGGTTGATGGAGTAGCAGGCGATGTTAATCGCCTCGGCCCAAAACCGGTCTGGTGTCTTGTACTCATCAAGCATGGTCCTTGCCATGTCAAGTAGAGTTCTATTCTTCCTCTCCACTACACCATTTTGTTGTGGCGTGTAGGGAGAAGAGAACTCATGCTTGATGCCCTCCTCCTCAAGAAAGCCTTCAATTTGAGAGTTCTTGAACTCTGTTCCATTGTCGCTTCTAATCTTTTTGATCCTTAAGCCAAACTCATTTTGAGCTCGTCTCAAGAATCCCTTTAAGGTCTCTTGGGTTTGAGATTTTCCTGCAAAAAGAACACCCAAGTGAAGCGAGAATAATCATCCACAATTACAAGACAATACTTACTCCCGTCGATGCTTATGTAAGCAATCGGGTCGAATAGATCCATGTGGAGGAGCTCAAGCGGTCTGTCGGTCGTCATGATGTTCTTGTGTGGATGGTGAGCACCAATTTGCTTCCCTTCTTGACATGCGCTACAAATCTTGTCTTTCTCAAAATGAACATTGGTTAGTCCTAAAATGTGCTCTCCCCTTTAGAAGCTTATGAAGATTCTTCATCTCAACATGGGCTAGTCGGTGATGCTAAAGCCAACCCATATTAGTCTTAGCAATTAAGCAAGTGTCGAGTTCAGCTCTATTAAAATCAACTAAGTATAGCTGACCCTCTAACACTCCCTTAAATGCTACTGAATCATCACTTCTTCTAAAGACAGTAACACCTATATCCGTAAAAAGACAGTTGTAACCCATTTTACATAATTGAGAAACTGAAAGCAAGTTATAATCTAAAGAATCTACAAGAAAAACATTGGAAATAGAATGGTCAGGTGATATAGCAATTTTAACAAGTCCTTTGACCAAACCTTGATTTCCATCCCCGATTGTGATAGCTCTTTGGGGATCTTGGTTTTTCTCATAGGAGGATAACATCCTTTTCTCCCCAGTCATGTGGTTTGTGCACCCTCTATCAATGATCCAACTTGAGCCCCTGGATGCATAAACCTACAAAACAAGTTTAGGCCTTGTTCTTAGGTACCCAAACTGTGGCAGAACCTCCCAAGTTATTGGGCCCACATGCACCTGTCCTTGTCTCAAAGACCTCAGACAGCTATGCATGTGCACCAGATAACTTAACAGGATCCGTCCGATTGCCCAAGGACATCGGATAAACCACTTACAACCAGAACCGAAGGATTAAGTAACACAAATCACACACAGCAACATTTTTGCAGCGGAAATCTTATTACCAGATTTTACAAGTTACAAAAAATTTTACATCATATTCATCGGAGTGATTATAAAAGTATAAGTTTGAAATATATGCTAGCTCAAGTGACCATCCTCAGTAAGAAGTATAGAAGAATTACTTAGACTTATAAGAAGGCCAAGCCCACCAGCACTTAATACCATCATCAGCAGTACAAAGCTAAAACCTGAAAAACAATAGGGAATAAAACCCTGAGTATGGAATTACTCAGCAAGACTTACCCGACTAAAGAAAAGACTCTCAAGGGTATGCTGGATTTAGGAATCAAGGAGAGGCTTTTAGCAAGAATCAAATTAGATGCTTTTGCAGAAATAGCTTACTAAAGTGAGTCCTTACTTTCAATATTTTAATGCCAGATTAAATATTAATAGACTCTGTTTGCATCTAGTCTAATTTCACCATCTCATCAATACAACATCATTTTTATTCATGAGGTTCACATCCTGACTTAGGTTGCAGGTCAGTGATCAAGTCTCCACTGTCCGGGGATATAACGGCGATCCGAATCGATTTACTCAGCTGAGGATCTCTAACCACACGACATATGTAGCACTTAACCCTTGCATATGTCAACCATTCCCACAGATCCTCCACAACGTGAACCGGTCCGCGCTACCCGGGAGCACAGTACTCCTCCATCCAGCCTCTAGCCAGGAGGGTACACGCTACTCCCACCATCTCCCACGCCCAATGCGCGGTTGTCTTTTCACGTATGGAATAGCCGGGTTCAAGCTTACCCTGTCCCATATCCAGGGCATGTGGCCAGTTAAGATAGTCCCTGATCATACAGGCCTACATACGCATCTGAAAGTCGCCTAGAGGGGGGGTGAATAGGGCGAAACTGAAAATCTCAAAAATAATCACAACTACAAGCCGGGTTAGCGTTAGAAATATAGACGAGTCCGCGAGAGAGGGCGCAAAACAAATCGCAAGCAAATGAAGAGAGTGACGCGTGGATTTGTTTTACCGAGGTTCGGTTCTCGCAAACCTACTCCCCGTTGAGGAGGCCACAAAGGCCGGGTCTCTTTCAACCCTTCCCTCTCTCAAACGGTCCCACGGACCGAGTGAGCTTTTCTCCTTCTCAATCAAACGGGAACAAAACTTCCCCCGCAAGGGCCACCACACAATTGGTGCCTCTTGCCTTGGTTACAATTGAGTGTTGATCACAAGAACAAATGAGAAAGAAAGAAGGCGATCCAAGCGCAAGAGCTCAAAAGAACACGGCAAATCTCTCTCACTAATCACTAAAGCCTTGAGTGGAATTGGAGAGGATTTGATTTCTTTGTATGTGTCTAGAATTGAATGCCTAGCTCTTGTAAGTGGTTGGAAGTTGGAAAACTTGGATACAATGAATGGTGGGGTGGTTGGGGTATTTATAGCCCCAACCACCAACTTGACCGTTGGCTAGAGGCCTCTGTTCGATGGCGCACCGGACAGTCCGGTGCACACCGGACAGTCCGGTGCCCCTGCCACGTCATCAATGCCGTTGGATTCTGACCGTTGGAGCTTCTGACTTCTGGGCCCGCCTGGGTGTCCGGTGCACACCGGACATGTACTGTTTGATGTCCGGTGCACCGGTATGGGCACTTCTGACTTCTGCGCGCGTTGCGCGCGCATTAAATGCACCGCAGGGAGCCGTTGGCGCCGAAATAGCCGTTGCCCCGCTGGTACACCGGACAGTCCGGTGCACACCGGACAGTCCGGTGAATTTTAGCGGAGCGGCTGCCGCGCGAACCCGAGGCTGGCGAGTTCCGGAGACCGAGCTTCCTTGGAGCACCGGACATGTCCGGTGCACACCGGACAGTCCGGTGAATTATAGCGCGCCGGCTTCCGAGAATTCCCGAAGACGAAGAGTTTGAAGTCGGAGTCCTCTGGTGCACCGGTGGCGCACCGGACACTGTCCGGTGTACACCGGACAGTCCGGTGCCCCCAGACCAGAGGTGCCTTCGGTTGCCTCTTGCCCCTTTGTCGAATCCAAAACTTATCTTTTTATTGGCTAAGTGTGAACCTTTTGCACCTGTATAACTTATGCACTAGAGCAAACTAGTTAGTCCAATATTTGTGTTGGGCAATTCAACCACCAAAATTATTTGGGGACTAGGTGTAAGCCTAATTCCCTTTCAATCTCCCCCTTTTTGGTGATTGATGCCAACACAAACCAAAGCAAATATAGAAGTGCATAACTGAACTAGTTTGCATAATGTAAGTGCAAAGGTTGCTTGGAATTGAGCCAATATATACTTATATGATGCGCATGGATTGTTTTCTTTGTTTTTGACATATTGGACCACGCTTACACCACGAGTTTTGTTTTTGCAAACTCTTTTGTAAATTCTTTTCAAAGTCTTTTTGCAAGATAGTCAAAGGTAAATGAGTAAGATTTGCAAAGCATTTTCAAGTTTTGAAATTTTCTTCCTTTGTTCAAATGCTTTTCCTTTGACTAAACAAAACTCCCCCTCAAATAAAGTCTTCTCTTAGTGTTCAAGAGGGTTTTAAGACATCATTTTTGAAAATACCACTTGCTCCCCCTTTAGAACACAAAGAGATACCAATTTTGAAATTTCCCAATCGAAAATCATCAATTTTAAAATAGGGTGGTGGTGCGGTCCTTTTGCTTTGAGCTCATATTTTCTCCCCCTTTGGCATGAATCGCCAAAAACGGAATCATTAGAGCCCAATGAAGTACTTTCTCCCCCTTTGGACATAAAATGAATGAGTGAAGGTTATACCAAAGTTGGAGAGATGATGCGGAGCGACGGCGAAGGATGAGTAATAGAGTGGAGTGGAAGCCTTGTCTTCGCCGAGGACTCCAATTCCCTTTCAATATACCTATGACTTGGTTTGAAATATACTTGAAAAACACATTAGTCATAGCATATATAGAAGAGACATGATCAAAGGTATGTTTATGAGCTAAGTGTGCAAGTTTAGCAAAAGAAATTCCTAGAATCAAGAATATTAAGCTCATGCCTAAGTCTGGTAAAAGATTGTTCATCAAGCGGCTTGGTAAAGATATCGGCTAATTGATCTTTAGTGTTAATGTATGAAATCTCGATATCCCCCTTTTGTTGGTGATCCCTAAGAAAATGATACCGAATGGCTATGTGCTTAGTGCGGCTATGCTCGACGGGATTGTCAGCCATTTTGATTGCACTCTCATTGTCACATAGCAAAGGGACTTTGGTTAATTTGTAACCGTAGTCCCGCAGGGTTTGCCTCATCCAAAGCAATTGCGCGCAACAATGACCTGCGGCAATATACTCGGCTTCGGCGGTAGAAAGAGCGACCGAATTTTGCTTCTTTGAAGCCCATGACACCAAGGATCTTCCCAAGAACTGGCAAGTCCCCGATGTGCTCTTTCTATTAATCTTACACCCCGCCCAATCGGCATCCGAATAACCAATCAAATCAAAAGTGGATCCCCGAGGGTACCAAAGCCCAAACTTAGGAGTATAAGTCAAATATCTCAAGATTCGTTTTACGGCCGTAAGGTGTGATTCCTTAGGGTCGGCTTGGAATCTTGCACACATGCATACGGAAAGCATAATGTCCGGTCGAGATGCACACAAATAAAGCAATGAACCAATCATCGACCGGTATACCTTTTGATCCACGGACTTACCTCCCGTGTCGAGGTCGAGATGCCCATTGGTTCCCATGGGTGTCTTGATGGGCTTGGCATCCTTCATTCCAAACTTGCTTAGGATGTCTTGAGTATACTTCGTTTGGCTAATGAAGGTGCCCTCTTGGAGTTGCTTGACTTGGAATCCTAGAAAATACTTCAACTCCCCCATCATTGACATCTCGAATTTCTGTGTCATGATCCTACTAAATTCTTCACATGTAGATTTGTTAGTAGACCCAAATATAATATCATCAACATAAATTTGGCATATGAACAAATCATTGTCAAGAGTTTTAGTGAATAAAGTAGGATCGGCTTTGCCGACTTTGAAGCCATTTGCAATAAGGAAATCTCTAAGGCATTCATACCATGCTCTTGGAGCTTGCTTGAGCCCATAAAGCGCCTTAGAGAGCCTATAAACATGGTTAGGGTACTCACTGTCTTCAAAGCCAGGAGGTTGCTCAACATAGACCTCCTCCTTGATTGGTCCGTTGAGGAAGGCACTCTTCACGTCCATTTGATAGAGCTTGAAGCCATGGTAAGTAGCATAGGCCAATAATATACGAATTGACTCAAGCCTAGCTACGGGTGCATAGGTTTCACCAAAATCCAAACCTTCGACTTGTGAATACCCCTTGGCCACGAGTCGAGCTTTGTTCCTAGTCACCACACCATGCTCGTCTTGCTTGTTGCGGAAGACCCACTTGATCCCTACAACATTTTGGTTAGGACGTGGAACCAAATGCCATACCTCATTCCTTGTGAAATTGTTGAGCTCCTCTTGCATTGCCATCACCCAATCCGAATCTTGAAGAGCTTCCTATACCCTGTGTGGCTCAATAGAGGAAACAAAAGAGTAATGTTCACAAAAATGAGCAACACGAGATCGAGTAGTTACCCCCTTATGAATATCGCCGAGGATGGTGTCGACGGGGTGATCTCGTTGTATTGCTTGGTGGACTCTTGGGTGTGGCGGCCTTGGTTGTTCATCCTCCTTGTCTTCATCATTTGCATCTCCCCCTTGATCGTTGCCGTCATTTTGAGGTGGCTCATCTTCTTGATCAACATCTTGAGCCTCATCCTCAACTTGAGTTGGTGGAGATGCTTGCTTGGAGGAGAATGGTTGATCTTGTGCATGTGGAGGCTCTTCGGATTCCTTAGGACACACATCCCCAATGGACATGTTCCTTAGCGCTATGCATGGAGCCTGTTCTTCACCTATCTCATCAAGATCAACTTGCTCTACTTGAGAGCCGTTAGTCTCATCAAACACAACGTCACAAGAAACTTCAACAAGTCCTGAGGACTTGTTAAAGACTCTATATGCCCTTGTGTTTGAGTCATATCCTAGTAAAAAGCCTTCTACAGTTTTAGGAGCAAATTTAGATTTTCTACCTCTCTTAACAAGAATAAAGCATTTGCTACCAAAAACTCTAAAATATGAAATATTTGGCTTTTTACCGGTTAGGAGTTCATAAGATGTCTTCTTGAGGATTCGATGAAGATATAACCGGTTGATGGCGTAACAGGCGGTGTTGACCGCCTCGGCCCAAAACCGATCCGGTGTCTTGTACTCATCAAGCATGGTTCTTGCCATGTCCAATAGAGTTCGATTCTTCCTCTCCACTACACCGTTTTGTTGTGGAGTGTAGGGAGAAGAGAACTCATGCTTGATGCCCTCCTCCTCAAGAAAGCCTTCTATTTGTGAGTTCTTGAACTCCGTCCCGTTGTCGCTTCTAATTTTCTTGATCCTTAAGCCGAACTCATTTTGAGCTCGTCTCAAGAATCCCTTTAAAGTTTCTTGGGTATGAGATTTGTCCTGCAAAAAGAACACCCAAGTGAAGCGAGAATAATCATCCACAATTACAAGACAATACTTACTACCGCCGATGCTTATGTAAGCGATCGGGCCGAACAAATCCATGTGTAGGAGCTCCAGTGGCCTGTCGGTAGTCATGATGTTTTTGTGTGGATGATGGATGCCAACTTGCTTCCCGGCTTGGCATGCGCTACAAATCCTGTCTTTCTCAAAATGAACATTGGTTAGTCCTAAAATGTGTTCTCCCTTTAGAAGCTTGTGAAGATTCTTCATTCCAACATGGGCTAGTCGGCGGTGCCAGAGCCAGCCCAGGTTAGTCTTAGCAATCAAGCAAGTGTCGAGTTCAGCTCTATCAAAATCTACCAAGTATAGCTGACCCTCTAACACTCCCTTAAATGCTATTGAATCATCACTTCTTCTAAAGACAGTAACACCAGTATCAGTAAAAAGACAGTTGTAGCCCATTTGACATAATTGGGATACGGAAAGCAAATTTTAATCTAAGGAATCTACAAGAAAAACATTGGAAATAGTGTGGTCAGGTGATATAGCAATTTTACCCAATCCTTTGACCAAACCTTGATCCCGAATGTGATAGCTCGTTGGGAATCTTGGTTTTTCTCATATGAGGAGAACATCTTTTTCTCCCCTGTCATGTGGTTTGTGCATCCGCTGTCGAGTATCCAACTTGAGCCCCCGGATGCATAAACCTACAAAACAATTTTAGTTCTTGATTTTAGGTACCCAAACGGTTTTGGGTCCTTTAGCATTAGAAACAAGAACCTTGGGTACCCAAACACAAGTCTTGGAGCCCTTGTGTTTGCCCCCAACAATTTTGGCAACTACCTTGCCGGATTTGTTAGTTAAAACATATGATGCATCAAAGGTTTTGAATGAAATAATATGATCATTTGATGCATTAGGAGTTTTCTTTCTAGGCAACTTGGCACGGGTTGGTTGCCTAGAACTAGATGTCTCACCCTTATACATGAAAGCATGGTTAGGGCCAGAGTGAGACTTCCTAGAATGAGTTCTCCTAATTTTGCTCTCAGGATAGCCGGCAGGGTACAAAATGTAACCCTCGTTATCCTGAGGCATGGGAGCCTTGCCCTTAACAAAGTTAGATAAGTTCTTTGGAGGGGCATTAATTTTGACATTGTCTCCCTTTTGGAAGCCAATGCCGTTCTTAATGCCAGGGCGTCTCCCATTATAGAGCATGCTTCTAGCAAATTTAAATTTTTCATTTTCTAAGTCATGCTCACTGATCTTAGCATTAAGTTGTGCTATGTGATCATTTTGTTTTTTAATTAAGGCTAGGTGATCATGAATAGCATCAACATTAATATCTCTACATCTAGTACAAATGGAAATATGCTCAGTAGATGTAGAGGGTTTGCAAGTTTTTAATTCTACAACCTTAGCATGCAATATTTCATTCTTACTTCTATGGTCAGAAATAGTAGCATTGCAAACATCAAAATCTTTAGTCTTAGCAATCAAATTTTCATTTTCTAATCTAAGACTAGCAAGAGAAATGTTCAATTCTTCAATCCTAGCAAGCAAATCATCACTATCATTTCTAGGATTTGGAATTGAAACATTGCAAATATGAGAATCAACCTTAGCTAACAAATTAGCATTTTCTTTTCTAAGGTTGTCTATAGTCTCATGGCAAGTACTTAGCTCACTAGACAATTTTTCACATTTTTCTATTTCTAGAGCATAAGCATTTTTAACCTTAACATGCTTCTTATTTTCTTTAATAAGGAAGTCCTCTTGAGAATCCAAGAGATCATCCTTCTCATGTATAGCACTAATCAATTCATTCAATTTTTCTTTTTGTTGCATGTTGAGGTTAGCAAAAAGAATACGCAAGTTATCCTCCTCATTTTTATCATCCTCATCACTAGATGTTTCATATTTAGTGGAGGACCTTGATTTTACCTTCTTTTTGTCGTCCTTGGCCATGAGACACTTGTGGCCGACGTTGGGGAAGAGGAGACCCTTGGTGACGGCGATGTTGGCGGCGTCCTCGTCGTTGGAGGAGTCGCTTGAGCTTTCGTCGGAGTCCCATTCCCGACAAACATGGGCATCGCCGCCCTTCTTCTTGTAGTACTTCTTCTTTTCTCTCCTCTTTCCCTTCTTGTCGTCGCCCCTGTCACTGTCACTAGACATAGGACATTTTGCAATAAAATGACCGGGCTTACCACACTTGTAGCAAACCTTCTTGGAACGGGATTTGTAATCCTTCCCCTTCCGTTGCTTGAGGATTTGCCGAAAGCTTTTGATGATTAGGGCCATCTCCTCGTTGTCGAGCTTGGAGGCGTCAATTGGTTGTCTACTTGGTGTAGACTCCTCCTTCTTCTCCTCCGTTGCCTTGAAGGCCACCGGTTGCGCCTCGGATGTGGAAGGCTCGTCAAGCTCGTTGATCTTCTTTGAGCCCTTAATCATGCATTCAAAGCTTACAAAATTCCCGATAACTTCCTCGGGGGTCATTAGTGGATATCTAGGATTACCACGAATTAATTGTACTTGAGTGGGGTTAAGGAAAATAAGTGCTCTTAAAATAACCTTAACCACCTCGTGGTCATCCCACTTTTTGCTCCCGAGGTTGCGCACTTGGTTCACCAAGGTCTTGAGCCGGTTGTACATATCTTGTGGCTCCTCCCCTTGGCGAAGACGGAAGCGACCGAGCTCCCCCTCGATCGTTTCCCGCTTGGTGATCTTTGTGAGTTCATCACCCTCGTGCGCCGTCTTGAGTAGGTCCCAAATCTCCTTTGCGTTCTTCAACCCTTGCACTTTGTTGTATTCCTCCTTGCTTAGAGAGGCAAGGAGAATGGTTGCGGCTTGGGAGTTGAAGTGCTCGATTTGGGCCACTTCGTCCGTGTCATAGTCCTCATCCCCTACAGATGGTACCTGTACACCATACTCAACAACATCCCATATACTTTTGTGGAGAGAGGTTAGATGAAATCGCATTAAATTACTCCACATAGCATAATCTTCACCATTAAAAGTTGGTGGTTTGCCTAATGGGACGGAAAGTAAAGGTGTATGTTTAGGAATGCGAGGGTAGCGTAGGGGAATCTTACTATACTTCTTACGCTCTTGGCGTTTAGAAGTGACCGATGCCGCGTCGGAGCCGGAGGTGGATGTCGATGAAGTGTCGGTCTCGTAGTAGACCACCTTCCTCATCCTCTTGTGCTTGTCCCCACTCCGATGCGGCTTGTGAGAAGAAGATTTTTCCTTCTTCTCCTTGTGGTGAGAAGAGGAAGATCTTTTCTCCTTCCGCTTGGAGGAGTTCTTCTTCTTCTCCCTTCTCTTGGTGCGGGACTCTTCCGATGAAGTGCTCCCTTGGCTTGTAGTGGGCTTGTTATCGCCGGTCTCCATCTCCCTCTTGGTGTGATCTCCCGACATCACTTCGAGCGGTTAGGCTCTAATGAAGCACCAGGCTCCGATACCAATTGAAAGTCGCCTAGAGGGGGGGGTGAATAGGGCGAAACTGAAAATCTCAAAAATAATCACAACTACAAGCCGGGTTAGCGTTAGAAATATAGACGAGTCCGCGAGAGAGGGCGCAAAACAAATCGCAAGCAAATGAAGAGAGTGACGCGTGGATTTGTTTTACCGAGGTTCGGTTCTCGCAAACCTACTCCCCGTTGAGGAGGCCACAAAGGCCGGGTCTCTTTCAACCCTTCCCTCTCTCAAACGGTCCCACGGACCGAGTGAGCTTTTCTCCTTCTCAATCAAACGGGAACAAAACTTCCCCCGCAAGGGCCACCACACAATTGGTGCCTCTTGCCTTGGTTACAATTGAGTGTTGATCACAAGAACAAATGAGAAAGAAAGAAGGCGATCCAAGCGCAAGAGCTCAAAAGAACACGGCAAATCTCTCTCACTAATCACTAAAGCCTTGAGTGGAATTGGAGAGGATTTGATTTCTTTGTATGTGTCTAGAATTGAATGCCTAGCTCTTGTAAGTGGTTGGAAGTTGGAAAACTTGGATACAATGAATGGTGGGGTGGTTGGGGTATTTATAGCCCCAACCACCAACTTGACCGTTGGCTAGAGGCCTCTGTTCGATGGCGCACCGGACAGTCCGGTGCACACCGGACAGTCCGGTGCCCCTGCCACGTCATCAATGCCGTTGGATTCTGACCGTTGGAGCTTCTGACTTCTGGGCCCGCCTGGGTGTCCGGTGCACACCGGACATGTACTGTTTGATGTCCGGTGCACCGGTATGGGCACTTCTGACTTCTGCGCGCGCTGCGCGCGCATTAAATGCACCGCAGGGAGCCGTTGGCGCCGAAATAGCCGTTGCCCCGCTGGTACACCGGACAGTCCGGTGCACACCGGACAGTCCGGTGAATTTTAGCGGAGCGGCTGCCGCGCGAACCCGAGGCTGGCGAGTTCCGGAGACCGAGCTTCCTTGGAGCACCGGACATGTCCGGTGCACACCGGACAGTCCGGTGAATTATAGCGCGCCGGCTTCCGAGAATTCCCGAAGACGAAGAGTTTGAAGTCGGAGTCCTCTGGTGCACCGGTGGCGCACCGGACACTGTCCGGTGTACACCGGACAGTCCGGTGCCCCCAGACCAGAGGTGCCTTCGGTTGCCTCTTGCCCCTTTGTCGAATCCAAAACTTATCTTTTTATTGGCTAAGTGTGAACCTTTTGCACCTGTATAACTTATGCACTAGAGCAAACTAGTTAGTCCAATATTTGTGTTGGGCAATTCAACCACCAAAATTATTTGGGGACTAGGTGTAAGCCTAATTCCCTTTCAGCATCCAATCCTTAATTGACCCGGACGGAACATCACCTGTTCCTAGCCCGAGTCCCGATTTAAGTACTTCCACCCTTAGGATTGTTTCGTGTTCCTAAGGATGAAAAGAGCATTATAGGGAACTTTGCAGTAAGATCCCACCATGCTCCCAATGAAAATATCCGTGCAGGTAGAAGTCATCCTCCCTCAGGATCAACCTGAGCTAGGCATAAGTGCATAGGACAAACTCTATGTGCCTATAAGCAGGGCTAAGCATTTTTTTAAATCATATTTTGATACTTCGCCAGCTGTGGCAGAACCTCCCAAGTTATTGGGCCCACATGCACCTGTCCTTGTCTCAAAGACCTCAAACAGCTATGCATGTGCACCAGATAACTTAACAGGATCCGTCCGATTGCCCAAGGACATCGGATAAACCACTTACAACCAGAACCGCGGGATTAAGTAACACAAATCACACACGCCAACATTTTTGCAGCGGAAACCTTATTACCAAATTTTACAAGTTACAAAAATTTTACATCATATTCATCAGAGTGATTATAAAAGTATAAGTTTGAAATATATGCTAGCTCAAGTGACCATCCTCAGTAAGAAGTATAGAAGAATTACTTAGACTTATAAGAAGGCTGAGCCCCGATTTGAGTACTTCCACCCTTAGGATTGTTTCGTGTTCCTAGCCCGAGTCCCGATTTGAGTACTCGTTCCGTCTATAGGAACAGGTGAGTACTTCTTAGAAAAACGAGTGATCTTAGAATAACCTTGACCATTTCATGGTCATCCCATTTTGTGCTCCCGAGGTTGCGCACTTGGTTCACCAAGGTCTTGAGCCGGTTGTACATTGCTTATGGCTCCTCCCCTTGGTTGAGCATGAAACGACCGAGCTCCCCCTCGATCGTTTCCCTCTTGGTGATCTTAGCCACCTCGTCTCCTTCGTGCGCGGTCTTGAGCACGTCCCAAATCTCTTTGGCACTTTTCAACCCATGCACCTTATTATACTCCTCTCGATTTAGAGAGGCGAGGAGTATAGTAGTGGCTTGGGAGTTGAAGTGCCGGATTTGGGCAACCTCGTCCGAATCATAGTCTTCATCCCCTACGGATGGTACATGTACTCCAAACTCAACAATATCCCAAATGCTAGTGTGGAGTGAGGTTAGATGGTGCCTCATTTTATCACTCCACATACAATAATCTTCACCATCAAAAACGGGTGGTTTGCCTAATGGGACAGAAAGTAAAGGAGTATGTTTAGAAATGCTAGGGTAGCGTAAGGGGATCTTACTAATCTTCTTGCGCTCATGGCGCTTAGAAGTGACGGACGGCGCGTCGGAGTCGGAGGTAGATGGGGACGAAGAGTCGGTCTCATAGTAGACCACCTTCTTCATCTTCTTTTTCTTGTCGCCGCTCCGATGCGACTTGGTGTGGGAAGGGGATCCCTTCCCCTTGTTGTCGGACTCTCCCGATGGAGTCTTCCCGCGGCTTGTGGCAGGCTTCTCACCAGTCATGACCTCCTTCTTGGCGTGATCTCCCGACATCACTTCGAGCGGTTAAGCTCTAATGAAGTATCAGGCTCCAATACCAATTGAAAGTTGCCTAGAGGGGGGTGAATAGGCGGAATCTAAAAATTATAAACTTAAGCACACACTACAAGCCGGGGTTAGCGTTAGAAATAAAAATCGAGTCCGAAAGAGAGGGCGAAAACAAATCACAAGCAAATGAAGAGAGTGACACGATGATTTGTTTTACCGAGGTTTGGTTCTTGCAAACCTACTCCCCGTTGAGGTGGTCACAAAGACCGGGTCTCTTTCAACCCTTTCCCTCTCTCAAACGGTCACCTAGACCGAGTGAGCTTCTCTTCTCAATCATTTGGGACACTTAGTCCTCACAAGGACCACCACACAATTGGTGTCTCTTGCCTTGATTACAAATGACTTGGGAACAAGAAATGGGGGAAGAAGAAAAGCGATCCAAGCGCAAGAACTCAAATGAACAAAAATATCTCTCTCTCACTAGTCACTAATTGTTTGGAGTGATCTTTGGACTTGGGAGAGGATTTGATCTATTGTTTGTATCTTGGAGTGAAGTCTAGAGCTCTTGTATTGAATGCAATGGCTGAAAACTTAGATGCCTTGAAGTGTGGTGGTTGGGGGGTATTTATAGCCCCAACCACCAAAGTGGCCGTTGGGGAACTCTGCTGTCGACGGGCGCACCGGACAGTCCGGTGCGCCACCGGACACTATCCGGTGCTCCAGCCACGTCACCCAACCGTTAGGGTTCGACCATTAGAGCTTCTGACAGCTGGGCCACCGGACAGTCCGGTGGTGCACCGGACAGGTCCTGTTCACTGTCCGGTGCGCCTTCTGGCGCCTGCTCTAACTCTGCGCGCGCAGTCCGCACTGTTAACTGTTCACTGTTCACTTTTGCAGTTGACCGTTGGCACAGTATCTGTTGCTCCCGCTGGCACACCGGACAGTCCGGTGCTACATCGGACAGTTCGGTGAATTATAGCGGGGAGCGATTTCCAGAAACCCGAAGGTGGCAAGTTTGGAGTGATTCTCCCTAGTGCACCGGACACTATCCGGTGTGCCAGACCAGGGCAGCCTTCGGTTGGTTTTGCTCCTTTCTATTTGAACCCTTTCTTGGACTTTTTATTGGTTTGTGTTGAACCTTTGGCACCTGTAGAACTTATAATCTAGAGCAAACTAGTTAGTCCAATTATTTATGTTGGGCAATTCAACCACCAAAATTATTTTAGGAAAAGGTTTAACCCTATTTCCCTTTCAATAAGTAGAGAGGTGCAAATAGCAAAGCAAAACAAGAAACAAAACAGAGAGATGAGACACACGGTTTTTCCCGTGGTTCGATCAAGCCTGAATGCTTGCCTACATCCACGTTGGAGTTAGCCAACCTGGTTTGGAGTCTATTTTAACTCTTTCCTTCGTTTTCTCATATTTGTCACCAGGTGACAAACCGAGTCTTCCACTATATTGCTGAGGGTTCCAGTAGAGTCATGACTATTTACAACTATTGACAGCACTCCGGTAGAGTAACGCTACTTGCTCAAGATCACACTCGCTCACAACAGCACTTCCACTCTCTCTTTTGGCTTATAACTATGCCAACACCTAATCTAGAGAGAAATACATAAGAGAGGGGGTAGAGAATAGTTGCACAATGTTTCTACACTTGCTAGCTGCCTTAGTGTGCTAGGTAGAGGCATGGGAGGCTCCTTTATAAACCCTTAAGCCTCAAATAGTCGTTGCCAATCAATTGGGGGAATTTATCTACGCTGGGGGCATCAGACCGGTCTGATGCACACCGGATCGGGTCCTATAGCCCCACACTTGAGATCTTGATTGCTGCTTTCCTTACTAGGTGGTCACTAGACCAGTCCAGTGCACCACCAGTCCAAGCCATGTAAGCTAGTCGTTGAGCCAAAACAGTGCGCCCGTGAACTAGCCATTGGCCGAGATCCAGTGCACCACAAGACCAAGCATTGTTCATGGTCTGGAGATTTTTAGTCAAAAATCTCAAGACCGTATGGTTCCTGCAGGCGGTCTGGTCCACCTAGACAACAACTCTTCAAATGACCATGTCTCTAATTGAGCTGGACTTTGAGCATTATGACTTACACCATTTAACCACATGCATTACCTCAATGGTTGTAAGTCATGTCCATATATCGTGGTCCTCAATGCAGTAGGACTCTTCTTAGCTTGACCAACCTTGACTTCTTACAAGCCATCTTCTTCACCTCTAGCTTTAAGTACCTTGGTCTTCTTGACCTTCTCCCGTGCACTCAGTTCCTCGAAGTCCTTGCCTTTATCCTAAGTTCAATCAACTGTCTCTAGGTCATGTACATTGATTACCACTTAATCAATGTCCATCCTTCGACTTTGTGATGTCCACAACCATAGTCAACTCAGCCTAATGAACCTTCACATTTGTCTCCATGTGTTGAACTTTTTAGGCTTTTCACTTAGCACCTATTCAACACTTAACACCTTGGTCAAACCTTTAATTATGTTGTCATCCAAAACATCAAAACCCACAAGGGACCTTTCAAACCATAAAATGAGTAATGAAATTACCTTGTATCGGTAGTTCGCATCCTATGATTTACTAGTTGCATCCACTAACTTATGGAAGAACATAACACCATTGCAAAATAACATGAAATTAATCACTGACATTTGGGTCGGTCCTGTCCATGAGTCGCACATGATGGTAAGTTCATATGTTGGTTAATCAAGCTTAAACTTCATGAATTCATCCTGCAAACCTTTCTCATTGCCTAAGTATCGATTGTCAATCAAGTAGCCTTTCAGATATTGGACCCCTTCACCTACATGTCGTGTAGAGTACGAATAATAGAAATGTACGACATGGATTGACAATGATAAACTATGGATTCACACTCACCATGTTTTTGCGTCTCTTTGAATACATTGATGAAATATGGACTGTTAGCTTTATGTCCTAGAATCTCCTCCGCATGGAACCACTTAGCCCATTACTTACCAACAAAATAGACCATATTCTTTCTCGCCTTAGAGAACATGCCCTTACCAATCCTTGTCTGCACCATATGTGGCTTCTCCTTCCTAGAAGTTGTTCTCCCAAACATGGCACGAACACCCCCTTGGGAGGAGCCACCACCCGTCTCCTACGTGCCACCTCTCGCGCGAGCATGCCTCCTAAGCTCCTCCTCTCGACGTACACATTGCGGCCTGCAACTCAGCATCATTGTCATCATTAAAACCACGAGGCAAACCCACCAGTGCCAACCTCCATGCCTCCTTCGCTACTCTTGCTTTTCTTTTATCATGGACCTTGTCAATCTCTCGCTGAAAGTAATTGACAACATCCGACAAAATGTTGCGACAACCTTGCACATTCCCCCATGCGATGTAAGAGCATCTCCAAGAGACTAAATAAATGACTCGTCAAACCAAATTTTGGCTACTCGACAGCAAAATAACTCTCCAATATACTATCTATCTGACTCACCAAGCTATCCGGCTCTCCAAATTGGCTCTCTCACTAGCCAAATTTTGCTAGCTACCTGACTAACCAAACTAGATAGATAGTCTGTTGGAGTGAGATGTTATATATAGAGTGTAATCTTTATTAAAAGGTAAATAAATGGTCAAATAGAGAGCTAAAAATGAAGAGTCCCTTGGAGATGCTCTAAGGTGTTGCTTGAAACGTGTATCACCACCCCCTTCCACAGTTTCTTGCAATACTTGCATTGCCCTTAGCACATTCACTAGTTCAAATGTATAGGCTTAAGAGCACAATTGTAATTTTGCCAAAGTTGTACCTGCGACTATAAATAGAGGAACAATGTCATGCATTTGTTCACGTTTTTGGTCGGAGAAGAACAAATTGTTATGCCTACGAAGATGTATTCCCTTTACCTTCATCCTGTAATGTTACAAAGCTGAAGATATACATATAATCTTTTTATAAATAATGAAAAAGGAGGAGAAAGTAATATCTTATAAGGTTAAATTATGTGTCTTACTTTTATACTACAAATGATTTATCCTGAATATTCTTTGCATTTCCTTCACTCACTTTCTCCATCTTCATCCTTTAATGAACCTTCTTTTCGAGGAGAAAGAGCTAAAGGATGAAAATGGAGCTTGATCTAATTGTGTTGCCTTGTTTTTGAAACCTCGAAATAAAAAAAACAAGTGACCAACACATGCACACAACCCGAAGGGATCCGCAAACCTAGGCAGAGCTAGATAGGTTGTCGTGGATCCTCAAAATCGCCCTGACGTCGAGGATGGGAATCATGATCGTTGTGGTACTCCTCCTCATCAGGTCTCCTGGAGGATAACAAAGGAGGAGGTGGTTGAAAGTCGCCTAGAGGGTGGTGAATAGGCGAAACCTAAAAATTATGAACTTTAAACACGCACTTCACCCGGGTTTAGGGTTAGAAATAAATAATCATGAATTCAGAGTGCGGCAGATTGTTCCTCTTGCTATGAGTTGCTCAATCAATGCGGATAACTTTGGGAGCAAACTCAAAACAATATTAGCAAGGGAAGTTTAGAGAGAGGAGAGGGAAGAAACAAATCAAGTGATGAAGATCAACATGGTGATTTGTTTCTCGAGGTTCGGTTCTAAAGAACCTACTCCCCATTGAGGAGGCCACAAAGGCCGAGTCTATTTCAACCCTTTCCCTCTCTCAATTGGTCACTTATACCGATCAAGTGCTTCTTCTTAATCACACGAGTCACTAAGACCCCGCAAGGATCACCACACAAGAAGGTGTCTCTTGCTAGCTTTACAAAGCACTTAGAAAGATTAGAGTGAGAAAAAAGAAAGCAATCCAAGCAACAAGAGCAACAAAAGAAACACAAGTCACCCTCTCTCAAGTCACTAAGCACTTGATTTGATTTTGGAGCTTCGAGAGGATTGAATGCTTTGATTGTGTCTTTGGAGTGTATTCCTTTGCTCTAATATTGAATGAGAAGGTTGGGAGGCTTGGATGGCTTGAATGGAGGTGGTAGGGGGTATTTATAGCCTCCAACCACTTCCTAGCCGTTGCCTGACATTGCTGTCGATGGACACACCAGACAGTCTAGTGGTGCACCGGACATAGCACTGTTCACTATCCGGTGCGTGCCATGTCAGCCGACCGTTGGGATTTGGAGCTGTTGACCGTTGAAGTCCTCTGTCCTCTTGCGGCACCGGACAATCCGTTGCGTTCTAACTTTGCATTCTAACTTCTGACTTCTGCTCTGTTCATTGATCCTCAATCAGCGCAGTCGACCATTGGGCGAAGTTGACCATTGCTTTGTTGGCTCACCGGACAGTCCGGTGGCTCATCGGACAGTCCGATGAATTTTAGCGGAGTGGCTCTGAGAAAACCCGAGAGCGGCCAGTTAGCGAGGTGCCTCGGCCTGGGCACCGGACAGTGTCCAGTGCGCCACTAGCTGCACCAATTCTTGTATGCTCCAAACTTTGTAGAATTCCCTCAATTCTTTTTTTTGTATGTTTATGTTGAATTTTATGCACCTGAGAGAAATAGCAACTAGACAAATCTAGTTAGTTCATGTGATTTGTGATGGACGTCAAACACCAAAATCGATTATAGGAAATGTTGAGGCCATTTACCTTTCAGTGGTGGAGTAGTAGGGGTCGCCGGGTGGAGATCGACCAAAAGACATTAGATGAAAATCTTATATGTTAAACATTTCTTCTCATGAATAGCAATCCTAGGCTCAATGATATATAAATCCATCTCCCTGCGTAACATTTCAGGGTTAAAGCACCATGCTCGCACCAAAAAGGATGAAAAATCTATCATGTGCACTGTATCATGATGTAATTCTGTTATCTAGCATGAGTCTCTTAGGATGTGCTCCATCATAGAACAAAACCATGCATGCTATAGGATGCCTCTAATCTCAATATACACTAATCTGGACAGAGTTGAAGATGAAGCATGAGTAAACCTCGACCATCTCTTGAATAGCAAAGTGAAACAAAGCCCCCTGTAGTGCTTTTCCATCATTGAAAACCCTAGTTGCAGTGTCTTCATCAGGCAGTATCAATAGGAAATCTTCAGGCATTGTCTGATGAATCATCATATCCTCCAATTTGATATCAATCTGACGCACAACTTCTTCCACTACTTCTAAACCAAGGACCTTTGGTCGGGTTCCAGCTACAATGATAAATAGATTCTTGGTTTTTAAGAAACTAGGAAGCTAGTTTTAAGAATTGAGTAAAAAAAAATTCCTATTTGGTGGCCTTCTAGCTTTTAAAAACCACTTTGTAAGGAAGTGGATGCATCCAAACGGGTCTATGTCACTTTAAGGTCTGTACAACCATATGCCCCCTGGATTGATTTTCCAAGAATAAAAGACAGAAACTCCATTATACAATGAAATTTCTTTAAAATTAATCACATCATAAATATGTTTAATAGACAATACATACAAAGAGTCGTGTAAAGTTGCACTCTTCACAAAATGTACGTCTCTTGTATTTTTTCATTTAACCTTTAGAGATCCTTTTAACCCTTTTGAGATCCCTGAAAAGACTTCATGTCAAATGTGGCTGCATATGTGCTTATTATACTTGCTCTAATCATGGTATACTAATTATTCTAGGCATCGGGTTTGAATGCAACTTCGTGTTTGTATAGATTTCCTAAACCCATAAAATAAACCTAATAATCCCTCTAGGGATGAAAACGGAACGGATACAGCCGTATACAGGGTCATCTTGTATCATACCTTAATGTATTTCTCTCGGATATAGTACCGACTATGGGTAGTTAAGATTCGGGACAGATACAAGACAGGACCGAGTAATATCCGGTCAGGTAAGAAACATATAATGGATACTACTCGGGTAGGTACCAGATAGTTGTCGAGTAGTTCGTCCCGATGATATTAATTGTCTAACCATCCAACAAACACATAAATTAAGCAATATATAATCATGTATATGATATATCAAATGTAAGAAAGGAAACCGATAAAATTGACATCATACAGTTCAAAGGTACTAATAACAAAGACATTATAAAACCAACACCATAATATTAAAAATTCATAAAATATTCTAGTTTCCCTCAAATTACAAATAAGTTACAAAACTAATAAACATTTTATATGAAGATAACTAAAGTCCTCATATGGAAACGATAAAGTAAAGTGTTGATTATGTCAAAACTTGGATACTTACGGTGATTTTACATGTAACTCATACAAATAAGTGAAAGTGAAATGAAAGAAACGTGGGCATCTTATAGATACTATGATCTAAACATTTTTTATGGTTATATATGAACATGTGTTGTGTCTCTATAAAATTTCACGATTTTTTGAGGCTATTTATGTATTATTAATTTCTTGTCATAGAAAATCTTCAAAATACAATTAAATCCATAAAATATTATAACGTCGGTCGAAAATTATAAATAAGTTACCAATACTAATAAATAGTCTATAAAAAATAATATTAAGTTCTCACATGGACTCCTAGAGTGAGAACCCTGTATATTTTTTGAGGCTATAGTATATATATACACTATATATATACACGTATAAAGGCCCTATTAATCTGAGGGCTCTGGTCGACCCCCGCGAGGGCCGGCGCTGGGTATACCCGCCATGTTTTCACTCTACAACCCCCCCCCCCCAGTGAAACAAGCTGGGAATCCTCTTGTAGAACCGCACAAGCCGCAAATATATACAAATCCACCCTCTGCATATATCTTATTAAGCTGTATAATAAATGAAACAACACAGCATCATATACATAGACCGGATGCATATTCGCTACCCTTATTGCAACAGCAGCTAGCCTTCATTTCTCCCATAGCACTGAGCCACCGGCTGAGATTTCACCGCTTCTGAAAGCATCAACCTTTGCACGGCATTGTTTCAGACTCACAACTGCGTTGCTGCCTTGGATGCTCATTTGTTCAGGCTCAGGCAGGACCCTTGAACTGCATGTTTATAGGTCATTAGATGAAATTACAGAGTTACAAGATTTCAATCCAAGTTGGTGTTTACAGATCATTAGAAAATAATGCTAAGCTTCACTTCAGTAGTCAAGAATTAAAGCCTTTGGCTGCAAAAAAAATAATGCTACCCACTAAAGTAAATTGCATGTGATTGGTGCATATTGCAAGTCACATATTTTGCTTTGCTAAAGAATAGTATGAAGACATGCATATATATTAATCTACTACACGATATATTATTTGGCTGCTTATCAAGCACACCTCAGTTGTTGCAGCATCCACATCTATTTTCATGCCATTTGCTCAATATTTGGTACAAACCTGCCATTTTAAACTATGGACCAATCTAACAAATTGACATAAATAATGACAGCGCAAGCCCAACAATTATTTCCACTTGAGAGATCCAAATATTAGTTGATATTAATTAAACAACTGGTATAGTGGTATATTTGTCTGTTCACTTGTTTTGAGCCATGTGTACAGTGGTCTGATAGACAAAGTAGATAGAACCACTATCTGGCGTTGTCAATTCACATCTGTATCCCAAATTCATATACGTCCTATTGTGGTTATAGTATTGTTCATTTCCTGCATGTATTTATGATTAGCACCAACGAAGTTTCTTCTGACTGCTTATAGAGGAAAATAAAAGGGAAAAAAGAGCAACTAAGGTGTCGTTGGGTTCATGAAACGTAACATAAATGGTAATGATTTACTGGATCACGAAACGTAACATAAATAGTAATTATTTACACTCGATTACCAGCGGTAACAAGCTTGAATAGGACGGTATCATTTTCTAATGTGATATCTGATTATGATTAGACTTAAACAAACATATTTCAATGTTATCGGTTACCGTTACAAATATGTGAACCAAACAGCACCTAAAAGGTTAGAGCTACTGTTCCTTAAAAGAAAAGACAAATATTGGGACACAACACATTAATGTAAAAGTTGGACATATATTTCATTGCTAAAAGTACAGATTAGGAGACACACACATACTTAAATCCATGATGAACATAGCATATTGGATACACATCAAACACATAAGGTGCTTTCCGATAATGACAGAAAAAATCTGACAGGACTGCAGAGATATAGAGCAGTCATCTGCTGGCCAGAACGTGAAATGGATATATATATTGGAACGGTCAAACCTCACCATCCCTATCAGTTGAGTTTAAACGACTGCGCACATTTTTTATTTGATACAGGTAAGTTAGAAGCCGCTGACTGAAAAAATAGTTCTTACTGTGTGGGAGAACAAGCATTCGGCCCAGAGAGATGACAAATAAATCGACACACATTTAAGTAAGTTCCATGCAGGACATGTGACCGCCGCGGCAAAATTATATACTAGGACCTATATATACTTAACCTATGAATACGACACATGAGCTAATCATCAGATCAGATGATGAACCCACCAGCTGTCCCAAGGTCAGGATGATTCTATAGCAACGGGGCATGCATTTTGCATGATTAAGACGACAGGAGTTGCTTTCGTATCATCTCTGCCATCAGAGGTCGAAACCAAACACCTATTATCCTTTTTTAAACTACTACAACCTACTAGTGGATAGATGAACAAGGAAAAACAAGGTTCTGCAGGCTCACCCATCATGCAGCTTGCGCACTCAAAGTGCCAGTTGGCAGCGACAGCCCAGCGCCATTGTTGTTACCTATCATGGAAATGATGGACGAGAATGGCACAGGCCGGCAAAAATCAGAACAACCGAAGACAAAGTGTAAATCCCAGTCTGTTCTGTGAAAGGAGCCAACGTACTTGCAGGTTGCCTCGTAACAAAGAAGCATGCACCGATCACAATGTAGCACAGCAGCAGAAGGATCCCCTTGAGGTAGTGTGACGAACCATCCTGCAAAGGCCGTGAAGTGATTAGCTTGAATGTTCATCAGTGATGAGAATGGAGAGTATGTAGTGTGTGTGTGTGTGTGTACCTGGAGGGTGAATGCTGTCACTATTACTGAGACGAAGAGAGAGCCGGTCTCTATGAGCTTGAAGTCAAGATCCATTTGAATACCCGCGATCCAAGCTACAATGACGCTCAGCGGCACCTGTCTCGTTTGGCGTATAAAGGAAGCATAGTCGTACGATTATTCCAGCATGATTCGGTAGTTCAATAGTTTAAGCGAATGAAATCTGTACGCGTCAGTTTTAAATTGCAATACCCACCACAAACATGGAGATCTGGGTCGCCGACCCCAACGCTACTCCGAGGGTAATGTCCTGTGTCGTATCAGGATTCAGGAGCGAGTTAATTTAACAACTTCACATGCATGATTGGGCTATAAACAGTACGTGAACATGTGAGACAGGAGGAATAATCCGGGTTGGCCTGGGGTGTGTGAAGGTACAGTACCAGCTTGTTCTTGAGAGCAAAAATGATTGCTCCGGCGTGCTCCGCGGCGTTCCCCACGATGGGTAGAAGTATGATGCTGATGAAGCTGACGGACAAACCCCAGGACTTGGAGGTAGGCTGGCAGTGTACGTAAAATCTTATAGGTAATTAATTAACAAGAACAGAGGGAACGAACGAATGATGATGTAGTAGTAAAAAATAAACTGCATGTACTGTACTGTACTGTACGGCTGTACCTCGATGGTGCCGACGACGTACTCGGACAGGATGGCGATGAGCACGGTGTTGAAGGCGAGCCAGAAGAGTCCGCTGGCGAAGCCGATGACGGCCTGCTCGTCCTCTTCCGCCTCGCAGCCGTCGTCCACCTCCTGCGGCTCGAACAGCTGCGCGTGCGTCTTGAGCTGGAAGAAGAGGTAGGCGACGTAGGCGAGCAGCATGACGACGCTGCAGGCGCGGGAGAGGTCGAGAACCGTGGTGGCCGCGGCGACGGAGTGCTCGCCGGCGCCCACCGCGTAGCGCAGCAAGAGCGGCAGCGACTGGCACAGCACGCCGAGGATGAGGAGGCCCGTGCTGACGTCCGCTTGAGTCTGTGCATGCATTATACACATTATTACTGATTGATGGGGCTCATATGCAGCGCTGTTACGTTCGTTCGTTGTTTGTACGCACGCACCCTGTCGTACGGCTGGTCGGAGCCGAGGTTGACGACGCCGCCGCAGAAGAGGGACGTGCCGAGCACGAGCAGCAGGTTGGAGAGGACGGAGCCGAGGAGGGAGCACTTGACGACCTCGATCTGGCCCCCCATGAGCGCGAAGAGCGCGATGATGAGCTCCGTGGCGTTGCCGCACGTCGCGTTGAGGAGGCCGCCCACTGCACGCGCGCCATGCAGCAGAACAGCAGCAGAAGCTAGCGTTAGGCTTGGAAAGAAGCTTGAACTGACGACGTCCGTGACTTACCGGTGGGGCCGGTGTATATCGCGATCTGCCTGCAGGAACGAACGACAAAGAGAACATAAAAACACTCATGATTGAAGAAGATAAGGCAAATTAATTAAAAAAAGCTGAAGAGAGAGAGAGAGAGAGAGAGGGGCTTACTCGGTGAGGAAGCTGACACGCTCGGCGAGGGGGATGAGGCCGAGTAGGCTGAGCGTAAACACCCACACCTGTCATGGCAGCGAGTGAGCGAGGCTGGCAGTTCCAATTCAAATTTCGACCGGGTTTTATTTGAACACGGATGGATCGCATGTGATCCGCACAGGCTACAGAGAGACCCCACGCCGTGCAGGATAGGAATAAATGCGAGGAGCAAGGCCGTACAGAGGGTCTGAGGGATGGATTGATTACCTGGCCGAAGTGCGCGCACTGGGCGGCGATGGCGAGCGGCACGGCGGGGAAGAGCACGGCGAGCTTGGTGCCGAGGAACACCTCCTGCAGGTTGGCGAGGACGGGGCGGAGTGGCGCGAAGGGCACCCTGCGCAGCAGCGACGCGGCCGACTTGGACTTGGTGCGCAGCGCCGTCGTGGACATGCTGTGCGCCGTGCGCGCCGTCAGCGACCGGCCGTGGGGGCCCTGCCGCGCCGCGCGCAGCCCGCCGGCCTCCGACGCGTACTTCCTCATGCTCCGGGTCGACTCGGGCAGGCGATCCATCTCCTTGGCCGTCCGCCGTCCGCACGGCGCAGAGTACACAACCCTACCCTACCCCCTTGCGAGTCTGCTGCTGCTCTCTGTGGTGGAGGTGGAGGTGGAGGTGGAGTGGAGTCACTGGGCTGCCTGTGGGCGACCTATATACGTACAGGTTACAGGTACAGCCCAGCCTGAGAGCGCGGAGTGAGCAGAGTAGTGCGAATGAATGAATTATTGTTCGAAATGATTGGAAACCATGGGTATGAATCAAATTAACCAGGCTCTCATTTAATCATTGTGTTGTGCTTGATTGCCGATCTATCTATGTGCTGGAGACTGGAGTAGCAGCAGCAGCAGCGATAGGAATAGGAATTAAAGACCAATGCGCCTTGATGATTGGTCGGTTGATGATTAACTGATTAGAGGTTTGGCCGGTTTGCGAGAGATACGTACCGTACGTAGTAAACAAGAGGAGGAGAGGAAAGAGGAATGAATTAATCATGCAAAACAAAATGCAAGAGAGTCTGTCATCAGCGCCGCTCGCGGGAAGGAGTAATCAGTCGTGGCCTGCTGGAGAGCGTCAGGGTCCAGCGAAGCTTCGCGGAAGCTTCGTCCGCTCATCTCGGGCCCCGCTGGCGTGCCGCCGCACGGAACGCGGGCCGGCCGTGCATGCAGCATGCGGCGCAGCCTCGTGCCGTTGCCGTCTGCCCGTACGCGTTCGACCACCAGCCGCTCTGGCTCTGGCTCTGGACGGACGCTGCCTGCTCTGACGCCGACGCCGAGAGGGATCGTTTCACGCTTCACTGCTTCCACGAGTGCCTAGCGCTAGCGCTAGCGCCGTGTTACTCTTGTGTGGGCGACGTGGCGGCGCATGGCCGAATCTTTGCTTACGACCGGCCATCATGCCACTCGATCGCACGCGCGTCGCACCCGATATGTTTTGCCGTACGTGACCCACTGCCGCCGTGCAATCGTCTTGGATTTGACGGGGAGAGGAGGAGCATGTACGTTTTGCCACTCGGACTGCACAAGTGCCGCGATTGCGAATACGGTCGAGGTGCGTCCACCATTCGTGAAGCCAGCAAATGTTATACGAATACAATACTTTTTTAAAAAAAACTTCAACGACTGCACTGGGGTATAGTGCAGAGTGGAAGTTGAATAGGGAAAGGGTTCTAGACACCCTGTATATAAGAATAGTTATCTTTTTAGGGATACAGTAAATTATAATAGAAAACATGGATATAGAGGGAGATCGGTTGGAATTAGTCTTAGTTAAACATAGTCATAGTTCCAGGCTACAATGATTTCAGTACGATCTCTCTTTGATACGCAAAACTATGTCGATATAAAGTTTGGATTGTGCTATCAAATTTCTAACCTTAAAAGGACGTTATAAAAATATTTGATGCAACTTATAACATAATACATAAGAAAAACAAGACAGTGTCTACTGTTGGTACCACAGAACTGAGGTACCCTTTACTACTGTATCAAAACACGGTACCCACATACTGTTATCTCTAATCGTGTGCTGAGGAACTGAGCAGCTCGACCCCAAGTCACGACTCGCCCGAGACCAACCCCAGAACAGGAGACACAGTCGCGACTTGTAACACCTCAAATTTTTGTTGGTGGAATTTGGTAAAATTCTTCAAGGAGTTTGAAGAAGAATACTATCTAATAAGGATTTCCTTTTGTGGAAGCTATATTTCCTAAAACAAACATGTTTCCTATAATAAACATTAAATAAAAATGATTTCTATTTAATTATATATTCTTTGAATTATATGTTTAAGTTAAAGCATCTCTACAAAAAAAATGCTATACACTAGAAGATGTTTTCTTAAACCACTATTTTGTGTGCATGAGTGGCATATGTGGAAGCCCACACCCCAGTTTTACAAGGCGTGCGCACGTAGCCATAATTGATGTACTAGTGCAGTGGTATACGAGGGTATGCGCGAGATAGAGGTTGCGAGTTCGAATCTCACACCATTCACAAAACATGTAAATTTGATTCAAAATAATAGGACGATGGGTATGGTAATAGGTAGAGTTGGAGAGTTGTTCATATAATTTAAAAAAAATGTCTATTCCGAGTGTCGAAAAGCACTCGGCAAAGAACCCTTTGCCGATAACATATTTGTCGAGTATACTTTGCCGAGTGTCTTAGACACTCGGCAAAGAACGTGATTCCGGCAGTGTTGTGTTCTCGAGTTCATCCAACGAATCAGACAAATCCTTAAGCTTCCTCCAGTTCATAGGATTAGACGAGTACATTCCACCGCCTAGCTGAAATTTTCTCTTGGGCATCTACCATGCCAAAGTTGGTTAAGCCGACTCTCAGCTCTTTAAATTGGTTAAGCCAGTTTAAATTAGAGTGTTGGCTTAGCCGACCCCTCTACTCATCTACTCCAACTACTTCTATCTTGAGCCGACTATAGTGTCAAAGCCCGAGGAAACCGGCTTTTTTCTGCTGAGTTCGAGACAGTTTGATTTTAAAATCTATTTCTGGGGTTATTTTAACGTGAAAAACTTATGTAGTGTTTGGTTTCGGAGCTGATTGAGATGGAATTACTCTATCCTAGAGAGCGACTCCGTCCGAAAGATTTTGAGGAGCCAAATAGTTCAACATTTGAGTATATTTTTCTATTTTTAGAACCACTCTGCCTAAATGGAATCAATCCAAACAACAAAAAATTATGAGCGGGGCGACTCCGTCCACCGTATTTCGGAACCAAGCGCTACCTTAAAGAACACTATTTATATTTTATCGGCGTTTCGACCCCGGGGGGTCCCTGGACCGACGAGTAAAATTGTCGCTGCGTGTCCCAGCCCAGATGGGTTGGCGCGAGATGGAACACAAGGGGGGAAAACGCGGCTCGTGTTATCCTGCGCCAGGGGGATGCCCTTGCAGTAGGGGTTACAAGCGTTCGCGAGAGAGAGAGTGAGCCTGCTCGTCGGCTCATCCTCCCGCGCGACCCTCCCGCATGAGGGCCCTGGACCTCCCTTTTATAGATGCAAGGAGAGGGTTCAGGTGTATAATGGGGGTGTAGCTACGCGCTAACGTGTCCGACAGAGAGGTGCCAGAGCCCTGTGTACATGCCAACATGACTGTCGGAGAGGTGCTAGAGCCCTGTGTACGCGGTATCGTGGTCGTCGGAGGAGCGCTTGAGTCCTGTAGAAGCACAGCTGTCGGGGCTGCTGGGACCTTGCTGACGTCTCCTTGCTTCCGTAGGGGGCTGAGAACCGCCGTCGTCATGGACGCACGCGGGGAGCCATCATTACTTGTTACCGGGACGAGCCTGGATGGGACGCCGGTCTTGTTCCCCCGTAGCCTGAGCTAGCTAGGGGTAGGGTAATGATGTATCCCCTGTGGCGCGGTCGGTCCAAGCCCAAGGTCGGGCGAGGCGGAGACTCCTCCTGAGGCTGAGGCCGGGGTCGAGCGAGGACGCGTCCTCCCGAGGTCGAGGTTGAGGCCGAGCCCTGGGGTCGGGCGAGGCGGAGACCACTTTCCGAGGCTGAGGCGGGGGCCGAGCCATGGGGTCGGGCGAGGCGAAGACCACCTTCCGATGCCGAGGTTGAGGCCGATCCCTGGGGTCGGGCGAGGCGGAGACCACCTTCCGAGGTCGAGGCGGGGGCCGAGCCCTGGGGTCGGGCGAGGCAGAGACCTCCTCCTGAGGCCGAGGCCCAAGGTCGAGCGAGGCGGAGCTTCCTGTTGCGCCTGAGGCTGAACTTAGCTGTTGTCAGTCTCACCCTGGCGAGTGGCACAGCAGTCGGAGCGGGGCGAGCGGCGCTATTTTCCTGTCAAGTCGGTCAGTGGAAGGGCGAAGTGACTGCGGTCACTTCAACCTTGCCGACTGAGACACGTGTGTCAGGATAAGGTGTCGGGCGATCCTTGCATTGAATGCGCCTGTGATACGGTCGGTTGGTGAGGCGATTTGGCCAAGGTTGCTTCACTACGAAGCCTGCCCGAGCTGGGCTTCGGGCGAGTCGAGGGTGCGCCCGCTGCTTGAGGAGGCCCTCGGGCGAGGCGAGAATTCGTCTGGGACTACTGGGCTCGGGCGAGGCTGGGCTCGGGCGAGGCGAGCTCGCGTCCCTTGAGCAGACGAAGCCTTGACCTGAATCGTGCCCATCAGTCTGTGCAGCTTGTGCTGATGGTGGTTACTAGGGATGGATACGGATATTTATTCGGATATCAAATTTTTTGTCTTCTTTCTTCGATTGTGAACAAATAACATATAGAATTTGTTATGTAAATTTATATTCTTGTTTTTAGCAATGAGGCTATTAATCTTCACAAAAAATAAACATTAAATTCGTTCTATATCTTTTTAAATAATTGATATAAAATTCGGATGTCTATCCGAATACGGATTCAGATGTTTTTTCACCTTTTTGTTGTAGGGAGAAAATAATGTACATAAAAAATTATACAAAAAATTATTTAAATACTTTATAATAATCTTAATAACATTACCAAAAATTAGCTTTAAATTCTATGTATATCTATGCTAAAATATTAGATTTGTGATACGAGTCGAATGTTTTAGGAACATCGCTAGTGGTTACCAGCCGTGTTTAGAAGTGTTGGGGGTACCCCTAATTACGGTACCCCACATACTTATTTTCTATTAGGATAAAATCATCGTCTTTATAATATATGATCAAGGCCGATTGAAGATCTCAACTTTCATCATCAAAATATATAACTCTTACATTTCCTTAGCCTAGTTTCTCTCTAACATGTTGTTCGTCGTGTCTCCCGGCTATATTTGACAATATTTTAGATAGTTTGTCAATCTTAGAGCAACCTACATGTGCACCTTCCTAAGAGCACTTTCTAGGAGGTGTTGGAGTCTACCAGGTGAAAAACAAGCTCAACAACGGCTTAGCTGATCTTTCAGTTGGTCTTATTGGTCCATTGCATTCTTTCTATGATAAAGGGTATTTGCAAGTTGCAACCATGGATGTGATAGTCCTTACTAGTGTGTGATCCCAAATTTATCTCAACATCAACACACATTTTAGTGACCTGGGTGAGAGGCCTCCCCTAATAAAATATTTTTTTTGCTATCTTAAAAAATGATTTTATGTTTTGTAGAAAAAAAATTTTGTTGGCGGTTTTATTATCTCGGCCGTCAGTAGAAATCGATTTCTATTGTCGGTTCTAAAAAAACAACAGTGTAAATAGGTTTACAATCGATTTTATAGAATTTTTCTGTACTAGTGTATTATAATGTTTTCCTTTTCTTTTAATACGGTGGGAGTGCGTGAACACATTGACAGCCGTTTACTCGTTCTTCCATCGTCGAGGACTCGAGATGGAGATAAAAAAACACCAGTAGATGTCACTTAAATAGTTAATGCCCACTGGACCAAGCACATGCCATGTGCCCCATCCTCATAATTGAAACAAGCTGCTACGTCGTGTAATGATTATGCATCGTGCTCACCATAATTTTCAGTACTCCATCCTCACCAAATTAGCTGATATTATACTATACACCGATATCAATTTCATAGTAAGCAGATCAACATGATCTTATGAGAAGAAGATAAGAGATAGAGATGACAACAACTACTATGCAATTAGATCTATACATGTAGGTGAGACTTGATATGTTAGATCATGATTTAATTGTATATATAACCATGGTTTGTTAGTTTTTTTATAAATGTACACGCGTCAGATCAGGAGCCATGTATGCATGCTTGCACCTACAGCCTGACTATTAGAGCAAATTCAATAGACTCTATATTCTTCCTATTCTATATAAATAGAGATTTTTATAAAAATACTTTCCAACAACTTATCTAAATGGCTATCTAAATATACTCTTCTTTTATTTTGGGTTTCTCGCTAGCCAAATATAAAAACGTGAATGATTCTTTAAAGTATAAACAATATATAGAAAAACTAGTGGAGAATGAAAATATATAGAAAATAGTTTTTATGTTATGACTCTTTAAATGATAATTTGGAGAGTTAAATTTAGAAAGATCGGAGATGCACGCTCTTAGTTGTTGCCGAGATAAGAGATATATATATCAAAAGTAAAGAAATGCATATTAGATGGCGAAGGTAAGTATTTTTAAATAAAAACAAAAATATTATAATATTATGTATTTTTAAAGTGGATAGAGTACATTATTTTTGGGAAACCGCCAACAGTCATCATGACAGATGAGAATGTCTGCATGCATGTGATCATGCATCATTGCATTGCCATTACTCTTGAACAGTGACGAAATATGCAAAGCTTTTATTTATTTTTGTAAGGTCGGGGAATTTGCGGTTACATACTAGCTCGTTGGGTATATATATATAACAAAAGTAGGGAGGGAATGTGTGCTGCAGCAGGGTGCATGCCAACCGTCGTTTGTAGATCTCGACAATATGAGTGTTTAACCGTACTCGACGATTGTCGCAGCATTACTAATAGACAACGCCAAAGGCACATCATTTCCCATCACTAATGACGAAGGCATCCAAGACATATAAACAGCAGTACTGTTGTCCGTAGTACTTACGGAGTACCTTTTACGGTTGAGTCCTAAAATAGTATTTGTTTTATCATTTAACGATTTTTACGTCTATATTCAAATAGATGATAATGTATCTAGACACATATAAAATGCATACAATAAATATTATATGAATTTATTAATTATCTAAAACGAATTTTAGTAATATAATTCTAGCTCTTAAGACAAAAATTGTATTATATACCAACATATATGATAAAAAATAAGTATTAGTAAAATGATTGACTCAAATATATTTTTAGTAAATATAGTTGGAGATATAATTATCCTTATAAACTCGATCAATATTAAATTAGTTTGATCTACACTTAAATCATAATCATATTATTTGGTCGACCGAGTCAATACTAGTACAGATTTAATTAGCATGCGTCGTCATGTCTTTAGAGTGCGTTTATTTGTAAAAGTTCCTATAAGGGATGCATGGTAAAAAAAAAGTTACTATAGCTCATAAAAGTTGCTATAAGTTATGTGCTGTAAAAAGAGTCACTATAGTTTTGAGCTGTGAAAAAAAATGAAAACTATTTATTTAATAAGTTATATCTCTTCTGAGAAAACTATCCAACAAACACCTCGCTCAAGGCTCATCTCTCTCTCTCACTAATTCCTTCTCAAGTGACGGTCTAATATTTACAGACGGTTTGCGTTTATCGAGTGCCGGTGAAAATAAATTGACAGTCCTCACTTAAGAACTAACAGTGAAAACACATTTTCGTTTGTCGGTTTTCTTAAAAAAAATCACTATTGTAAATTTTGTATTTATACTGGCGGTTCGTTAAGAAAACCGTCAATATATTTAAATTCGTATCAAACCAAAAGAAAATATAAAAATAAACATGCAACGAGTAATATTCGTCCGTATCCGATCTGATCCGATCCGATTACACTCTCACGTTCTCTATGAGTGGGAGAAACAAAAACGAACTGGTAGCTACATAGGTTGCTAATTTTGATAAGAAGTGTGTAGCCGCAGCAAGTAGAGGAATAAGATGATGTTGTCAAATTTGTACTACTGAAACTGTTTTTTTATTTGTTCTCTTTGTTTAAAGAATAATTTTTTGTTAGTTTTTAGCTTTGTTGGGAAATTAAATTCTGAGATACGGAGTATATTGTGGATGCCCACCTCCACCTGAGTGTGCCTGTCTCATCAATCGCGCGCTGCTCCTACTTATCGGAGCCGACCAGTAAAGACATGCACTCGACCAACAGCATCAGGCGCGCATTATTTGCCTTGCTGGTGAAACATGCGCCATGTATCCTGTAATTTCCATAGTGTAGATGCGCCACCAATGTGGCAGCACCCCCCACGCCAGCGAGCTACTTCTAGGGACCAGTCGGGATGTGGCATGTACTACCGAATTTTTTTCTTTTTCAGCCCATTTTCGAAAAATATTTACGTTTAGACCTCTAGAAATTTTAAATGCAACTTTGGATCCCGATACTCGACGCCATAGGCTATGGCGCCGAGCTCGGCTAATTGTGGCTAGGGCTGACTCGGCGTCGAGGTGGCGCGGCCGCGGCCTCGTAGCTCAGCGCCACAGATCTTGCCGCCGAGCTACGAACGCCTATAAAATCACTCGCGCTACTGGCCGAGAAGACCTCATCTCCTCTCAATTCAAAAGTTCGTCAAAAAGTTGTTGTATTCAAAGTTTCGAGTTGCAACACTTCGTAGATAAGGTATGGTGTCTCACTGATTCATTTTGTATATTGTATTGTACTTTTTTGGTTATTAGTTTCCAATGTTGCTCATAAAATATATAGTATCGTTAATATGATGAGTACATTTCATATGATAGTTGAAAGTCGCCTAGAGGGGGGTGGATAGGCGAAACCTGAAAATTAAAACTTTATCCCCCAACTAGATCCCTTGATTAGTGGTTAGAACAAGATATACAAATATAGAAGTATACAAACTAAGTTCTTGCTTGAAAAGAGTATTGTTAAATAATGCGGGAGTGATAAATCAATACAACTAATAAGTTATAGAATAACAAAGCAAGAAGCCTTAGATGAGAAGAGCACTAGGACAAGTTCTTTCTTGCAACGTGTTGCTTCACTAAATAGCAATTTAACTTGAAGCAACACCAAATGATATTAGCAAATAATGGTGTGTAACACCCGGTTTTAAAGGACAAAGCCGGGTGCATCTCATACATGCGCCAAAGAAGACAATATATATAATAACAGAGTGTATAGAGATAAATGTCACAAAACATCAGAGTATTTATTACATAGCGGAAGACTTATTACAAAATAAAGATAAATATAAAACGAACTAAGGATCGTCGGCGCCAATGTCGACTGAGAAACGCCACCTAGATCAAGTCGAATGCCTCAGTGTTAGGCGGCTCCTCTTCGACCACCTGTTCTTCTCCTGTGGGGGGGTGTGAGACAGCAAGAGTGAGCTCACATACGTTCATAGCTCAACAAGTCGTGGGGAATAATGTGGCATGAACTCACCAAAGGCGGGAGTTCATGTAGTGTAAGGCTGATCAATGAAATAAAGGCTGAGGCTGAGCATTGCTTTTATAAGTTGGTCAAAATTTTATTAGCATTTACTAAGTGTAAGTAAATACCAAACCTTAATAATAATAAAGAAAATTATAGTAAAATAATCCCAAATGCGATGCAAATGTCAAATTAAATTTAAGTTCCATAATTAATCATGTGAGGGTCCGAGCCGCTCATGACCGTGAGCACGGCTAGTATACCAGTTTTACACTCTGCAGAGGTTGCGCATCTTTACCCACAAGTCATGTTACCCATCTGCCAAGAGACGGCCAATCCCATACACCTCTACCGAGGAGGCGAGGCAGGGTAACACTACGAGGCCTTTACAAAGTTCCACTAGCTTCAGAAATCCCGCTACAGTTTATAGGAAGCTCCAGTGCAGGGTTTTTGCCTGACCGCCATCGCAGCAAAATCAACCAAGGACCTCCCCACACTGACCACTCCCCTACTGCCCTTGCCCCTTTCGGGTAAGGAAGACCTCCACTAGCTTTCCTAGTTAATCAGCCAAGGGCGTCCCATTAAACCCTTGTGGTGACACTGTTTTCCCGGGTGGTCGCTCCATGTTCCCATTAATTTAATGATCTTAACATGAACAGTAATAATAACAAGATAATAACAGGATAATCATGAGTAGTGTATCTCCATACCCAATCCACATAAAGCAATAGCAGGTACTACCCAAAATATTTCAGGGGTGAACAAGGTATAGAGGTAATCAAAACTGGGGTACATAAAGGATCCCATCAAAATTAACCTATGCAGATCATTAAAATTAATAAGAACATGACTGGGAAAAAGTAAGTGATCAAGGGCACAACTTGCCTTCAATGAGCTCCTGCTCAGCTACTTCTACTTGCTGAACCTCAGATTCCACAGTGGCTTGCTCGTCTACTCGCATCAACACAATACATACATAGTATAGCATAAATTAACATTACATCAAACATGTAAATAAAATATGCAGTAAAAATCTACACATTAAAATGAGAACCTAGTAACCAGAATCATTAATTTTGGAGTTATAGATTTCAAGTTATGAATTTCCTAAGGTTTAATGTGCTTAAAATAGAATTAAATGACAAATTAATTTTATTATTGCTTTCATGTCAAAACAGTGATACTAAATGATAAAGAATATTATTACAAAATTTTAGAAATTGGAATGGCTAAATTTGGAGTTAAAATGAATTTTCTATGCATTTTACAAGTTTCTAGATTTGTTTTTGTATTAAAAATGAATTTCTATAATTATTTCTCTGTTTTTAAACACCTCTGGACTGGGCCTCATTTTACAGAAAGGTCAGGGGTTGCAGTGTAAAATTCCTAAGACCCAGTCAACAGTCGCCGAGGATGGCGGGTTGTTTTTCAATAAACAGAGGGACTCTTGTGCAAAACGGATCCGCGAAGAGGTACCTAAGGTTTCTGGCCGTCCGATCTGATTCTAGTGCGTAGGATTAAATCTCGCCGTCCGCGAAGCGGTACGCAACTTCGTCCACCGGATCAAGATCCTACGGCGTTGCTTTGATTACAACCCGAGTCTGTCAGATTCGTCCGATCGGATCTGGATGGCTACGATTTAATCAAACGAAGAGGTATTCCAGGTTCTAATCTCCGCCGTCCAGAACCGATCCGACGGTCCATCCACTCCGCCCCAGCCACGGCTCAAACACCGGTGGTGCCCCGACCAGGGACGGCGGCGCCATCGCCGGAGCACGCGCTACGGCGATTTCCGCCCCTAAACTCTAATCCGGACGCGGCAGCAAGAAGCGGTAACAATAGGATGTTGCGTAGAACTCTACTCACCGTGAATCGAAGAGGCGAACCTAGCTCCCCACGGCGCATGGCAGACTCCGAAGTCCGGCGAGCAATTGCACGAGTCTTGGCGGTGTTCGACTCAAATCGAGGGCACTGACGGCTTTCCCAGGTGAAGGTGATCTTCCTGGCCCAATACCGAGGGCAGGCAACACGCGGTGGTGAGTTTCACCGGTGGCGGCTTCAACTTCTCTGCAAGGGATGAGGTAGCGCATCGAAAGTGAGAGCACCTAGAGGGGGGGGTGAATAGGTGATCCTGTAAAAACTTCAAACTTAAGCCACAAAAACTTGTTAAGTGTTAGCACGATTATTGCCAAGTGGCTAAGGTGAAGTCTCAACAAAACACAGTACCACAAGAAAATCAAGCACAGAGGTGACACAGTGATTTTATCCCGTGGTTCGGCCAAGACCAACGCTTGCCTACTCCACGTTGTGGCGTTCCAACGGACGAGGGTTGCAATCAACCCCTCTCAAGCGATCCAAAGACCCACTTGAATACCACGGTGTTTTGTTGTTCCTTTCACTATCCCGTTTGCAAGGAATCTCCACAAATTGGAGTCTCTTGCCCTTACAAGTATATGATCACAAATGAAACACAGAGTAAGGGAGGGAAGCAACACACACAAATCCACAGCAAAATGCGCACACACACGGCCAAGACTCGAGCTCACAAGAGTATCACAAAGTTCTCACTAGAACGAGCTCGAATCACTTAGAATCACAAATGAAAGCGCAAAGACTAAGTGTGGATGATCAAGAATGCTCAAAGGTTGCTTGTGTGTCTCCTCCATGCGCCTAGGGGCTCCTTTTATAACCCCAAGGCAGCTAGGAGCCGTTGAGAGCAAATCCGGAAGGCCATCCTTGCCTTCTGTCTTCGGGGGCACCGGACAGTCCGGTGCACACCGGACAGTGTCCGGTGCCCGATTTGTTTCCATAACAGGCGTTTCCGACCGTTGCCGACCGTTGGAAGATCTGGAGCCGTTGGCGCACCGGACATGTCCGGTGCACACCGGACAGTCCGGTGCCTTCTTCCGACCGTTGGCTCCGCCACGTGTCCCGCGCAGATTGCGCGGCCGACCGTTGGCCCGGCCGACCGTTGGCTCACCGGACAGTCCGGTGCACACCGGACAGTCCGGTGAATTTTAGCCGTACGCCGTCGGCCAATTTCCCGAGGGCGGCCAGTTCGCGCCGAGTCGGCCTGGCGCACCGGACACTGTCCGGTGCTCCAGACCGAACTGAGTCTTGGCTGGACACAGCCAAGTCTTTTCTCCTCTTTTCTTTTCTTCTTCTTTCTGTTTCTAACACTTAGACAAATATATTAGTACATAAAACCAATGTACTAAGGCTTAGAAACATACCTTTACTTCATGATTTGCACCTTGTTCATCCATGTACATAAATTCACAATTAAGCACATGTGTTGGCACTCAATCACCAAAATACTTAGAAATGGCCCAAGGGCACATTTCCCTTTCAATCTCCCCCTTTTTGGTGATTTATGCCAACACAACATAAAGCAACTAGAACAAGTGCAAACTCACTTCAAATAAAACTTAAATTTATTTTGAATCAATTTTGGCATATATGGATCATCCTTTGCCACCACTTGGTTTGTTTTTGCAAATCAAACTCAAATCTCTAAGTTAAACACACATGTTGAAGCATAAAGAGAGTCATTCCAAAAGAGATTGATCAAAGATTTCAAAAACTCCCCCTTTTTCCCATAATCAATACTTCTCCCCATAAGAAGCCTACTTTTGGCAAGAGAGACAACATAAGAATTTTGACAAACCAAAAATTCCTATTCTGCTATTTTCAAAATCTCTCAAGTGGTAGCTGATCCATTTATTGCTTTGGCCTGTATTTTCTCCCCCTTTGGCATCAAGCACCAAAACGGGATAAATCTTGGCCCTTTAACCCCATTGCCTCACCAAAATCTTCAATTAAGAGCAAATGGCAATAAGAATTCATGAGATGAACTTGGAAATAAGTTACCCTCTCATCGGAGTGCAGTGGAAGTCTTGCATGATCCAAGTCCACCTTTTCCCTTTCAATTCTCCTTTGAGACTAAAACAAACTCAAGCATATGGTTAGTCTCAAGGGATCAAGTTGTAACACATCTCCCCCTAAACATGTGCATCACATTGCAACGGACTTGTGAGGTCCAGGGAGTGTTTGTACAACTTGAGCACCATAATAAGCAACAAAATGCAGAAAGAACATGATCAAAGGCATAAGCATATGTATGCTACAATTCAATCCAAGTTCCGCGAATCTAAGACATTTAGCTCACTACGCAGCCTGCAAAAGGTCTTCTCATCTAAAGGCTTGGTAAAGATATCGGCTAGCTGGTTCTCGGTGCTTACATAAAACACTTCGATATCTCCCTTTTGCTGGTGATCTCTCAAAAAGTGATGCCGGATGTCTATGTGCTTTGTGCGGCTGTGCTCAACAGGATTTTCCGCTATTCGGATAGCACTCTCATTGTCACATAGGAGTGGGACTTTGCTCAGATTGTAGCCAAAGTCCCTGAGGGTTTGCCTCATCCAAAGTAGTTGCGCACAACACTGTCCTGCGGCAACATACTCGGCCTCAGCGGTGGATAGGGCAACGGAGGTTTGTTTCTTAGAGTTCCATGACACCAGGGACCTTCCTAAGAATTGGCACGTCCCCGATGTACTCTTCCTATCGACCTTACATCCAGCATAGTCGGAATCTGAGTACCCAATCAAGTCAAAGTTAGACCCCTTTGGATACCAGATCCCGAAGCAAGGCGTAGCGACTAAATATCTAAGAATTCGCTTCACCGCCACCAAGTGACACTCCTTAGGATCGGATTGAAATCTAGCACACATGCATACGCTAAGCATAATATCCGGTCTACTAGCACATAAATAAAGTAAAGACCCTATCATTGACCGGTATGCTTTTTGATCAACGGACTTACCTCCTTTGTTGAGGTCGGTGTGTCCGTCGGTTCCCATCGGCGTCTTTGCGGGCTTGGCGTCCTTCATCCCAAACCTCTTTAGCAGATCTTGCGTGTACTTCGTTTGGGAGATGAAGGTGCCGTCCTTGAGTTGCTTCACTTGGAACCCAAGGAAGTAGTTCAACTCGCCCATCATCGACATCTCGAATTTCTGCGTCATCACCCTGCTAAACTCTTCACAAGACTTTTGATTAGTAGAACCAAATATTATGTCATCGACATAAATTTGGCACACAAACAAATCACCATCACAAGTCTTAGTGAAAAGAGTTGGATCGGCTTTCCCAACCTTGAAAGCATTAGCAATTAAGAAATCTCTAAGGCATTCATACCATGCTCTTGGGGCTTGTTTAAGTCCATAGAGCGCCTTAGAGAGCTTACACACGTGGTCGGGGTACCGTTCATCCTCGAAGCCAGGGGGTTGCTCTACGTACACCTCCTCCTTTATTGGCCCGTTGAGGAACGCGCTCTTCACATCCATTTGGTACAACCTGAAAGAATGGTGAGCGGCATATGCTAGCAAGATACGAATTGATTCTAGCCTAGCCACAGGAGCAAAAGTCTCCTCAAAGTCCAAACCTGCGACTTGGGCATAACCTTTTGCCACAAGTCGAGCCTTGTTCCTCGTCACCACCCCGTGCTCGTCCTGTTTGTTGCGGAAAACCCACTTGGTTCCCACAACATTTTGCTTGGGACGAGGCACCAGCGTCCAAACTTCGTTGCGCTTGAAGTTATTAAGTTCCTCCTGCATGGCCAACACCCAATCCGGATCTAGCAAGGCCTCCTCTACCCTGAAAGGCTCAATAGAGGAGACAAAAGAGTAATGTTCACAAAAATTAACTAGTCGAGACCGAGTAGTTACTCCCTTGCTAATGTCACCCAGAATTTGGTCGACGGGATGATCCCTTTGAATCATCGTTCGAACTTGGGTTGGAGGTGCCGGTTGCGCTTCTTCCTCCATCACATGATCATCTTGTGCTCCCCCTTGATCACACGCCTCCTTTTGATGAACCTGTTCGTCGTCTTGAGTTGGGGGATGCACGGTTGTTGAGGAAGAAGGTTGATCTCGTTCATCTTGTTCCTGTGGCCGAATGTCTCCAATCGCCATGGTTCGTATAGCGGCCGTCGGAACATCTTCTTCATCTACATCATCACAATCAACAACTTGCTCTCTTGGAGAGCCATTAGTCTCATCAAATACAACGTCGCTAGAGACTTCAACCAAACCCGATGATTTGTTGAAGACCCTATACGCCTTTGTATTTGAATCATAACCTAATAAAAACCCTTCTACAGCTTTGGGAGCAAACTTAGAATTTCTACCCTTCTTCACTAGAATGTAGCACTTGCTCCCAAAAACACGAAAGTAAGATACATTGGGTTTGTTACCGGTTAGTAGCTCATATGACGTCTTCTTGAGGAGGCGGTGAAGGTAGACCCTGTTGATGGCGTGGCAAGCCGTGTTCACGGCTTCCGACCAAAAGCACTCGGGGGTCTTGAACTCTCCAAGCATCGTCCTCGCCATATCGATTAGCGTCCTGTTCTTCCTCTCTACCACACCATTTTGCTGTGGTGTGTAGGGAGCGGAGAACTAGTGCTTGATCCCTTCCTCCTCAAGAAACTCCTCCACTTGTAGGTTCTTGAACTCGGACCCGTTGTCGCTCCTAATCTTCTTCACCTTGAGCTCAAACTCATTTTGAGCTCTCCTGAGGAAGCGCCTGAGGGTCCCTTGGGTTTCAGACTTATCCTACAAAAAGAACACCCAAGTGAAGCGGGAAAAGTCATCAACAATAACTAGACCATACTTACTTCCTCCTATGCTTAGATAGGCGACGGGTCCGAAGAGGTCCATATGCAGCAGCTCCAGAGGTCTTGACGTGGTCATCACATTCTTGCTGTGATGTGCTCCTCCCACTTGTTTACCTGCCTGACAAGCTGCACAAGGTCTATCTTTTTCGAAATAAACATTTGTTAGACCTATCACGTGTTCTCCCTTTAGAAGCTTGTGGAGGTTCTTCATCCCCACATGTGCTAAGCGGCGATGCCACAGCCAGCCCATGCAAGTCTTAGCCATTAAGCATGCATCTAGACCGGCCTCTTCTTTTGCAAAATCAACTAAGTAAAGCTTGCCGTCTAGTACACCCTTAAAAGCTAGTGAACCATCACATCTTCTAAAGACAGACACATCTACATTAGTAAAAAGGCAGTTGTATCCCATGTTGCATAGTTGACTAACAGATAGTAAATTGTAACCAAGAGACTCAACTAAAAACACATTTGAAATTGAGTGCTCATTAGAAATTGCAATTTTACCTAACCCTTTTACCTTGCCTTGATTCCCATCACCGAATATAATTGAATCTTGGGAATCCTTATTTTTGACGTAGGAGGTGAACATCTTCTTCTCCCCCGTCATATGGTTTGTGCATCCGCTGTCGATAATCCAGCTTGAACCCCCGGATGCATAAACCTGCAAGGCAAATTTAGGCTTGGGTCTTAGGTACCCAACTCATGTTGGGTCCTGCAAGGTTAGCACAAATGTCCTTAGGGACCCAAATGCAAGTCCTGTCTCCCTTGCATTTTGCCCCTAACTTCCTAGCAACTATTTTCCTATCCTTTCTATAAATAGCAAAGGAAGTGTTTAAAGCACAATAAATTATAGAAGGTTCATTCACTACTTTCCTAGGAGCATGAATAACATTCTTTCTAGGCACATGAGCAATATTTCTCCTAGGCATATGTACAACATTTCTCCTACGCATATCTCTATCATGCTTATAAGAAGAACTAGAAGCAAACATGGCATGAGAATCATAAACATGTGAATCAAAATCATTATAAGCATTTTTAGCATTTCTCCTATCATGATACAAGAAAGCATGGTTCTTTTTAGCACTACTAGCCATAGGGGCCTTCCCTTTCTCCTTGACGAAGATGGGAGCCTTATGGCTTGTTAAGTTCTTGGCCTCTCTCTTGAAGCCAAGACCATCCTTAATTGAGGGGTGTCTACCAACCGTGTAGGCATCCCTTGCAAATTTTATCTTATCAACTTCACTTTTGCTAGTCTTAAGTTGAGCATTAAGACTAGCCAATTCCTCATTTAATTTGGAAATTAAAACCAGGTGTTCACTACAGGCATTAACATCAAAATCCTTACACCTAGTGCAAATCATAACATGTTCTACACAAGAGTTAGATTTATTTGCTACTTCTAACTTAGCATTTAAATCATTATTAACACCATGTAAAGTAGAAATGGTTTCATGACAGGTAGATAGTTCATAAGAAAGCATTTCATTTCTTTTCACTTCTAAAGCATATGATTTTTGTGCCTCTACAAATTTATCATGTTCATCATACAATAAATCCTCCTGCTTTTCTAAAAGCCTATCCTTTTCATTCAATGCATCAATCAATTCATTGATTTTATCTATCTTAGATCTATCTAAGCCCTTGAACAAGCATGAATAATCTATGTCATCATCATCACTAGATTCATTATCACTAGAAGAAGCATAAGTGGAGTCTTGAGTACTCACCTTCTTCTCCCTTGCCATAAGGCATGTGAGACGCTCGTTGGGGAAGAGGGAAGACTTGTTGAAGGCAGTAGCAGCGAGTCCTTCATTGTCGGAGTCGGAGGAGGAGCAATCCGAGTCCCACTCCTTTCCTAGATGCGCCTCGCCCTTTGCCTTCTTGTATTGCTTCTTCTTCTCTCTTTTGTTCCCCTTTTCCTGGTCACTTTCATTATCGGGACAGTTAGCGATAAAATGACCAAGCTTACCGCACTTGAAGCATGAGCGCTTCCCCTTTGTCTTGGTCTTGCTTGGCTGCCCCTTGCGACCATTTAGCGCCGTCTTGAATCTCTTGATGATGAGAGCCATCTCTTCATCATTGAGTCCAGCCGCCTCAATTTGTGCCACCTTGCTAGGTAGCGCCTCCTTGCTTCGTGTTGCCTTGAGAGCAAGAGGTTGCGGCTCGTTGATCGGACCATTCAAGGCGTCGTCCACATACCTCGCCTCCTTGATCATCATCCGCCCGCTGACGAATTTCCCAAGAACTTCTTCGGGCGACATCTTGGTGTACCTGGGATTTTCACGTATATTGTTCACCAAATGAGGATCAAGAACGGTAAATGACCTGAGCATTAGGTGGACGACGTCGTGGTCCGTCCATCGTGTGCTTCCGTAGCTCCTTATCTTGTTGATAAGGGTCTTGAGCCGGTTGTAGGTTTGCGTCGGCTCCTCGCCCCTTATCATTGCGAACCGTCCAAGCTCACCCTCCACCAACTCCATCTTGGTGAGCAAGGTGACGTCGTTCCCCTCATGAGAAATCTTGAGGGTGTCCCAGATTTGCTTGGCGTTATCCAAGCCGCTCACTTTATGATATTCATCCCTGCACAAGGAAGCTAGAAGAACAGTAGTAGCTTGTGCATTCTTATGAATTTGTTCATTAATGAACATGGGACTATCCGAACTATCAAAGTGCATTCCACTCTCTACAATCTCCCATATACTAGGATGGAGAGAGAATAGGTGACTACGCATTTTGTGGCTCCAAAATCCGTAGTCCTCTCCATCAAAGTGTGGGGGCTTGCCAAGTGGAATGGAGAGCAAATGAGAATGTGAACTTTGCGGAATACGAGAGTAATCAAAGGAAAAGTTCGAATTAACCGGTTTCCTTCTCTCGTAGTCGTTGTGGTCCTCGTCCTTTTGGGAAGAAGTAGACTCGTCGCTGTCGTAGTAGACGATCTCCTTGATGCGCCTTGTCTTCTTCTTCTTCCCTTCCTTCCGTCTTTGGCCCGAGCCGGAGTCGGTAGGCTTATCGTCCTTCGGCTCGTTGACGAAGGATTCCTTTTCTTTGTCATTGATCACAATACCCTTCCCCTTAGGATCCATCTCTTCGGGCGGTTAGTCCCTTTGTGAAGAGAACGGCTCTGATACCAATTGAGAGCACCTAGAGGGGGGGTGAATAGGTGATCCTGTAAAAACTTCAAACTTAAGCCACAAAAACTTGTTAAGTGTTAGCACGATTATTGCCAAGTGGCTAAGGTGAAGTCTCAACAAAACACAGTACCACAAGAAAATCAAGCACAGAGGTGACACAGTGATTTTATCCCGTGGTTCGGCCAAGACCAACGCTTGCCTACTCCACGTTGTGGCGTCCCAACGGACGAGGGTTGCAATCAACCCCTCTCAAGCGGTCCAAAGACCCACTTGAATACCACGGTGTTTTGTTGTTCCTTTCACTATCCCGTTTGCAAGGAATCTCCACAAATTGGAGTCTCTTGCCCTTACAAGTATATGATCACAAATGAAACACAGAGTAAGGGAGGGAAGCAACACACACAAATCCACAGCAAAATGCGCACACACACGGCCAAGACTCGAGCTCACAAGAGTATCACAAAGTTCTCACTAGAACGAGCTCGAATCACTTAGAATCACAAATGAAAGCGCAAAGACTAAGTGTGGATGATCAAGAATGCTCAAAGGTTGCTTGTGTGTCTCCTCCATGCGCCTAGGGGCTCCTTTTATAACCCCAAGGCAGCTAGGAGCCGTTGAGAGCAAATCCGGAAGGCCATCCTTGCCTTCTGTCTTCGGGGGCACCGGACAGTCCGGTGCACACCGGACAGTGTCCGGTGCCCGATTTGTTTCCATAACAGGCGTTTCCGACCGTTGCCGACCGTTGGAAGATCTGGAGCCGTTGGCGCACCGGACATGTCCGGTGCACACCGGACAGTCCGGTGCCTTCTTCCGACCGTTGGCTCCGCCACGTGTCCCGCGTAGATTGCGCGGCCGACCGTTGGCCCGGCCGACCGTTGGCTCACCGGACAGTCCGGTGCACACCGGACAGTCCGGTGAATTTTAGCCGTACGCCGTCGGCCAATTTCCCGAGGGCGGCCAGTTCGCGCCGAGTCGGTCTGGCGCACCGGACACTGTCCGGTGCACACCGGACAGTCCGGTGCTCCAGACCGAACTGAGTCTTGGCTGGACACAGCCAAGTCTTTTCTCCTCTTTTCTTTTCTTCTTCTTTCTGTTTCTAACACTTAGACAAATATATTAGTACATAAAACCAATGTACTAAGGCTTAGAAACATACCTTTACTTTATGATTTGCACCTTGTTCATCCATGTACATAAATTCACAATTAAGCACATGTGTTGGCACTCAATCACCAAAATACTTAGAAATGGCCCAAGGGCACATTTCCCTTTCAGAAAGGCGTGGAGAACTGGTGGCGGGGTAATAGGTGAACCAGCGGGCGAGGTCGGCTCCAATATTTGTAGGCGTGACGGCATCAACGGACTCCGGAGCTTGCAGTCACGACGCGGCATGCGCGGAGGAACGGGTGGCGCGCGAGGAAAACGGAGGTGGGCGGTAATGCGGCTGGTGCGCGGGCCCCGTGTGACAGAGAAACAGAGTCAGCGCAAGCGGGCGAGAGACTGACGGGCGGGCCCCGCTGTCGGTGCGCGAGGAAGCAACGCAGGCGCACGCGGTGGAGTAATCTGGGCCGCACGGGGGAGAAAGAGGAGGTGGGCCAGAATTGAGGGGAGGTGGCCCAACTGATTTTTAATTCTTTTTCTTTTTATCTTTTATCTTATTTTCTCTATTTCTAATTTCAAATTGGAATTCGAGTTTTGAATTCAGATTTGTGTCAAACTTATTCTCAAGTCATATTGTGGAATTAAAAATACCAATTTTAGGATTATAATTATATTAGTTATATTTTTAAACCATTTCTCTTCTTATTTTCAAAAACCCTAGTTTTAATTTAGGGTTTGATTTAACTTCTAGTATTTATTCTCTTATGATCCTTATTATTATTATTATTATTATTTTATTTAATGCACAAACATAAAAACTCCAGCATGAGGCATTTTTTTATCATTTGTTTGACTTAATCTCTAAATTGTGTGTGTGCTCTTTTCTTATGATGCAAATGAGGCACATAGAATTGAGGCTAACTCTCTATTATTCTTGGTATACAACTTGGAGCATTACATGGTGCAAGAAAACTTAGAGCAAGGGAAAACAAACAAATCACAAGCAATAAACACAATGAACACGGGTGATTTGTTTTACCGAGGTTCGGCCCTCGAAGGCCTAGTCCCCATTGAGGAGTCCACTTAAGGACGGGTCTTTTTCAACCCTTTCCCTCTCTCCCCCGATCACACAAGGATCGGTGAGCTCTTCTTCTTCTCAAGGATCACACTCGATCCCACAAGGACCACCACACTCTTTGGTGTCTCTTGCTAGCTTTTACAAGCCTCCAAAACTTTGGAGGAAGTTCGATGAGAGTCAATACTCCACGCACAAATGAACACAAAGATGTAGCACACACTATCTCTCAATGAATCTCACAAGGCGCTAGGGCAAAACTCAATTGAGTAGCTCTCAATTGCTTGCTCTCTCTTTTGTGGCACTTGTGTTGGTTGTAGTGGACTAAATCTTGTGTATAGGATGGATCAATGAATATATGTGGTTGGGAGGGCTTGAGTATGTCAACTAGATGACTTGGAATGTTGCTTGGGCTCCCACACTTGAAGTGGCCGGTTGGGGTGGTATTTATAGCCACCAACCAAAATCTAGCCGTTGGTGAAGCCTGCTGTCGCATGGCACACCGGACAGTCCGGTGTACACCGGACAGTGTCCGGTGCGCCAGCCACGTCACCCGGCCGTTAGGGTTCGACCGTTGGAGCTCTGACTGGTGGGGTCGCCTGGCTGTCCGGTGGTGCACCGGACATGTACTGTGGAGTGTCTGGTGCGCCACCTCGCGCGTGCCTGACTTCTGCGCGCTCTGGCGCGCATTAATTGCTTCTGCAGGTGACCGTTGGCGCGAAGTAGCCGTTGCTCCGCTGTTACACCGGACAGTCCGGTGTACACCGGACATGTCCGGTGAATTATAGCGGAGCGGCTCTGAGTTTTCCCGAAGGTGCGAAGTTTAGCCTAGAGTCCCCTGGTGCACCGGACAGTGTCCGGTGGCACACCGGACAGTCCGGTGCGCCAGACCAGGGTGCCTTCGGTTGTCCCTTTGCTCTCTTTTATTGAACCCATTCTTGGTCTTTTTGTTGGCTTGTTGTGAACCTTTGGCACCTGTAGAACTTATAAACTAGAGCAAACTAGTCAGTCCAATTATTTGTGTTGGGCAATTCAACCACCAAAATCAATTAGGAAATGGTTTGACCCTATTTCCCTTACAATCTCCCCCTTTTTGGTGATTGATGCCAACACAAATCAAAGCAAATATATAAGTGCATAATTTGAACTAGTTTGCATAATATATGTGCAAAGGTTGCTTGGAATTAAACCAATCTTTATTTCATAAGATATGCATGGATGCTTTCTTTATAATTTTAATGTTTTGGACCATGCTTGCACCACTAGTTTTGTTTTTGCAAATTCTTTTGTAAATTCTTTTCAAAATTCTTTTGCAAATAGTCAAAGGTAAATGAATAATATTTTTGAGAAGCATTTATAGGATCTGAAATTTTCTCCCCCTGTATCAAATGCTTTTCCTTTGACTAAACAAAACTCCCTTTCAATAAAATTCTCCTCTTAGTGTTCAAGAGGGTTTTTAAGATACAAATTTTTGAAAGTGCTACTTTCTCCCCCTTTAGAACACAATAAGATACCAATTTGAAATATACCAATTGAAAATCATTAGTTTTAAAATTAGGTGGTGGTGCGGTCCTTTTGCTTTGGGCCAATACTTTCTCCCCCTTTGGCATGAATCGCCAAAAACGGATACTTAGAATGAAATATAGGCCCTTTTAAACTACTTGCTCTCCCTTTGGCAAACAAATAATATGAGTGAAAGATTATACCAATAGAGAGACAGTGTGGAGTGATGGCGAAGGGTAGATAATACCGATAGAGTTGAGTGGAAGCCTTGTCTTCGCCGAAGACTCCATTTCCCTTTCAATCTACGACTTAGCATAGAGATCACTTGAAAGCACATTAGTCATAGACATAAAGAGATATGATCAAGAGATATGTCAATTAAGAATGATCATAGTTCTATACAATATAGATTGCTCCCCCTAAATATGTGCCTAGATAGGAATACATGTTTGGGGCCTTGAAATGCCAATTGCACATAACGAGGTTAATGAGAACATATCTATACCATACAGATTGTGAAGTGCATTGTGTCATAGTATAAGTGTGATGCTCATGACAGTTTATGCACTTATGAAAGCATGTTGTAAACATTTTAAGCATTTTCCCTTAAGGATTTCAAAGAGGCTTAAGGACCATCCACCTTTGGAACAAAGGCAGCTTATCCTCGTTACAAGGTTAAGCTTTAAGCTCTTTGACAATTAAATCACTTCATCTAGTTTCAACAAGGATGCATTAAAGCATGAATGAATTTTTGAGAAGTTAAACTAGATATGAAGCAGGGATATGCATGGACATGCTTTCTTTTCCTTTTATACAAGATATGTAAAGAAAGTATAGAAAATGAAGATTTAGGTACAAGTTTAAATGAAAGGAGATAGTTTTACCTTTTGTACCTTTTCATAGAGACGCTCTCTTCATTGTGCTTTGTCCTCAGTCTTCGCTGCTTAAGACCTATACTCAAGACAATATATGGAAATATTTTGCACAAGAGAGAGTTCTACAACTAGTGACCCTTTTCAAAGTTATTGTTAGCATATGGCAAATGAATCACAAATTGCATAAATGTATCATGAATTCTCCTTTTAACTTAGTGCATATCAAGAGATATTGATTGATAGTATATGCGGCACTAAGAAGCATGATTGTTAATAGAATTCATTCAATGATCAAACAGATAACATATGTGATCAAGAGAACAACATACACAATAAATTATCAATTAAGCTTAGAGTAGGAGAATCCAGCACATATGCTACTTTAGAGTGAAAGACAAGAATTTTAAAATTGTAGCATACTTCATGAGAAACTCATTCTCATGCAAGAGACTATATGAAATTACTAAGATAAAGTGACAGTCTCATCGCAATCAAGATGTAGATAGAGGCTCCCCCTAGAGATATGCATCAAGTATTTTGAATTGAATGGATGCATTTTCTTTAAAGACAAATATGGAGAAGCATTATGCATCTTGATCAAGGCTCATAAAAATTGCAATACACAACTTAAGCCTAGCATTCTCATTATGAAAGGATTTAGAATACTTACAACCACACCATTAATTGTTTTGTAGATCTTACTATCCAAGTAGGTGGTGTTGTTCTTGATGTCCTCCTCTTTCATTTGAGAGTCCTCCCTTTGTAGTTGTTTCTTTTTCCTTTCAAACTTATTGAAAATACTCAAGAAAGATGTTAATAGCACAAGGGAGTATATTATGAAAGATGATCTCTTTAGATAGGAAGTATAGACAATTCATCATTCATAAGTCACACAGACATGAAGTAAAATCCTTAGCATTAGTGCATTTCATTTGAGTGAGCACCTTTTAAGCATTTTAATAATCATTGGAGATTTTACTTTATCATATTGAATTTAGTAATCATTACTTGGAAGCAAATCAATATGATAACATATATAAATATCGCAAAGACATTAAATAGATTCTAATGGACATGAGCATTTAAAAGAGTGAGATTGAATGCCCGTCTAGTTGATTTAGGTCCAATAAAGAATCTATTCCTCACATGGGTAGAATATGATAATTTAGATTAAATACCCATTGAGATATGAACTAAATTTGATGAATGAGTTCTCATACCTTCGCTTTTTACCTTTCTTCCTTTGGGTGAAGAGCAACCCATGAGGCTTGTGCACTTTCTTTTGTAGATATTCGAAAGTAAGCTCAAGAGATGCTTTGTTAGTAACATAAGCACTATTTTTGTAATCATTTTGATAAGGAATGAAAAGCTAGATTAGTAAAACATGGAAACTTCATAGCATGAACTAGATTATCCAAAGATGATGTTATGCTCAATTTTAATTTTTAAAACAAGCATAAATAATCTCTTAAGATTATAGGAATAAATCTAATTCATGATATGGAAAGCAATAAATGTGAAAGAATCAACTCCAATTTAAGCAAGTAGAAACACATCATAAATTATTGGATTGATTTTTCTTTTCATGTTAGATTACACATTTCCAAAGAGAAACTTATTCTCTACAAGTGAGACTATTTGGGTCACTTAGATAAAATCATTAGTCTCACTATTCTAGTTATGGAGAGAGTTTTCCTTTTATAAGTGTCCTAAGGATTTGAATTCCTTACATGACACCATATTCTTTCAAGAACTTGAAATATCTCTCTATATCTAGAATCATGGCAATAATATAATAACTTAGCTAAAACCGTGCCATGAGATACTTTCAATAATTTAAAACATGTAGATTGCCATAGGATGGAATTTGATAAGAATGCAATCTACCATATGAGAGGAAATTCTTCAAAGAATGGTAATATAAAATTAAAGATATTTGAAGTGCTACATATTTCTATGTGACTACACAAGACACATAAGAAATGATAATTTGAAATACCTGTACTTAAGAGCATAGAAGTTACCATCCTTTGACTTTCCTTCATGTTGTAGGCCTTGATTTTTGGCACATGATAACTCTTTATTTCCTACAACATCAATATCTTCCTCGAGATGATATGAGTTTAAGACTTAGTAATTTGAAAAATAACCTTGGGTCAATCACGGATATAGATCATTGAAGATTGATAGCTTGAGTTGATAAGAATTGAATGTACTCTCTCAAGCACCCCAAGGCTTCATACCATCTCCTTCTCCTGCAAAGCTTGTCAATCATATTTTGGTGCCCATCGCTTGATGGGTCCATCATGATTAGTCAACAAAGATCTAGGAACCCAAGAGTCCTTTGTGTTAGCACTTGGTAAACTCATTACCTTTCTAACACAAGTTGCAATTTTGGGTTGCCTAGTTTCATGAGAATCAATTGACAAGTTAGGAGTGGGATTGTTACCAATGGGACAATCCTTGCATTGATGTCCCTTCTTTCGGCATGTGTAGCATAGGCGTTTTTTAAGTTTTGAAGCTTTCTTCTTTCCTTGTTTGTTTCTTGCTACATGGTTAGTAAAAACTTTCTTTTCTAACCCTATGCCTTTTTGTTTTAAATGGGGACAAGATCTAAGTAAGTGTCCCTTCTTGGAGCATTTAAAACAAAGTCTATCATCCATGTTAATAATCAAGCCATTTTTAATGTAGGGACATGACCTAATCAAGTGCCCCTCTTCAAAGCATTCAGTACACCTCTTAATGTGAAGTGTGGCTTGATCATTACCTTGGATGTTACCTTTTGTGGAGGCGTGGTTGAGGCTTTTGGAGGAGGTGTTGAATTTCATCTTTTGTTTCTTCCTCTTGGCAATCCTCAAATCCTTGACATTTTCTTCAAGGGATGTAGTGCATGCCACGGTTGTTCCCGTCTCAAGCTTCTTCACCATGTGATCACGGTTATCTTGAGAAGGTTGAGCAATGCACTTCCCTTTTAGTTGTGTCAAGCTCATTTTTAGCCTCTCATTTTCTTCTTTGAGCTTTTGATGTGTATCATCATTTGTTCCTGCAAATTCTAGCTCAAAGGAAGATTTGCTTGTCGATGGACAACAAGCATTAGCACATGGTAATATAGTATTAATTTGAATACATGTGCATGAGTGAGGTTGTTGGGATTTTAAGTTTTCTATCACAACCTCATGAGCAATATTTAATATGATATGATCATCCATAAGATTTTCATGAGAACATAGAAGCATATCATATTTTTCTTGAAAAGCTAGATTTTCATCTTTTAGCTTTTATACTTCGTCCTTAAGCAAGGCATTTCTATTTACTAATTGAGCGATACAATGTAAAGCGTTATCTTGCTCAATTGAAATAGTTTCATACCTTTGGACCAAATCAACATGAGAGCACTTTAGCTCCTCATGTTCTTTAGTCAACTCGTCAAAGTGTAGCATTTTCATGGAGAGAATATCTTCTAGCCTTTGACGAGCTTCGCTTTGCTCTCTCGCTCTTTCTAGAAGTTTGAGCATGACCGCCTTATCTTCTTGGCTTAGGCGAGCGTAGAGTTGCATGAAGCTTCTTTCTTCCTCCTCATCCTCATTTGTCCTTCCGCTATCATTTTCATTAGCCACACAACATATGTTTGAATTGAAATGGGAAGACAAACCTCTCGGAGAGGTGGATTCATCGTTTGGTCTCCATCGTTCATTTTCTTCTTCTTCCTTGCAAGGGTTAGTATCACAAAGACCAAAGGAAGTAGAAGCACAAAATGAACTATCATGTTTGGACTTATCAAATTTGCTTTTAATTCTAGTCCAAATATCATGCGCATCACGAATAGATTCATTATAATTCATTATAAAGGCATGATAATCTTCTTTGCTAAGAGAATTACTTAAGATGTCATAAGCTAGGTAGTTTAAGCGTATACATCTTTGATCTTCCTCGGAAGCATTTTTCCTATCATAACTAGGAGGAATAATACTCTTGTCTAAAATTTGTTCTAATTGTGGATCTATCGTTCTAAAAGCTTTTATCACCCTAGTAGACCACGAATCATAATTAGAACAATCAGGAAGTAATATCTCAAGAGTTACCTCCTTGTTCTCCTTGGACTTCTTGTTCTTTTGGGATCTTCTTCGAGCCATCACTTCGAGTTGTAAGACTCAATATGAAGTGCCTAGCTCTGATACCAATTGAAAGTCGCCTAGAGCGGGGGTGGATAGGCGAAACCTGAAAATTAAAACTTTATCCCCCAACTAGATCCCTTGATTAGTGGTTAGAACAAGATATACAAATATAGAAGTATACAAACTAAGTTCTTGCTTGAAAAGAGTATTGTTAAATAATGCAGGAGTGATAAATCAATACAACTAATAAGTTATAGAATAACAAAGCAAGAAGCCTTAGATGAGAAGAGCACTAGGACAAGTTCTTTCTTGCAACGTGTTGCTTCACTAAATGGCAATTTAACTTGAAGCAACACCAAATGATATTAGCAAATAATGGTGCAATAAAACTTAGAGCAAGGGAAAACAAACAAATCACAAGCAATAAACACAATGGACACGGGTGATTTGTTTTACCGAGGTTCGGCCCTCGAAGGCCTAGTCCCCGTCGAGGAGTCCACTTAAGGACGGGTCTTTTTCAACCCTTTCCCTCTCTCCCCCGATCACACAAGGATCAGTGAGCTCTTCTTCTTCTCAAGGATCACTCTCGATCCCACAAGGACCACCACACTCTTTAGTGTCTCTTGCTAGCTTTTACAAGCCTCCAAAACTTTGGAGGAAGTTCGATGGGAGTCAATACTCCACGCACAAATGAACACAAAGATGTAGCACACACTATCTCTCAATGAATCTCACAAGGCGCTAGGGCTAAACTCAATTGAGTAGCTCTCAATTGCTTGCTCTCTCTTTTGTGGCACTTGTGTTGGTTGTAGTGGACTAAATCTTGTGTATAGGATGGATCAATGAATATATGTGGTTGGGAGGGCTTGAGTATGTCAACTAGATGACTTGGAATGTTGCTTGGGCTCCCACACTTGAAGTGGCCGGTTGGGGTGGTATTTATAGCCACCAACCAAAATCTAGCCGTTGGTGAAGCATGCTGTCCCATGGCACACCAGACAGTCTGGTGTACACCGAACAGTGTCCGGTGCGCCAGCCACGTCACCCGGCCGTTAGGGTTCGACCGTTGGAGCTCTAACTGGTGGGGTCGCCTGGCTGTCCGGTGGTGCACCGGACATGTACTGTGGAGTGTTCGGTGTGCCACCTCGCGCGTGCCTGACTTCTGCGCGCTTTGGCGCGCATTAATTGCTTCTGCAGGTGACCGTTGGCGCGAAGTAGCCGTTGCTCGGCCGTTACACCGGACAGTCCGGTGTACACCGGACATGTCCGGTGAATTATAGCGGAGCGGATTCCCGAAGCTGGCGAGTTCAGAGTCGCTTCTCCTTGGAGCACCGGACACTGTCCGGTGTACACCGGACAGTCCGGTGAATTATAGCGCGGCGGCTCTGAGTTTTCCCGAAGGTGCGAAGTTTAGCCTGGAGTCCCCTGGTGCACCGGACACTGTCCGGTGGTGCACCGGACACTGTCCGGTGGTGCACCGGACACTGTCCGGTGGCACATCGGACAGTCCGGTGCGCCAGACCAGGGTGCCTTCGGTTGTCCCTTTGCTCTCTTTTATTGAACCCATTCTTGGTCTTTTTGTTGGCTTGTTGTGAACCTTTGGCACCTGTAGAACTTATAAACTAGAGCAAACTAGTCAGTCCAATTATTTGTGTTGGGCAATTCAACCACCAAAATCAATTAGGAAAAGGTTTGACCCTATTTCCCTTACAATAGTTTTTTCATATGATAGTTTGTGTAAACCGATTATAAAGTCTATTAGGTACAAGTGATAATTATAATCGTTTATTAGATAAAAGACATGTACCGGGAGGCGTTGTGGCAAAAGAGATGTCGTCCTCAGGAGTTATATCCGGACGTGTCTAGTAAGGATGCTCCTGTTCCTCCTGAACTTCCTGTGCCTAATTGTGACTGTGGCAGACTGGCTTGGATATGTCAATCCAAACATCCAGACATGGCTGCTCGCTGCTTCTACCTTTGTGGCGGTTTTAACGTACGTAGCTTATGACTTGCGACTTAATTTTGTTCGAATTTTTTATTTACTAGGTGTGTAATAGTGCTTCGTTCCATTGTTTTAGGAGCACCTGAGGTGTTTCTTTTTTCAGTGGATCGACGGTCCTGATAAATTTGACCATCGATATCTTCTTTTCGCTAATTAGCTGTGTGGAAGGACTAGTCATGAGCGTTTTAAGCGTCGGATACCTCCTCCCCCGAATCCTCCACCAATGACGGATGCAGAGAGGGAGGTAGCAACAGAAAGAAGGATGGACTCACCGCCTCGATGTGATTGTGGAGATCGTGCTGTCATCGACGAAGACACTGCGAAGTACTTCGTATGTCCGAACATTGATTATGTGAGCCAATCGATGCACTAAATTTATAAACTTGTTATTTTTTATAATAAATTACTAATTTATTCTCCTGCAACCATACGGGTGGCGTAAGTGTCATTTCAGAGAGTGGTTGTATGGTTCTTTGTCCCATTGGCTAGAGGCAGAGGTAAAGGAAAAGAAAAAAATCAGTGGGCGGAAGAGTTGAAGTTTGATCCAGTACTCTGCAAATGTGGTATTGAAGCTAAGTATGGATTAGTTCCTTTCGAGCTTGGTGTTGGATATTTTTGTGGACATATGGTAGATTACGATGAGGTTGGTATTTATTTATTATTTTACACCAGTTGTAATGTTATACCCGTACTTACTATTTTTTTGTAGGAGACGAGGAAATGCAGTTGGGAGAGTTACGACGACAAAGGAGAGGTGATGCACACAATAGAGTCCAAGAGACTAATGGGACCGAAGATGCGTTGTGGATCTCAGCTCGTCGAATCGTACATTAACGATCGCATACGCGACATGCGTAGGTACGTGAAATCTGCATTTTTTGATAGCCCGCAGCATGCAGAGCAGAGGATGTTGAAGGCGGCACATGAGAAGAGAGCACAGGATGCAAGGGAATGGGAGGCGGATAGAGCCGAGAAACAGATGTTGGATAATCTTGCTGATCGTCTCAAGGGAAGTGAGTGACAAAAATGATACTATAATATTGTTAGTACAATTTATTTATCCTGACTTCGCTAACTTATTTTTCTCATTATATTTACAGAGATTGGATGTGGCGTAAACTATATGGCAGATGAGGCACATGCAAGATATGTTTAGGAAAAAATGGTGACGGTGGAGCTGATGGAGGAGGAGGACGACGACACATCTAGATTGAGTGAGCTTATCGCTCTCGCAGAGGCAAGATTACATGGGCAAGAGGAGGACGACACATCAAGATTGAGTGAGCTCATCGCACTAGCTGAGGCAGGATTACATGCTCAAGAGGTGTAGGACGAGTTTATGTCTCAGGCCTCCGAAGAGGTAGAGGCGGCTTATTACAAGCAGAAGTCTGATGAGGCTGAGGCTGAGGATGAGGATGAGCTATTCTCCCAAGCTGTAGATGAAGCAGAAGACAATTATTACAAGAGAACTGCTGACAAGTGTGATGCAAGACAATGCAGCAAGTGGAACGAGGTTGTCGTTGAGGATTGCGCGACAGATGACTCTGAAGATGAATTACTTATAGATTGTGATTCTGATTGAACAAACTTTTAGTCTATTATGTAGTACTTTCATATCCATATTGTTTTTATTGCATTTGTCATGGTTTTTACAATTCACAAAAAAATCGCAAGAGTTCCCCTTGTTTTATTAACAACCACAGTTATAATAATCACATATTATAAGACATCACCACATTTCAACATGCAATCAATCACAAAATAACAGAGAATGTGACAAAATCCACATGACATAGTGCTTAATACAATGTCCACATAACATAGTCCAAAATACATCGTTCACATCACAAAGTTTTCATCATTAGTCCATATCACAAAGTTTTCAGCATACGACCACATCACGTAGTTTTCATTTCCTCTTAGTCTTACCCTTGCCCTTGGCCCCAAGAGCATCGGTGCCTGGAGTGTAAGGGTCACGTGGACGCCTTCTACGTGGTGTCAGTTGTGATTGCTGAGTTGTAGGAGCATCCTGCAGCTGTGATGGTCCAATCTCCTCCTGACCTGCGATGCCAGCGTCGTCGTCGTCATCGTCGTCGTCGTCATCGTGGTCCACGTCTTGAAACGTATCCCGCGTCGATCGCGAGGAGCTCAGTCCAGCTATAGATGGTCCAACTACAGAAATGGGACACCGAACATCCGGCTGCATAGGAGGCACAGGCAGCTGCACGTCAACGCTTGCTAGAGACCGACATCCACAACGAGCCGCTGCACGACGAAGACGACGTGATACCCTCTGTAATTGAAAGATGAGTTACATACACGTGTTATAACATACAAATAAACAATTTCGATTCTAAACATTCATACTCACTGATAGTAACGAAAGCGTAGTACTGTCTGAATTTCTCTGTGAGATACGCTCAAGTTCAACAACAGATACGAGCATAGAGTTTCCCTATTCACAAGTTAGAACATTAGGATGCGCAAAATAAGACATAATGCATTGAATTAACAGAACTAATTTTAGTAAAGAACTTGGTACCACTCTGTCAAGAATTGGAGCAGCCTCAATGTGGGACCCTAGTCGAGCCGCTATGTCAAACGAAGTGTCTTCGTCGTCTGACGATTCTTGCTCGACATAGTCAGCAGTTGTCCACTGTCCCTTAAGCTTGCACCTAGCCACACCAGCATACCAAATCAAATACCTTCGGAAGTTGTAGTTTGTGTGCGGCTGGTCATTGACATAGTTTAGATCCCCCGCTGATCCCATTCATCAATATAATCACGATGGTGGGTCTCGAAGTCTGTGACCTTCTTTTGCCTCTGTCTGTCGAACCTGCAAAAGTTAGACACATATATTAGTAACTAATTGTATATTTGAAATAATAGTTAGAATAACTAGTGGACAAAGTCACTCACTTGTGAAGTTGTATTGAAGTCGAGAATGGCTCGACCGGAAACTCCTGTCGCAATCCGAACAGTCGAGCAACTCTGTGGGGCAAGTGTACTCAGCAGCATAAAAACAAATGAGGGGACACCTCATTAGGTAGATGTTCACGTCTATTGAGCACACGCTGCTCAACTGTATGCTGGCGAAATATGGATCAAGATACGGTTGCCAGATCACCTGGAAAAGTATTAGAATTCACATATAAGTTTATAGTCATTTTACCAACCTATTAAGAAAAAAGATAAAAGTAGACAACTCACCATCGAAGGAGTAAGTGCGTCGAGCTCGTTTGAGTACTCCATGTACGCACGCTGGTGTCGTGCGAATGGCTCCTCGACCTGGTCCTAGTGGTAGGCAGCCGTGGGCTTAAGTCAATGTCCGGCTACCACGAACCACTGACGAGGAGTAAACTCTCTGGGTCGACCGACAGGTATGTGTGCCCACATCCACAGCTGTAGTAGGTAGACACACCCACCTAAGCTAGCGGTCCTCGATGAACGACGACAAGCCTCACAAAGTTGCCTGTAGAGGAATGCCAACACTGCAGAAGCCCAGCTATAACCTCCTGTCGTATCCCAGTCAGTCAGGCAGGGCAGAAACATCCATGACGCGCTATCGCCTGTCACGTCTGGAAAAAGAACTGAACCAAATAGGTGGAGAATCCAAGGTCGACAATGGTAGCCAACCGTCTGCTCGTCTGCACCAGGTGGACACTCACCAAAAGCCTGCCTAAGCCAGGTGAGTGGGACTCCGGTGTTGTGGCTACCTTGTAGGTCATCAGGAAGCAGTCTCCCAAGGAAGGCCTCTACCCTCTGCCTCCAACCACCTGGTGCTGCTTGACCAGTCACTGGACGACCCATAATGCTGAGACCAAGAATCTTCTGGCAATCTTCCAGCGTCACGGTCATCTCACCGCAGGGAAGGTGGAAAGTGTGAGTCTCTGGCCGCCACCTATTGGAAGACAAATGAATACAAAATCATTAGTATGCAAAGTAGATGTGATTATTGTAAAAGTTAAACAAATATAGAAGTCTTTACCTGTCGACCAGAGCCGTCAACGCCGCTGGGTTGAAAGTGGGTAGTCCACGGCAAACCTGGAACGATACGACGTCCAAGCCAGCCCTCTCTAGGAGAGGAGTGTACCTGTCATCGTACCTCATCTCCTCCAGAAACCGGTCGTGGGTCCGGACCCGCAGAACGGGCAACACCTAGCAATCAAAGTAATTTGATTAGTCAAATATACGCCGCATATACTAATTCAAAATTTTAATATATGTGCAAAATATTACCTCTCCCTCTGCGGTGAGACGGCCCCTGTGGTGCTCATCGTAGTGAGGGTCCAGCAAGTGGAACCGCGCCATCCTGCAAATTAAGATATCAAGGTTAGTAAAAATATTAGAAACATTGGCATAGTACAATAAATGTTGTGTACTAAGTGTAACAAAAACATCGACATATTACAATAAAAGTTGAGTACAAAAAAATATTAAAATGTATCACACCTGACTAAGTGTCCAAATGCATGTACTGAGTTGTGGCCAAGTCTCCCGCATTTTCCGCATTCATTCTGCTCTGGGTCCACGAGAAAGGGGGACGCTCGACCTCTCCTACTGCGACCGGAAACCTGATCCATAACCATGTTGCACCAGCTCCTTTTCCTACTACCACGTTTGTCCCATCGATGCGCTGGATCAGCAACGTATACCGGACCAGTGTACGTTGGCCATTGTGACTCATCAAGAAATGACTCAAAACGAGGGCTCCAGGTACGTACTAAGCTCTCTACACTGAACTCCGAAGGTATTCTGCTCTCAAATGCAAAGTTACGATGATGTGCGACCGCAACATAATGAGAACATGGAAAATGGTACTGTCTAGGTTTACCACAACCGCACGAGAATGCATCAAGTAACACGACATGTGTCCTTGAAGGCCGCACCTCACCGTCGGAAGTTATGCTGCCTAGTGTTGTTACCTCGTATTTACTCAACTCCTCATCAAAGCATTGTACCTCATGTCTATGGGCACGTTCCTTTGCATTATTAAGGTATGATGTTGGTTTAGGTGCCCATCTCTGCCCTCACGTCTGCATTGCCTTGGCCTGTTCGTGTCTATCATTAAACCAAGCCACGAGCCTATAAAAAGTGAATGTTACTATAGCATTGACTGGCATGCCGTGTATACCCTTCAGCACACTATTAAATGACTCGGCCATGTTGCTAGTCTAGAACTCGAACCTCCAGCCACCTTCGTCGTAGGCCCTTATCCATTTCTGCGGTTCCCTCAGCAATCCAGCAATCCAGTTCTTACCTTCAACATTTGTTGCATCTTTTAGTTCCTTCAACTTATCCTCGAAAAATGAAACCTCCAACTGCCGACATACCTCCTCAAAAAGGGGGAAGTTAGCCTTGCTACGATCCTTTCGAAGAAGATTTTCTGCTAGATGTCGAGTGCACCATCTATGGTGCATGGGTGCATAGCCAGGAATCTGCTCTTGCACTGCATTAAGAATACCTTGGTATCTGTCAGATATGACACCAACCTTGCGACCAGGGCCTACGACATGGATCCGAACAAGTCGCAAGAACCAAGACCAACTATCTCTGTTCTCCCAATGTGTTGTCTGCGTCACATGATATGGCAACCAACAATGTGCCCTTATACTTCCCAAGCAGAAAAGTACCGTCAATAGAGAGCACGGGAGGATAATGCCTGAAGGCCTCTACGCACTGCGAGAAACACCAGAAAGCACGAAAAAATATCTCTCTGTCGTTCCTCCATTCATTAGGTTTGGGGATGTACTTGTAATGCATGCATGGGTTTTTTGCTTTGATTGCATTGAACAATGCTGGTAACTTCTCATAACCCTCCTCCCAATCCTCGTATATCATCTTCCATGTTCGCTGCTTTGCCCTCTATGCTTTCCCATATTTGATCCTGTAACCAAACAGCTCCGAAGTCATGGTCATAATTGACTTCACCTTCAAGTTTGGCTAACCCTTCAATATCCCCAATATCCTTTTTCGCAATTAGGGTAGATGTCAACTGACGATGCTTAGAGCTCAGCTCTGTCTAGGCACAAGTGTGTGGACCTACAATTTTGGTGATCTTAAATTTTCCGGTTTCCTTCTGCCTTCGGGCACATACCCTCCAATTACATTCCGACACCTCGCACACAACAGTGTAACGACGTTGTGCATACGAGTGTCTCACCTTGAACGGCCTCTTGTGGTTCACAGAATATTCCTGTAGCCATCGTCTCAGTGTAGGCAGGTCCTTGAAAAGTAAGCCTACCTTAATCTCAATGATGTCGGCGTTATCTGGAGCCTCTAGCAGTTCATCATCACGTCCTTCAGCATATGCACGGGTGGAATGACTTAGACTGCTAAATTCATGTACTGCAGGGTCACGCTCGGGACACAAACGTCTTATGAGTTCAATTTCTTGCTCGGTCATTTCTTGAACCGGACGGTCATCATCAGAATCTAAGGCCCGTGCAACCTCATATGGATCCTCCTCATCCTCAATCTGAACATCAACACTATTTGATGCCCTACATATGTTGTCCATATTATATGATACAGGCACATCTAGATAAGCACCATTATCTATTTGTGGAGATCCTGCATCGGGTCGAAGCAAGAAATACTACATTAAAAAGTCTAATCAAACGAAATAACGATGGATATGAACAACGCGTTAAAGACACTTACTAGGATGATCCTGAACTGGATCCTGGGTCAATGGGATCTCTTGGGGGGTACCACCGGATGAGGATCCCCACAAACGCCAGGAAGAGGACGAGACATCTGATACTCGTGCGGCCCCGATTGAGCATCGGGCACAACAACCACTTCTTCCGGAAGCTCTACCAAAGGAGCTTCAATACGAGATGCATTTTGCATTTATGGAGACAACCCGACTGGAGCATCGCAATGACTAACAGATAACTTTTGAACAATGACATCCAAACATGGTGGAACCATCGTCTTCACAATTCTTACATATCTCACCCAATCATCTTCGGAGGCAATGGAGATAAACCATCGGACAACTGTTCCATATGTAATATGGGACAACAAACCCTGAATTGATATTCTAGGGTCGTTTATGTTGCAACTAATCTCCTCACAAGCTCCAGCGAAAATCTTGTCAAAAGATGGTCTTTCATCGAACAACATGGTCATGATCTTCATACCATCAAAACTAACATTCCCATAAGCATCTATCTCCACGCTTCCTCCATGGTATAGTGTCACTAGGGTGTCCATCTATTGCAAAAATGGATTACTAACTCAATATGGCTAGGTACTTAAGCCTAAAAACTTACTAAGTAATAAATAAATAGTAACTACTTATTAACTAATAACTATATAGTAAATATTAAATGACCGCATCAAACGAAATTACATAATCTATGAATAATGTACGAAAATAATGTATACCTGAGATCGCGTACGAGTCCAGCTAACGGTGGAGAAGGTCAAGTCGGAAGAACACCTATGTACAAAAAATATTATTGTCAATAAAAAATTTGGCAGCACCTCCCCTATAAAGTGATGTTTCTAAAACCTGCAAATAAACGACAACACGATGGTTGCCAACACAGAAAACTGCACGATATCTACATAATAAACAATATGCTGAACATGTAATATCAATGTGCTAAACAAAATGCTACAAGTATATGCTAAACCCTTTATAATCACTCAATTTCCTCCATTAACAATATGCTACCAATTTACTAACTATATAATCACTAACAATATGCTAAACACTAACAATATGCTAAACAAGTGAATAGCTAACTATTTACTAAACACTAACAATATACTAACAATATGCTAAACAAGTGAATAGCTAACTATTTACTAAACACTAACAATAGCTAACAATATGCTAAACACTAACAATTTACTAACTAAGTAAAACTAAGTAAATAAAAACAATGAAAATAATTACCTACTGGCGGTGGCAGAGATGGGCGCGTGGAGGAAGCTCCTGGCGGCGGGCGCCGCGCGGAGGAGCTCGCGGCAGCGGGGGCCGCGGTGGCGGCGCGCGGCGGCGGGGCGCGCGGTGGCGAGGCGCGCGGTGGCGGCGCGCGACGGCGGGGCACGCGGCGGCAGAGGAGCTCGCGGCAACGGCAGGGCTTGCGGAGGAGGTCGTGGAGGAGCTGGTGAAGGAACATAGAAGAGAACGCGGTGAAGAAACGGACCACGCGGTTAAATCCTAGCTCGGCGCCAAGATCTGTGGCGCCGAGCTAGGTGCCACGCGGGCTACCACGTCAGCCCTGGCCGCCACGGCCACATCAGCGCTCGGCGCCGAGCTAAGGGTTCAAAAGTGAGATTAAAATTTTTAGGGTCTAAACGTGATTTTATTCCCGATAAAGGGCTAAAATGCAAAAAATTCGGCATGTACTACAAGTTAGGATGATGCTCGCAGAATTTTACTCAATTTTCAATTTTAGTCCTAGATTTCTAATCTAAATCAAGAGGGCATGTTTCCATGGAAATCAAAATGACACTACTGCCCCCCCCCCCCCCCCCCCCTCTCCCACGGTATGCGTTATTTCTGGTGTGAGGGTGTTTGTGTTTTCTATCTCAGAAAGAAAAACGAAAAAAAAAGAAATAGCATGTTTTCTTTAACTCCCGTCTTCATTCAATGATCCATTTGTAGCTATTGTTTGCTAAAACGGGCTGTGTTAAAAGGTGCACCCAAACATGGCCCATCCGGTATCATGGTCCAGAGTGGGAGGTTCGGCCTCACCAGAATAGGCCCATGACGTTCCTTTGCACTCGGGAGTGGAAAGATTCTATGCACTCGCGATGACTGACTGGTGTTTGTTTCCATTGTTTGTCCAAGATGGCTAAAAAATGTACTCCGTAGTTTTTTTTTCTTCTAAAAAACAACGAAAAAGATTTTCATTGGCCGTGGAGCAGGACTTTGTCAACGGCACGCGGCACTCAATAATCCTTGTGGGAGTGAAGGTTGATGACAAGCGCAACAACTCTGGATTGACTCTCCTACAAGCTGACTTTCTCATGGTGCAAGATTGAAAGAACCTCTGAATTTGTTTTTATGGGTTTTTGATGTAAATGTGAAAATATATAAAACTTTTAGAGATTTTTATTGGCTTCTACCAAATGGTTTTAGATTTTTTTTATAGTTCACATCATACAACAGTTTTTTTTCACAACTCACGATAATATTTTTTCACAATCATAACTCAACCAAACAGACTCTAAGTTGTCTGCTCTATACTTCTCCTACAACAACTATTGCTGTAGGTTTTACAGACCGGAGAAGGACGAAATGAAAAACATTTGAATCCAAGACTGGGCGACGATACGGACCAAACGCTGAAGAGCTTCGGCTTAGACAGTATGACGTCGATGTAATTTGAGTCATCATCCTTGCCACCATATAATAACCTACTTGCGGTGGTGTCATGTCATCCCATTTGTGTTATATCTCATTTGTCCTGCCACCACAAATTATTTGTGTTAGTGAACCTGGTGGTGTGGAGCTACATACTAGATACTACTCACATAAGAGTTCCAAATATATATATATATATATATATATATATATATATATATATATATATATATATATATATATATATAGAGAGAGAGAGAGAGAGAGAGAGAGAGAGAGGAAGGCCAGGTCGGACGGTGCAATCTGGTCGCGCCGGATCAGATCCGGACGTCTATAAAACAGAACCCGAAGTGCTAGGTTTCACCTTTTTATGCTCCACCCCGATTCATTAGCGACGCCGTGTGCGACAACGGCGGTTGCCCCAGAGCGTGTGCGGCGGTGGATCCCCAGCCGGTGGCCGCAACTCCATGGCGTCGACGTGCGGTGGCGTAGGTTCCTCGATCCGGAGTAGTGGCGGCGGTTCCCAGGTCGGTGGCGGCGGCTCCCTTATCCAGAGGGCGAGCGACAGCGGGGCCCTTGTGCGGGCAAGCGGCGACGTCCCCGAGGCCCCGAGGAGGCGTCACTTCCAAGGCCGACGAGCAACCGGTGCCCGTCAACGTGCGAGTAGCGACGGCGACACATGAGGCACGAGGTTCGAGCGAGCGGCGTCACGGAAGGCGCGAGATGCGCGCATCAATGATCGCGCATGACATCCTCCGATCCGGCGCCGATTGGGCGGCCCGAGTGACGACCTACATTTGTGCTTGTGTCATCGACGACGTCCTCCGACCATTACCTCTTTCGATTCGTGTTTTCTTTTCGATTATTGTGTTTTATGCCTACCAGAAGTATTATTTATGCTAAAAACAGTATGATTTTATGCTTGAACACGGAGTTCGTATATCAGTTTACTGCATGCACATTAGAAAGGCAATTCTTTGATTTATGTTGTTCGTAATTTGTGCGCATGCAATGGAAACTCTCACGATTTTGCCATAATTTTTGGATTTGTGTAAAAATAGAAACCGCATGCATGCGGCTATCATATTTTTCTGATCTGTCATAAAAATAGGATCGTAATAACAACCTATTAGAGCAATCAACCTCTCACATTGACTCGGTATTTATGTTTATAATTGAGATACTTTATACTCAAAACTTAAGGTTTTTACGCTCCACCCGGAGATGCGTCCACCAGTGAACAACATACCAGATTTTTTACACAGTGTAACGAATTGCATAAATACTTACACCGTGTAGTATAATTTATATTAGTATATATCATAAACTAGTTCTAATGCGTTTAGCTGTATGGCTGTTGGAATGATCATATATTTATGAGGGAAATAAAACATTAAATGCGATTTTTTTTGTTTCTATGCATGCAATTCATTTTCTTTCATTGCATATTCTTTCCATTATAAATTCGTGCATGCAACTGGTAACATATTTTTACGCAGTATACCGAATTGCAAAATTATATACACAGTGTAGCATATTTAGTATCAGTATATATCATAAAATGGTCCTTACGAATCTAGCTGCATGGCTGTTGCAGCGATCCTAAATTTATGGAGGAAATAAAGCATTTAAAATAGAAACTGCCATACATATCTTTGCTAAATTTACGCGCATGCAAAAGAACATGTTTGACTCATGCATATATTTTGCCATAATTTTTTGATTTGTATAAAAATGGAAACCGCATGCATGCGGCTGCCATATTTTTCAGATCTGATATAAAAATAGGATCATAATAACAACATATTAGAGCTATCAACCTCTCACACTGGCTCAGTATTTACGCTTATAATTGAGGGATTTTATGCTCAAAACTTAAGGTTTTTACGCTCCAACCCGAAGATGCGTCCACCAGTAAACAACATGCCAGATTTTTTACGCAGTGTACTGAATTGCATAAATACCTACACCGTGTAGTATAATTTGTATCAGTATATATCACAAACTAGTTCTAATGTGTTTAGCTGCATGGCGGTTGGAAGGATCCTATATTTATGAAGGAAATAAAACATTTAATACATTTTTTGTTTCTATGCGTGCAATTCATTTCCTTTCATTGCATATTATTTCCATCATAAATTCGTGCGCATGCAGATGGTAACAGGTTTTTATGCAGTATACCGAATTGCATAATTATCTACGCAGTGTAGCATATTTAGTATCAGTATATATCATAAAATGGTCCTTACGAGTCTATCTTCATGGCTGTTGCAGCGATCCTAAATTTATGGAGGAAATAAAACATTTAAAAATAGAAACCGTCACACATATCTTTCCTAAATTTACGCGCATGCAAGGGAATGTGTTTGACTAATGCATGCATTCCTTTTTTGCGCGCATGGGGCGGTGGCGCACCCAACAACCTGGTTGAGTCAGCACGCTGGGTTGAACCACGTTGCAGGGTGGTCGGCCTAGGCTTCCTTTAACTATTAGAAGTCCAGGGCTCCCTTTATACCTGCCCTATATATATATTCAGTTGCTAATTCGGTGACGTTAAAGCTACGTGTCTACACCAATTTTACTACAGTTTTCCTAAAAATAAGTTGAGTCATATATTAATTTTGTAAGTTGTAATAATCACTATCAACTTTAGTAGACCTAATTGTATATTTTATCACGTAAAAGGTTAAATCATACAAATAATGAAATAAATATAAAAAACATTGGTCCTACGGAGGGTGCGACACTTCTGGCTACAATTGTTTTTTTGACATGATATGATAATTGCATGGCTACTGTTGGGGACAGATATCCCCGGGTCCACTAGAAGTCAAGAAGGCCTCACGAAAGGCCCTAGGCCCATTATTTCGCAAGGTCATCCCTTCGTGGGCCAGGGGAGGAACTTTCAGCAGGACGGATCAACTCGAGCCCATGTGGTTCGCTGAACTCAAATGCTATCCGCAGCATTGATCCGACTTTCCCGCGCAGCGCCCTCAGGCGTCAGAGCCGAAGGACTATAAATCGACAAGATTATAGGAAGATAAACTCAGTCGGTTCACTATTACTTAGGAACACGTGGTTATCATATCCGCATGTAATGCCCCACGGTCGAATATATAAGGCTAGGGGCACCCCTTCAAGAACATCTTACTCATTAGCCATCCACCCAGCTCTCTAACATCTCCTGTACTAGAGAATTCCCTTATAATCCACCACACATAAGATCCACTCCAGGACGTAGGGTATTACGCATCTCAAATCGGCCCGAACCTGTACAAGATTGTCCATCGTCTCTCGTGCCTCTGGCACGAACCATCCAGCTACAGTCAGCTACACCGTCCTACTCCTAAAAACACCTCGAGGGGCAACCTCGGGTGTGCAGTCGAACCCAAATCACCGACAGCTGGCGCGCCAGGTAGGGGGTTTGTCACTGATCCAAGCTAGCTCAATGGCTATCACTTTCCAGCACAAGATCATCCTCCGCCCTAGATCCGTATTCTGCTTCGGAACCATTTTGTTCGTGGTAGACGAAGAAGGAACTCTACATCGCATCGCACATCCACCAGAGAGGAAGCCTTCCCCAACACTCTCCAGGAAAGTCGAAGCAAAGCCGGAAATTGTGCAACCTCCAGCGCTCCGAGCGAAGACTACCTCCCACCAGCCGGGAGCAGAAGATCCGACTACCCGGAGGACTTCGCTGACCACCTCTTCTACGGAAAAATGGACACGGATCACAAGTAAAAAGGAACCAAACGAGGTAAAAACTCGTCAAGCTACTCTCCAGGTATCTCCACCCTCAAAGGGGAACAGGAAGAAGCTTGTCACTACGACGGCGCCATTCTACCCCGACGTCCTCTTTATCGAGGGAAGAGTGGAATTTACCCCCGTCTCCGACAACGAACCAACCACGCCGGGAGAAGAACCTCTTCAGCGGGAATCTCACCGACGAAGGAACCGACGCCAAAATATTCGGAGACATCATGAAGCCGAAGAACACGATCCGACGCAGCCCGTGTCACGAGATGAGATCTCGGAGGTGGGAGAAACTCCGGATGAACGAGTCTTCAGGGAAAGAAGGAATTCCCAACGACGTGATCGTCGGCAAGCTCAAGAGCAGGCCGAACAGGAAGCGAAACAATGCCGAGAGAACCCGCTTCTCGGCTGAAACCTGAACCCTGACTTCGCCCGAGCCATGAACACACCGAGCGAGGTCGGTGGAGTGTTGGCTCGGATAGCTGATGGCCTCCCCCGGACTCCAGATGCTGAGGGCTATTGACGTCTTCTCACTCGGGCAGCTAATCATCTTCTGCCTCTCGCTCATCCTCCGAGCGACCTACGACACGCCATCAACAGTCGGCGGGACACACGGAGCTCTATCAACGCTTTGCGCGAGCGATGGCACGAGAACGAGATTCGGCGCCGAGAAGAGTATGACCGGGATCACGGCGTCCCTGCGCGAAGTCAAACTACCAGAGTTGAGTCAGCGATGGCTTCAACTGGCGGCATGACCCGGGGACGGTCGAAGCACCACGTCGACAACTCCCCTCCCTGGGACCGACATCATCATCGTCGGCAAGAGGACACGTGTGGAGTATCGGCGCTCACTCCACGTCTTAGGGCCATTCAATGGCCCCTAACTTCAAGGTCTCCAACATCGATAAGTACGAGCCTAAGCAGGACCCAAGAGACTGGCTAGTCGTCTACACCACTGCTGCCCGGGCCGCTGGGGCTACTGAAGACGTGATGACTGCGTACCTGCCCATCGTCCTCGGGCAAGATGCACTGCAATGGCTACGACACCTACCCTGACACTGCATCGACGACTGGAGCGACTTCAGTCGGCGCTTCATCGCCAACTTTCAATCCCTCTCCGACAAGCCAGCGTAGCCATGGGACCTCAAGACCATCAAGCGCCGAGGGGATGAGACTCTTCGATTGTACCTCAAAAGATTTCAGACCATGAGGAATCGAATCCCCGAGGTTGTGGAAGCAACAGTGATCGAGGACTTCTACTAGGGATCTAATGACTCGGCCTTCGTCCGAGCCATACTACAGAAGGCACCGAATACCTCCGAGCAACTGTTCAGAGAGGCGGACATCTACATCACCGCCGACGAACGAGCTCAGGACCTCATCGGAGGAGCAAAGCCTTGAGAGCACCTAGAGGGGGGGGGGTGAATAGGTGATCCTGTAAAACTTGAAACTTAAGCCACAAAAACTTGGTTAAGTGTTAGTACAATAATTGCCAAGTGGCTAGAGAGGAGTCAAAACACAATAACCACAAGAGATCAATCACAGAGATGGCACGGTGGTTATCCCGTGGTTCGACCAAGACCAACGCTTGCCTACTCCATGTTGTTGCGTCCCAGCGGATGAGGGTTGCAATCAACCCCTCTCAAGCGGTCCAAAGACCCACTTGAATACCACGGTGTTTTGCTTGCTTTTCTTAATCCCGTTCGCGAGGAATCTCCACAACTTGGAGCCTCTCGCCCTTACACTTGAAGTTCACAAATAAGCACGGAGCAAGGGAGGGATTAGCAACGCACACAAGACACAAAAATCAGAGTGTCAACACGCACACAAGTCGCAACAAGAGCTCGCAACACAACCCAATGAGTTCACAACTCCACTAGAGCTCTATATGCTATCACAAAGAAACAAATGCGCTGAATCGAGGTCTTGGTGCTTAGGAATGTTGTAAGAATGCTTGGTGTGCTCCTCCATGCGCCTAGGGGTCCCTTTTATAGCCCCAAGGCAGCTAGGAGCCGTTGAGAACATTCCTAGAAGGCAGATCTTGCCTTCTGTCGACTGGCGCACCGGACAGTCCGGTGCACCACCGGACACTGTCCGGTGCAGATCTCCTTCCTTATTTGGCGAAGCCGACCGTTGGAGTCTGAGAGCCGTTGGCGCACCGGACACTGTCCGGTGCACACCGGACAGTCCGGTGCACCAATGTGACCGTTGGCTCTCCCACGCGTCACGCGCGGAATCCTCGGCCGACCGTTGCCCCGGCTGACTGTTGACTCACCGGGCAGTCTGGTGCACCACTGGACAGACCGGTGAATTTTAGCCGAACGCCGTTGATGGTTTCCCGAGAGCGACGAGTTCGCCTGTGAACGGCTCACCGGACAGTCCGGTGCACCACCGGACAGACCGATGAATTTTAGCCGTACACCGCCGTCGAAGTCCCGAGAGCAGCCTGTTCGCCAGAGCCAGCCTGGCGCACCGGACACTGTCCGGTGCACCACCGGACAGTCCGGTGAACCCAGACTGAGCAGACTTTGGCTGAACTTAGCCATCTCTTCTCCAACTCGATTTTTTCTGTTTCCAGCACTTAGACACAATACATTAGTCCATAAAACAATGTACTAAGTCTAGAAACATACCTTTTGACTTGATTTGCACTTTGTCTACCACATTGCATAGATTAACACAAAAGCACTTGTGTTGGCACTCAATCACCAAAATACTTAGAAATGGCCCAAGGGCACATTTCCCTTTCAATCTCCCCCTTTTTGGTGATTTATGCCAACACAACATAAAGCAACTAGAACAAGTGCAATATCAATGCAAATGAAAATCAAAAGTTGTTTTGAATCAATTTTGACATATATGGATCATACTTTGCCACCACTTGGTTTGTTTTTGCAAATCAAACTCAATTTCCTATCTCTAAGTCAAATCCACTTGTAGAGACATAAAGAGAGGTATTTCAAATGAAATTGTTCAAGGATTTCAAAAACTCCCCCTTTTTCCCTTAATCAACACTTTTCCCCACAAGAGGCCAACTTTTGACAAAAGAGATAATGAAAGAGTTTTGACAAACCAAAAGCTCTATTCTACTATTTTCAAAATTTCTCAAGTGGTAGCTGATCCATCTATTGCTTTGGCCTTTATTTTCTCCCCCTTTGGCATCAAGCACCAAAACGGGATCAATCTTGGCCCCTTAACCCCATTGCCTCACCAAAATCTTCAAATGAGAACACAAAGGCAATAAGAGTACGTGAGATGAACTTGGAATTAGTTACCCTCTCATCGGAGTGCAGTGGAAGTCTTTCATGGTCCAAGTCCACCTTTTCCCTTTCAAACCTCCTTTGAGACTAAATCAAGCAAACTCAAGCAAACGGTTAGTCTCAAAGGGTCAAGTTGTAGCACAACTCCCCCCTAAATATGTGCATCACAAGGACTTGTGAGGTCCGGGGAGTGATCGTACAACTTGAGCACCACAAGTAAAAAAAAATGCAGAAGGAACATGATCAAAGGCATAAAGACATGTATGCTATAAATCAATCCAAGTTCCACGAATCTAGGACATTTAGCTCACTACGCAGCCTGCAAAAGGTCTTCTCATCTAAAGGCTTAGTGAAGATATCGGCTAGCTGGTTCTCGGTGCTAACATGAAACACTTCGATATCTCCCTTTTGCTGGTGGTCTCTCAAAAAGTGATGCCAGATGTCAATGTGCTTTGTGCGGCTGTGCTCAACAGGATTTTCCGCTATTCGGATAGCACTCTCATTGTCACATAGGAGTGGGACTTTGCTCAGATTGTAGCCAAAGTCCCTGAGGGTTTGCCTCATCCAAAGTAGTTGCGCGCAACACTGTCCTGCGGCAACGTACTCGGCCTCAGCGGTGGATAGGGCAACGGAGGTTTGTTTCTTAGAGTTCCACGACACCAGGGACCTTCCTAAGAATTGGCACATCCCCGATGTACTCTTCCTATCGACCTTACATCCAGCATAGTCGGAGTCTGAATATCCAATCAAGTCAAAGTTAGACCCCTTTGGATACCAGATCCCGAAGCAAGGCGTAGCGACTAAATATCTCAAAATTCGCTTCACAGCCACTAAGTGACACTCCCTTGGATCGGATTGAAATCTAGCACACATGCATACGCTAAGCATAATATCCGGTCTACTAGCACACAAATAAAGTAAAGAACCTATCATGGACCGGTATGCTTTTTGATCAACAGACTTACCACCTTTGTTGAGGTCGGTGTGTCCGTCGGTTCCCATTGGCGTCTTTGCGGGCTTGGCGTCCTTCATCCCGAACCGCTTTAACAAATCTTGCGTGTACTTCGTTTGGGAGATGAAGGTGCCGTCCTTGAGTTGCTTCACTTGGAACCCAAGGAAGTAGTTCAACTCGCCCATCATCGACATCTCGAATTTCTGCGTCATCACCCAGCTAAACTCTTCACAAGACTTTTGGTTAGTAGAACCAAATATTATGTCATCGACATAAATTTGGCACACAAAAAGATCACCATCGCAAGTCTTAGTGAAAAGAGTTGGATCGGCTTTCCCAACCTTGAAAGCATTAGCAATTAAAAAGTCTCTAAGGCATTCATACCATGCTCTTGGGGCTTTCTTAAGTCCATAGAGCGCCTTAGAGAGCTTACACACGTGGTCGGGGTACCGTTCATCCTCGAAGCCAGGGGGTTGCTCCACGTACACCTCCTCCTTGATCGGCCCGTTGAGGAAAGCGCTCTTCACATCCATTTGGTACAACCTGAAAGAATGGTGAGCGGCATATGCTAGCAAAATACGAATTGATTCCAGTCTAGCCACAGGAGCGAAAGTCTCCTCAAAGTCCAAACCTGCGACTTGGGCATAACCTTTTGCCACAAGTCGAGCCTTGTTCCTTGTCACCACCCCGTGCTCGTCCTGTTTGTTGCGGAACACCCACTTGGTTCTCACAACATTTTGCTTGGGTCGAGGCACCAGTGTCCAAACTTCATTGCGCTTGAAGTTGTTGAGTTCCTCCTGCATGGCCAACACCCAGTCCGGATCCAGCAAGGCCTCTTCTACCCTGAAAGGCTCAATAGAAGAGACAAAGGAGTAATGCTCACAAAAATTAACTAATCTTGAACGAGTAGTTACTCCCTTGCTAATATCACCCAAAATTTGGTCGACGGGATGATCCCTTTGGATCGTCGCTCGAACTTGGGTTGGAGGTGCCTGAGGTGCTTCTTCCTCTTCAATTTGAACATCCTGTGCTCCCCCTTGATCATGCGCCTCCACTTGAGGTACATGTTCGTCATCTTGGGTTGGGGGATGCACCATAGTTGAGGAAGATGGTTGATCTTGCTCCAATTGTTCCTGAGGCCGTACATCTCCAATCGCCATGGTGCGTATCGCGGCCGTTGGAACGTCTTCTTCATCTACATCATCAAGATCAACAACTTGCTCTCTTGGAGAGCCATTAGTCTCATCAAATACAACGTCGCTAGAGACTTCAACCAAACCCGATGATTTGTTGAAGACCCTATACGCCTTTCTATTTGAATCATAACCTAATAAAAAACCTTCTACAGCTTTGGGAGCAAATTTAGAGGTTCTACCTTTCTTCACAAGAATATAACACTTGCTCCCAAATACACGAAAATACGACACATTGGGTTTGTTACCAGTTAGCAGCTCGTATGAAGTCTTCTTGAGGAGGCGGTGAAGATAGACCCTGTTGATGGCGTGGCAAGCCGTGTTCACGGCTTCCGACCAAAACTGCTCGGGGGTCTTGAACTCTCCAAGCATAGTCCTCGCCATATCGATGAGCGTCCTGTTCTTCCTCTCTACCACACCATTTTGCTGTGGTGTGTAGGGAGCGGAGAACTCGTGCTTGATCCCTTCCTCCTCAAGGAACTCCTCCACTTGAAGGTTCTTGAACTCGGACCCGTTGTCGCTCCTTATCTTCTTCACTTTGAGCTCAAACTCATTTTGAGCTCTCCTTAGGAAGCGCTTGAGGGTCCCTTGGGTTTCAGATTTATCATGCAAAAAGAATACCCAAGTGAAGCGGGAAAAATCATCAACTATAACAAGACCATACTTACTTCCTCCTATACTAAGATAGGCGACGGGTCCGAAGAGGTCCATATGAAGCATCTCCAAAGGTCTTGATGTTGTCATCACATTTTTGGTGTGATGAGAGCCTCCCACCTGTTTCCCTGCTTGACAAGCTGCACAAGGTCTATCTTTTTTGAAATGTACATTAGTTAGACCTATCACGTGTTCTCCCTTTAGAAGCTTGTGGAGGTTCTTCATCCCCACATGTGCTAAGCGGCGATGCCACAACCAGCCCATGCAAGTCTTAGCCATTAAGCATGCATCTAGACCGGCCTCTTCTTTTGCAAAATCAACCAAATAAAGTTTGTCGTCTAGTACACCCTTAAAAGCTAGTGAACCATCACATCTTCTAAAGACAGACACATCTATATTTGTAAATAGACAATTATATCCCATTTTGCATAGTTGACTAACAGACAACAAATTATATCCAAGAGACTCTACTAAAAACACATTAGAAATAGAGTGTTCGGATGAAATAGCAATTTTATCTAACCCTTTTACCTTGCCTTGGTTCCCATCACCGAATATTATTGAATCTTGGGAATCCTTATTTTTGACGTAGGAGGTGAACATTTTCTTCTCCCCCGTCATATGGTTTGTGCACCCGCTGTCGATAATCCAGCTTGAACCCCCGGATGCATAAACCTGCAAGGCAAATTCAGGCTTGGGTCTTAGGTACCCAACTCTTGTTGGGTCCTACAAGGTTAGTCACAATAGTCTTAGGGACCCATATGCAAGTTTTGTCACCCTTGCATTTGGCCCCTAACTTCCTAGCCATTACCTTCTTACCCTTTCTACAAATGGCAAATGAAGCATTGCAAGCATGATATATTGTAGAAGGTTCATAAACTTTCCTAGTAGCATGAACAATATTCTTTCTAGTCATATTATGAACAACATTCTTCCTAGCAACATTTCTACTACGCATATAGGAAGAACTAGAAGTAACCATGGCACGAGAATCAAAAGCATCATAAGCATGGTAAGCATTTCTAGATTGTCTCCTGTCATGGTACATAAAAGCATGGTTCTTTTGCACACTACTAGCCATAGGGGCCTTCCCTTTCTCCTTGGCGGAGATGGGAGCCTTATGGCTTGTTAAGTTCTTGGCTTCCCTCTTGAAGCCAAGTCCATCCTTAATTGAGGGGTGTCTACCAATCGTGTAGGCATCCCTTGCGAATTTTAGCTTATCGAAATCACTTTTGCTAGTCTTAAGTTGGGCATTAAGACTAGCCAATTCATCTTTTAATTTGGAAATTGAAACTAGGTGTTCACTACAAGCATCAATATCAAAATCTTTACACCTAGTGCAAATCATAACGTGTTCTACACAAGAATTAGATTTATTTGCTACTTCTAATTTAGCATTTAAATCATTGTTAACACTTTTTAAAGTAGAAATGGTTTCATGACAAGTAGATAGTTCAAAAGAAAGCATTTCATTCCTTTTAACTTCTAAAGCATAGGATTTTTGTGCCTCTACAAATTTATCATGTTCTTCATACAACAAATCCTCTTGTTTTTCTAAAAGCCTATCCTTTTCATTCAAGGCATCGATCAATTCATTGATTTTATCAATTTTATTTCTATCCAATCCCTTGAACAAGCTAGAGTAATCTATTTCCTCATCGCTAGAATCATCATCACTTGAAGAAGCATAGGTGATATCCCGAGTACATACCTTCTTCTCCTTCGCCATGAGGCATGTGTGATGCTCGTTGGGGAAGAGGGATGACTTGTTGAAGGCAGTGGCGGCGAGTCCTTCATTGTCGGAGTCGGAGGAGGAGCAATCCGAATCCCACTCCTTTCCGATATGTGCCTCGCCCTTGGCCTTCTTGTAATTCTTCTTTTTCTCCCTCTTGTTTCCCTTTTCCTGGTCACTATCATTATCGGGACAGTTAGCAATAAAATGACCAAGCTTACCGCATTTGAAGCATGAGCGCTTCCCCTTTGTTTTGGTCTTGCTTGGCTGTCCCTTGCGACCCTTAAGCGCTGTCTTGAAGCGCTTGATGATGAGGGCCATCTCTTCATCATTGAGCCCTGCCGCCTCAACTTGCGCCACCTTGCTAGGTAACGCCTCCTTGCTTCTCGTTGCCTTGAGAGCAATGGGTTGAGGCTCATTGAGTGGACCATTCAGTGCGTCGTCCACATACCTCGCCTCCTTTATCATCATTCGCCCGCTTACGAATTTTCCAAGGACTTCTTCGGGCGACATTTTGGTGTACCTGGGATTCTCACGAATATTATTCACCAAATGAGGATCAAGAACGGTAAAGGACCTCAGCATTAGTCGGACGACGTCGTGGTTCGTCCATCGCGTGCTTCCATAGCTCCTTATTTTGTTGATAAGGGTCTTGAGCCGGTTGTATGTTTGGGTTGGCTCCTCGCCCCTTATCATCGCAAATCTTCCGAGCTCGCCTTCTACCAGCTCCATCTTGGTGAGCAAGGTGACGTCATTCCCCTCATGAGAGATTTTGAGGGTGTCCCAGATATGCTTGGCATTGTCCAAGCTGCTCACCTTATGGTACTCGTCCCTGCACAAGGAGGCTAACAACACAGTAGTAGCTTGTGCATTTCTATGAATTTGTTCATTAATAAAAAATGGGACTATCCGAGCTATCAAACTTCATTCCATTCTCAACAATCTCCCATATGCTTGGATGGAGAGAGAATAGGTGACTACGCATTTTGTGGCTCCAAAATCCGTAGTCCTCCCCATCAAAGTGTGGAGGCTTGCCGAGAGGAATGGAGAGCAAATGTGAATTTGAACTTTGAGGAATACGCGAATAATCGAAAGAAAAGTTCGAGTTAACCGTCTTTCGTTTGTCGTAGTCGTTGTCGTCGTTGTCCTTGTGGGAAGAAGTGGACTCATCATTGTCGTCGTAGTAGACGATCTCCTTAATGCGCCTTGTCTTATTCTTCTTCCCATCTTTTCGTCTATGACCCGAGCCCGAGTCGGTAGGCTTGTCATCCTTCGGCTCGTTGACGAAAGACTCCTTCTCTTTATCGTTGATCACGATACCCTTCCCCTTAGGATCCATCTCTTCGGGCGGTTAGTCCCTTTGTGAAGAGAATGGCTCTGATACCAATTGAGAGCACCTAGAGGGGGGGGGGGGTGAATAGGTGATCCTGTAAAACTTGAAACTTAAGCCACAAAAACTTGGTTAAGTGTTAGCACAATAATTGCCAAGTGGCTAGAGAGGAGTCAAAACACAATAACCACAAGAGATCAATCATAGAGATGGCACGGTGGTTATCCCGTGGTTCGACCAAGACCAACGCTTGCCTACTCCACGTTGTGGCGTCCCAACGGATGAGGGTTGCAATCAACCCCTCTCAAGCGGTCCAAAGACCCACTTGAATACCACGGTGTTTTGCTTGCTTTTCTTAATCCCGTTCGCGAGGAATCTCCACAACTTGGAGCCTCTCGCCCTTACACTTGAAGTTCACAAATAAGCACGGAGCAAGGGAGGGATTAGCAACGCACACAAGACACAAAAATCAGAGTGTCAACACGCACACAAGTCGCAACAAGAGCTCGCAACACAACCCAATGAGTTCACAACTCCACTAGAGCTCTATATGCTATCACAAAGAAACAAATGCACTGAATCGAGGTCTTGGTGCTTAGGAATGTTGTAAGAATGCTTGGTGTGCTCCTCCATGCGCCTAGGGGTCCCTTTTATAGCCCCAAGGCAGCTAGGAGCCGTTGAGAACATTCCTGGAAGGCAGATCTTGCCTTCTGTCGACTAGCGCACCGGACAGTCCGGTGCACCACCGGACACTGTTCGGTGCAGATCTCCTTCCTTATTTGGCGAAGCCGACCGTTGGAGTCCGAGAGCCGTTGGCGCACCGGACACTGTCCGGTGCACACCGAACAGTCCGGTGCACCAATGTGACCGTTGGCTCTCCCACGCGTCACGCGCGGAATCCTCGGCCGACCATTGCCCCGGCTAACTGTTGACTCACCGGACAGTCCGGTGCACCACCGGACAGACCGGTGAATTTTAGCCGAACGTCGTTGATGGTTTCTCGAGAGCGACGAGTTCGCCTGTGAACGGCTCACCGGACAGTCCGGTGCACCACCGGACAGACCGGTGAATTTTAGCCGTACACCACCGTCGAAGTCCCGAGAGCAGCCTGTTCGCCAGAGCCAGCCTGGCGCACCGGACACTGTCCGGTGCACCCAGACTGAGCAGACTTTGGCTAAACTTAGCCATCTCTTCTCCAACTCGATTTTTTCTGTTTCCAGCACTTAGACACAATACATTAGTCCATAAAACAATGTACTAAGTCTAGAAACATACCTTTTGACTTGATTTGCACTTTGTCCACCACATTGCATAGATTAACACAAAAGCACTTGTGTTGGCACTCAATCACCAAAATACTTAGAAATGGCCCAAGGGCACATTTCCCTTTCAAGCCTACACCACCGACACCACGACGGGACGCAAACCAGCAACCCGACAAACGTTGGGAGAAGAGGCCTCGCGATGAGGTTCACGTCGTTGGACCACCCGTCTCTCATGCCCGAGGGGCACCCCACGGAGGAGAACGAACGTTGGACGACATCCTCGACGCTCAATGACCATACCATAAAGACATGCGCCATGCTCTTCGGAACTACAGAGACTTCAAGCACTCCGTCGGGAACGACCGACATTTCCAACCTCTACCACCTCCCTCGTCACGAGGAGGACCCGGAGAACCTCGACAACCTCAACAGCAGGAAGGAGGAGGAGGCGGAGCATTTCCCCGTGTCGACGGAGAAATCAACGTCATCTTTGGCGGACACGGGTCTCAAGAGAGCAAGAGGCAGCAGAAGCTCAACGACCGTCGGATACTGGTGGCGACCACCGGTCCTCCCGCCCCATACTGGTGGTCCGAACACCCGATCACTTTCACTCGGGCGGATCAATGGCTTAACTTCGACCATCCAGGCAAGTACCCGCTCCGCGTCGATTCGGTGATCCGAGAAAGTAGGGTAAAGAAGGTGCTAGTGGACGGGGGAAGCAGCATCAACGTCACCTTTCCCCGGACACTCCTAGGCTTGGGGATCGCACTCAAAGAGCTCCAAGAGTCAGATACTCCTTTTTTCAGCATCGTGTCGACTGAAGGGGAGTACCCGCTCGGACACATCTACATGCCAGTCACCTTCGGAACTCCAGATAACTACAGAACTGAGTACCTTAGGTTCGAGGTGGCAAGCTTCGACTTCGGATACAACGCCATCATCGACAGGCCCGGACTGGCGAAGTTCATGGCCATTCCGCATTATACGTACATGATATTAAAGATGCTTGGACCACAAGGAATCATCACTGTGCGCGCTGACTTCCAAGGCACCATGGAGTGCTTCCGAGTGGCCATTCAGGCGGCTCTCACCACCAAACTATCGACGACTTCTTCTGCACAGGCGAACTCAAAGCCTGAAGAGGACCTCACAGTACCTACAAATGAAGCTCAAGTCATGACCTCTATGCGGCCGACTGAAGAAACCAAGAGAGTCAACCTCGGGTTCGCTGATGAACGCAAGACTGCCATCATCAGCTCCAGCCTAGATGACAAATAGGAAAGCGCGCTCGTCCAGTTCCTGCAAGACAACCGAGACGTATTCGCATGGCAACCTGCGGATATGTCGGGAGTCCCGAGAGAGCTGGCCGAGCACAAGCTGAAAGTCTACCCTCAGGCGAGGCCGATTCGACAAAAGTTGTGTTGTTTCACGCCTGACAAGAGAGAAGCCATTCGTGCCAAGCTAGCTCGCTTAGTCACGGCAGGGTTCATTAGAGAAGTGCTGCATCCTGAATGGTTGGCAAATCCTGTTCTTGTACTCAAAAAGAATAAAGTGGATTGGCGCATGTGCGTCGACTATATAGATCTCAACAAGCACTGTCCGAAGGATCCCTTTGGACTTCCTAGAATAGACCAGGTGGTAGATTCAACCACCGGGTGCTCTATGTTGTCTTTCTTGGATTGCTACTCTGGGTATCATCAGATCAGTCTGGCAAAAGAAGATGAAGAAAAACTGCATTCATCACTCCGTTTGGAGCTTTCTGCTATACCTCCATGCCGTTTGGCCTCAAAAACGCTGGAGCGACTTACCAGAGAGCCATTCAGACATGCTTAGCCGACCACTGGGGCAAGCGTGTAGAAGCTTATGTGGATGACGTGGTGATCAAGACAGAAAACTCAGAAAATTTCATTGAAGATTTGCAGCTGGTCTTCAACAGTCTACGGCGATATCGATGGAAGCTTAACCCAGAAAAGTGTGTCTTCGGAGTACCGGCAGGGAAATTACTCGGATTCATTGTCAGCCACCGAGGAATTGAAGCTAACCCAGAAAAGATGGAGGCTATCATAAGGATGGAAGCACCACAGTCACAGAAGAAAGTACAAAGACTTACTAGGTGCATGACAACTTTGAGCAGGTTCATATCAAGGCTAGGAGAAAAAGGCTTACCGTTCTACATATTGCTCAAGAAGGTAGACAAATTCTAGTGGACTTTAGAAGCCTAGGAAGCTCTTGATGCACTGAAGAAATTCCTGACAACAGCACCAGTACTAGAACCACCGCACCAAGCCACATCGAGTCAGTCGGCCGAAGATCTGTTGTTATATATCTCTTGCACGACTCACGTGGTGAGCACCGCGTTGGTAGTCGACCGAGCAGAAGAAGGACATGCATATCCAGTACAACATCCTGTCTATTTCATCAGTAAAGTTCTGGGACACTCAAAGAAGAAATATCCTCAAGTTCAAAAACTACTGTATGCAGTACTTCTAACTGCACACAAGCTCTGTCACTACTTTGAAGACCACAAAGTCATAGTAGTCACTGGATTTCCGATAGGGGATATTCTCCATAACAAAGAAGCCATCGGAAGAATAGCCAAATGGGCTTGTGATCTGGGAGCTCACGACAATGAGTTTCGACCTCGCACTGCAATAAAGACTCAAGCATTGGTTGACTTCATATCAGAGTGGACCGAGCAACAAGTGCCAGATAACCTAGAGACTGTAGAAGTATGGCAGATGTATTTCAATGGTTCGTTAAAGCTGCAGGGGCAGGCGCAGGGATCCTCTTCATTGCACCTGGAGGTGAATAACTCAAATATGCTCTTCAGTTGTTATTCTCAGCGTCCAACAATGCAGCATAATACGAAGCTTTGATTCATGGACTGAACATTGTCGTATCACTGGGCATTAAGAGACTGATGGTATACATAGATTCACTGGTGGTCATAAGTCAGATAAATAAGGAATGGGATTGCTCGAATGACTCTATGGGTAAGTATTGCACAGCCGTCCGAAAGCTGGAGGACAAATTCGAAGGGCTGGAATTTCATCATGTAGAGAGAGATCGCAACGCGGCTGCAGATGCATTGTCAAAGCTGGGATCCAGTCGGGCCCAAGTCCCACCTAGGATTTTTGTCCAAGAAGTGTCACGTCCGAGTATTTCCTTAGATCAGGCAGAAGAGTGCAATGTTCTGAGTCAGCCACAGTCATACTCTAATGACTAGAGGGAGCCTATTATTAAGTATATAAAGAACGAAGAAGAGTCGGATGACAAAACTGCGACAGAACACATTGCAAGGCAGTGAGCCCACTACACTCTCATTGGGGAAGCGTTGTACATGAGGGGCGCGATGGGAGTTCTCATGAAGTGCATTCTTTCGGCTACTGGGAAGCAACTATTAGATGAAATCCATGCCGGGCAGTGCGGGATACATGCAGCGTCCAGAACATTAATTAGGAAGGTCTTCAGGTCTGGTTTCTACTAGCAACAGCCAAGAGTGATGCAGCCGAGTTAGTCCAGAGGTACGAAGCTTGCCAATACTTATCAAAGCAGTAGCATTTACCAGCACAACAACTGCAAACCATACCCATAACATGGCCATTTGCGTGCTGGGGACTGGACATGATTGGACCCTTCAAGAAAGCTCAGGGAGGATACACTCACGTGCTGGTTGCCATCGACAAATTCACTAAATGGATAGAGTACAAACCTATTGCTTCTCTGACTTCAGCCAAGGCAGTAGAATTCATACAAGATATAATATTCAGATTTGGAATACCAAATAGCATCATAACCGATCTAGGATCCAATTTCACTAGCTCTGAATTCTTTGATTTCTGCAAACAACGATGCATCCAGATCAATACGCGTCAATAGCACATCCAAGAGCTAACGGACAGGTAGAAAGGGCTAATGGAATGATATTGGAAGCACTCAGAAAGAAAGTGTCGGCGTTCCGAGACCGGGGGGTCCTCGAGCCGACGAGTGAGAGTGCCGCGTGCCCCAGCCCAGATGGGTCGAGCGCGTGGAGCGAGCGCAAAGGGGGGAACGGAGTGAGAGAGAGGTCGGTGGCCGGAGCCGGATCGCGAGGGAGTCGGAGAAATTCCCACGGCCTTCGTGTTCGTCCCGCGCCCAGGTCGGGTGCGCTTGCAGTAGGGGGTTACAAGCGTCCGCACGAGGTGAAGGGAGAGGGCGGCCCCGAGAGAGCGCCTGCCCCTGCCTTTTGTCCCCGCGAGGCCCACCTTCTTTAAGAAGGCCCTGGCCCTTCCTTTTATAGTCGTAAGGAGAGGGTCCAGGTGTACAAGATGGGGGTGTAGCAAGGTGCTACGTGTCTAGCGAGGGAGAGCTAGCGCCCTATGTACATGCCCAGGTGGCAGCCAGAGAGATCGTGGCACCCTGTTGGAGTGGCGTCGTGGCTGTTGGAGGAGTAACGGAGCCGGACGGGGGGACAGCTGTCGAGGTGGCTGGGTCCTTGCTGACGTTCTCCTGCTTTCGTAAGGGAGCTGGGGACCGCCGTCGTCATGATCTAGCGGGGCGCCATCATGGCCTATCTGGCATAGCTGGCCAGATGGGATGCCGGTCTTGTTCTCTGCGACCCAAGTCGGCTCAGGGCAGGGTGATGATGACGCTTCCTGTTGACGTGGCGGTCTCGTATCCTAGGTCGGGTGTCGTGGAGGCTCCTCCGAGGCTGTGGCCGAGTCCGTCCTGCAAGACAGAGACAGAGTCCGAGCCCTGGTCGGGCGAGGCGGAGTTTATTCGGCAGAGGCCGAGGCGGAGTCCGAGCCCTGGGTCGGGCGAGGCGGAGGTCGCCGTCTTCCGAGGCCTTAGCCTGAGTCCGAGCCCTGGGTCGGGCGGAGCGGAGTTCGCCGTCTTCCGAGGCCTTAGCCTGAGTCCGAGCCCTGGGTCGGGCGGAGCGGAGTTCGCCGTCTTCCGAGGCCTTAGCCTGAGTCCGAGCCCTGGGTCGGGCGGAGCGGAGTTCGCCGTCTTCCGAGGCCTTAGCCTGAGTCCGAGCCCTGGGTCGGGCGGAGCGGAGTTTCCTATGGCACCACTGGCGAAGTCTGGCCGCCCGTCGGTCTTACCTTTTGCGTTAAACGCCCTGGTGACTCGGTCGGTTGGTGCGGTGATTTAGTCAGGGTTTCTCCTTATCGGAGGCGGGGCCTAGGGCGAGCCGGGGATGCGCCTGCCGTGAAAGAGGAGACCTCAGGCGAGACGGAGTCATCTTAGGGTCGGCTGCCCTCGCCCGAGGCTTGGCTCGGGCGTGGCGTGGTCAAGTCACTCGTGTGGACTGATCCCTGACTTAATCAAACCCATCAGGCCTTTGCAGCTTTATGCTGATGGGGGTTACCAGCTGAGAATTAGGCGTCTTGAGGGTACCCCTAATTATGGTCCCCGACAGTAGCCCCCGAGCCTCGAAGAGAGTGTTAACACTCGCTTGGAGGCTTGCATCGCACTTTTTTGCAAGGGGACCAGCCTTTCTCGGAGGTACCTTGTTCCGGTGGGTGCGCGCGAGCGCACCCGCCGGGTGTAGCCCCCGAGGCCTCGGAGGAGTGGTTTCACTCCTTCGAGGTCTTAATGCCTTGCGCAATGCTTCGGCGTGACTAGCGGTTCCCTCATGCGAGCAGGGCGTAACCCAGGTGCACTGTCGGGGCCCAAGTTCTCGGGCTGGTATGTTGACGCTGTCAACGGTTCGGCCGGAGCCGGGTTTGCGAGAGCAGCCCCCGAGCCTTCGCACGGAGCGGGAGGACGATCAGGGACAGACTCGACTTTTTATATACGCCCCTACGTCGCCTTTCCGCAAGGAGGAGGGGGGGAGTGCGCCATGTTACCCTCGATGGGCACCGAACATGGTGTCTCCGGTGAGCTGCGATCGGGTAATCCGAGTGGACGTCCGTGCCCCGTTCGTTAGGGGTCGGCTAGGGGCCCGGAGGCACGCCCAAAAGTACCTGCGGGTGATCTGCCGGACCCGGTCCCCTAGCGACGGGGTCCGAGGGCTCGTTGCCTCCCTCCGATGGGATTCCGTTACAGAGTCGTTCCCGCTGGTCTCGGAAATGTCCTAGGGTACCTCGGGAGCGCAGCCCGAGCCTTGGTTATGTATCGAACGTACCCCTGGTCATCCCTCGCTCGGCGTCTGAGGCGGCTGTGAACCCTTCGACAGGCCAGCCTTCGAACCCCTGATCAGTAGGGGGCACGGAGCCCTAGTAGCCTGAGGCGGTCATGGAACCTTTCGGGGGCCGACCTTCGAACCCCTGACCAGTAGTGGGTGTCGGGCCCACGCGATCTGAGGCGGCTGTCGAACCCTTCGGGGGGCCAGCCTTCGAACCCCTGATCAGTAGGGAGGCTCGGGGCCTAGTTCCTTCACGGGGAAGGATCCCTTTGGGGTTATCCCCCTTCTCGGTCCCTGTTGCAAGAGATAGAGAAAGAAGGAAAAGGGAAAAAGGGATTCGAAATTGAACTTCGTGGCGTACCTTTCTCGGCGTGGCCGTTTTTTGGCGGAGGCGAAGCGCCGCCAGCTGCCCCTGCCAGAAACGTCACCTATTTCGCCGTGGAGTTAATGCGCTGGGGTGAGTAGTTGGCGAGGTCGCCGTTGTGCGCGCGCGGGCCGTTCGAGGTACGGGTCACGGACGCGTCGTCTTCACGCCGTGAGAAGGGTTCTCTTGCTGCCCCCGGATGGGACGTGAGCCTGGCCGATGGCGTAACCGCTGCCCTCACACGCCTGCCACCGTCATTACTGCCGGCCCATTTTTGACCGCGTTTGACCGCTGCGCCAGGCTGGCGCCGCTGGATCGCAGGCTGGGCGGCCTCGAGTCGCGGTATTGGTTCCGCAATCGAGGAGGTGCGGTGGTGGAGCGAGAGGCGCAGCGGTTCGCATGCAGCGCCTGGCGCGCCAGTTGAACGACGCGTGGTCTTGAGCCGTCGTGCTGGCCTGTCAGGAGTCGGGGAGGCGCGTCCACTTGGCGTGGTTGCATGCCGCTTGCATGGCCGCTCGCCCCCTTTGCCCGTTGGTCTGGGCAAAAGTGGAGGGTTACTTGTAACCGCTGGGCGGTTGCGCGCGTCGTGCGCGGCGATTTGGCTCCCTCTGCTTGGAGCCGGTCTTCATGACAGGCGGGCCCCAGCCCCCGCGCCGCGGGGAAGGGCCTTGGAGGCGTGTTGGAGAAGACTCAGCCCATGACGGTTGAGGGCGCTAGCAGGGGGAGTTGCCTTTAAAAGGAGGGCGACCCCCTTCGTGAGGCGACCATGTCTCCTTTCTCCCTTATGCATTATGTCTCTCCATCTTCCAGGCCCCCGGTTGGGGGAGAACCGCCGTCTTTTCGCTCCATCGTTGGAGGAACGCAACCCCGTGGGAGTTGGTACCTTTCAGCCATCGTTCGGCTTCAAGGATTTTCATCAGGCAGCCCGGTTGCCCCCCTCGGCTGGGGGTCACCCGAGACGGTGACCTCCAGCCCCTGGGTGGGGAGGAACAAACCGGGCTGCGATCTTGGTCCCACCCTCAGCTTCAAGGATGTTCATCATCCTCGCTGGGGTGGGTGCCGGACTGAGCCGGCGCTCCTCCTCCCGCACGGGTCCGTGGGTCATCCCCTCCCACGACATTCGAGGGAGAAGGCGCTCCCTGGCCCCGCGGGCGGCGCGGACTTCGACGACGCGGGATGGATCGGCGGCGAACGCCGTCACCTCCGGCGTGTCGGGTCCGCTAGCTCGGCTCCGGCGGGCCCCTTTGTCGGGGGGGGGGGGCTGCCGCGCCGTGTACACGGGGGGTCCACCCTAGACACCGCACGCTGCTAGGGCGGCGCTCGTGTTCTGGGGTGGGCCTGCTTTTGCACCAGGGCGGCGGCTTCGCGCGGGGGCCGGTGCCCCACTCATCGGGGAGGATTTGAGTGGGGATCTGGCGGTAAGCAGGCGGCTCCTGGCGTCGGTGCCGAGGTGGAGGCGGCCCGAGAAGTCCCCGTCAGCGACGGGATCACCGCCACCATCGGCGCTTTGGGCCTTCGGCTCTTTGTACTTGTCCTCGCCCCTCGGGTGGCGTTATGGGCGAGGGCAAGACAGCAGCTGTGCCTTCCCCTGAGGTCTGCGCCGCCGCAGAGGGAGGAACCGGAGTTCCGCCTGTAGTGGCACTTTGAGTGCCGGGTTTTTTGTTCATTTTCGGCTTTCGGGGCCTGAACATGTATGTAACTCTGGCATAGAGCCGTGTTTTTTTTTCTCATTTCTGAGCAATAAGACTTGCCTATCGATTGTCTGAATCGCTTCACCAAGCATGAGTCGCCCCGTGTCCAGGTGACGAGTGAGGTATCCGTATCCCGGAGGCGTAGGAATCCCTCGGCTCGGTCGGACCTGTTGTCCGAGGCTCCTCTAGCTTAGTTAAAAAGACCCCTCGGTCGCTCTTCGACGAGCCGAGGCCAGGGGTAGCGATATCAGCACAAGCAGAGGCGTTGTTGGCTCGGAAATGGAACCTGGTTGGCCGGAGCCCAGCTGGGTCGTCTGCTGGCAGGCTCGGCGCCGGAGTTGATTGGCCGAGGCCTCGGACCGAGCTGGCGCCCTCGGAAGGGGTCGGCCGAGGCCTCGGAGGTGGCCGGCCGAGCCGTCCGCTTGGGCCGGATTCTCGGGGAAGCCTCTGGCGGAGATTGCTCGAGCGCGGTGTCGACGTCGTCCTTCGGAGCGGAGGCCTTCGGGCCGCGTGGCCACCCGAGGCCAGGTCGGGTCTTGCCGAAGGTGCTGCTGATGCCGAGGGTGTCGCCACCCTCTTCCAGTACCAAGGTCCGCGCCTGCAGGGTCAAGTCGTCCTGTAGCGTGGGCCTTGTGCGGCCGTTGAGGCCGGAACACACACCCTTGTCGCGTTATAAAGCTGTGTCTCTTTTCCTCTTGCTTCGAGTATCTGGACTTTTTGTCGGTAGCAGGGATGTTAGTGCGAGCAAGAGTTGCTTCTCGCGGGAGGTGATGAGTGAGGTATCCGTATCCCGGAGGCGTGGGAGTCCCTCGGCTCGGTCGGCCTCGCCGCTTACGCGTACTTTTACCCATCCATGAGGCCCTGTCACCGACTCGGTCGAGAAGGCTCGAAGAACCTGCTTCAACAGAAGAGCCTTCGTACGTAAAGACTCATTCGATCCGCGGAGTCACCTTATCCGAACGCGAGTTACTTATCACAGAAGGTGACGAGTGAGGTATCCGTATCCCGGAGGCGTAGGAGTCCCTCGGCTCGGTCGGCCTTGGCTGCTTACGTGTACCCCGTCGTTTCTAGGACCCACTTTTCGAAGTAGTCAAAAAGCACGAAAGATGTTCTGGTAAAAGAGGTTTTTTTGTTCGAGGAAAATTTTGACGCAGAGGGGGTTTCCCCCCTTTTAGCCCCCGAGGGAGGGTCGGGCTTTGCCGAGGCGAGGCCGACCCTTCCTTGTTGACTAAACTTTGCGTGGGTGCGGGGTATATGAACAACTTGGAAACATCTTAAGGGTAGAAGCGACGTAGCTGTTGGATGTTCCAAGCGTTGCCGTAGACCTCGCCTTGACTGTTGGCCAGCTTGTAAGTTCCGGGCTTCAGAACTTTGGCGATGATGAACGGCCCCTCCCAGGGGGGCGTTAGCTTATGCCTCCCTCGGGCGTCCTGCCGCAGCCGAAGCACCAGATCGCCCACCTGGAGATCTCGGGGTCGGACCCCTCGGGCGTGGTAGCGTCGCAGGGACTGCTGATACCGCGCTGAGTGTAGTAGGGCCCTGTCCCGAGCCTCGTCCAGCTGGTCCAGCGAGTCTTCTCGGCTGGCTTGGTTGCTTTCTTCGTCGTAAGCCCTCGTCCTCGGGGAACCGTATTCCAGGTCCGTGGGCAGGATTGCCTCGGCCCCGTAGACCAGGAAGAACGGCGTGAAACCCGTGGCTCGGCTTGGAGTCGTCCTCAGGCTCCAGACCACCGAGGGGAGTTCCTTCATCCATCGCTTGCCGAACTTGTTGAGACTGTTATAAATCCGAGGCTTAAGCCCCCGTAGAATCATGCCATTGGCACGTTCCACTTGCCCATTCGACATGGGGTGAGCTACGGCGGCCCAGTCCACCCGGATGTTGTGATCGTCGCAAAAATCCAAGAATTTTTTGCCGGTGAACTGGGTGCCATTGTCGGTGATGATGGAGTTCGGGACCCCGAAGCGATGGATGATGTTGGTGAAGAATGCCACCGCCTGCTCGGACTTGATGCTGCTTAGGGGTCGGACCTCGATCCACTTGGAGAATTTGTCGATGGCGACCAGCAGGTGCGTGTAGCCCCCGGGTGCCTTCTGCAGTGGGCCGACGAGGTCCAGACCCCACACAGCGAAGGGCCAGGTGATGGGTATCGTCTGCAGAGCCTGAGCGGGCAGGTGGGTCTGCTTCGCATAGAATTGGCACCCTTCGCAGGCGCGGACAATTCTAGTGGCGTCAGCCACCGCCGTTGGCCAGTAGAAGCCTTGGCGGAAAGCATTCCCGACGAGGGTTCGAGGTGCTGCATGATGACCGCAAGCCCCCGAGTGTACTTCCTGCAGGAGGTCCTGACCCTCGGCGATGGTGATGCATCGCTGGAGGATGCCCGAGGGGCTGCGGTGGTAGAGCTCCTTCTCGTCGCCCAGCAGGACGAACGATTTTGCTCGTCGCGTTACCCGCCGAGCCTCGGTTTGGTCGAGGGGCAGCTCTCCTCGGCGGAGATATTGCAGGTACGGGGTCCTCCAATCTTGATCTGGCACGACCCCGTTCTGCTCCTCCTCGACGTGCAGCGCTTCGCGCTCGGGCCCCGAGGGTTCCTCGGATTGAGCCGAGGACGGCTCGGGCTGAGCCGAGGTCACCTCGGACGAGGCCGAGGGTGCCTCGGGTTCGGGCGCGTCGCCTATCTTGACTGAGGGTTGGTGCAGATCCCGGGCGAAGACGCCCGGGGGAACCGTTGTCCGCCCCGAGGCTATCTTCGCCAGCTCGTCCGCAGTCTCGTTATAGCGTCGGGCGATGTGGTTAAGTTCGAGCCCGTAGAACTTGTCCTCCAGGCGTCGAACCTCTTCGCAGTAGGCCTCCATCTTCGGGTCGCGGCAGAGGGAATTCTTCATGACTTGGTCGATGACGAGCTGCGAGTCGCCGCGTGCATCGAGGCGTCGAACCCCTAGCTCGATGGCGATTCGCAACCCGTTGATCAGAGCCTCGTACTCAGCTACATTGTTAGACGCCGGGAAATGGAGGCGAAGCACGTAGCGCAGGTGTTTTCCGAGGGGCGAGACGAAAAGCAGGCCCGCGCCAGCTCCCGTCTTCATCAGCGACCCGTCGAAAAACATGGTCCAGAGTTCTGGTTGGATCGGAGCCGTTGGTAACTGGGTATCGACCCATTCGGCTACGAAATCCGCCAGTGCCTGGGACTTGATGGCCTTCCGAGGGGCGAACGAGATCGCCTCGCCCATGATTTCCACCGCCCACTTTGCGATCCGTCCCGAGGCTTCTCGGCACTGGATGATCTCCCCCAGGGGGAAGGATGACACCACAGTCACCGGATGGGACTCGAAGTAATGTCGCAACTTTCGCCTCGTCAGGACCACAGCGTATAGCAGCTTCTGGACTTGTGGGTAGCGGGTCTTGGTCTCGGACAGCACTTCGCTGACGAAGTAAACTGGCCTCTGAATGGGCAAAGCATGCCCTTCTTCCTGCCTTTCGACCACGATCGCGGCGCTGACCACCTGAGTGGTTGCGGCGACGTAGACCAGGAGGGTCTCTCCATCAGTTGGGGGTACCAAGATGGGCGCCTGTGTGAGGAGTGCCTTCAGGCTCCCGAGGGCTTCTTCGGCCTCGGGAGTCCAAGTGAAGCATTCGGCCTTCCTTAAGAGGCGGTACAGGGGCAGGCCTCTTTCGCCGAGGCGCGAGATGAAGCGGCTCAAGGCCGCGAGGCATCCCATGACCCTCTGTACGCCTTTTAAGTCCTTGATAGGTCCCATGTTTGTGATTGCTGCGATCTTCTCCGGATTGGCTTCGATGCCCCGCTCGGAGACGATGAACCCCAAGAGCATGCCCCGGGGCACCCCGAAGACGCACTTCTCGGGATTGAGCTTGACGCCCTTCGCCTTGAGACACCGGAATGTCAGTCCGAGGTCGGAGAGAAGGTCGGAGGCTTTCCTCGTCTTGACCACGATGTCGTCGACGTAAGCCTCGACCGTGCGACCAATGTGTTCGCCGAACACATGGTTCATGCACCGCTGGTACGTTGCACCCGCGTTCCTCAACCCGAACGGCATTGTGACATAACAGTACATGCCGAAGGGCGTGATGAAAGAAGTCGCGAGCTGGTCGGACTCTTTCATCTTGATTTGATGATACCCTGAGTAGGCATCGAGAAAAGACAGGGTTTCGCACCCTGCTGTGGAGTCCACAATTTGGTCGATGCGAGGTAGAGGGTAGGGGACCTTTGGACATGCTTTGTTGAGGCCAGTGTAGTCTACACACATCCGCCACTTCCCCCCTTTTTTCCTCACAAGTACAGGGTTGGCAAGCCATTCGGGATGGAATACCTCTTTAATGAACCCTGCTGCCATCAGCTTGTGGACCTCCTCGCCTATCACTCTGCGCCTTTCCTCGTCGAATCGGCGCAGAGGCTGTCTGACCGGTCGGGCCCCGGCCCGAATATCCAGCGAGTGCTCGGCGACTTCCCTCGGTATGCCGGGCATGTCCGAGGGACTCCACGCGAAAACGTCGGCGTTTGCGCGGAGAAAGTCGACGAGCACTGCCTCCTATTTGGGGTCGAGCCCCGAACCGATCCGGATCTGCTTGGAGGCGTCGCCACTGGGATCGAGAGGGACGGCCTTAACCGTCTCTGCTGGCTCGAAGTTGCCGGCATGCCGCTTCGCATCCGGCACCTCTCGGGAGAGGCTTTCTAGGTCGGCAATGAGGGCCTCGGACTCGGCGAGGGCCTCGGCGTACTCCACGCACTCCACATCGCACTCGAATGCGTGTTTGTACGTGGGGCCGACGGTGATGACCCCGTTGGGGCCCGGCATCTTGAGCTTCAGGTAGGTGTAATTGGGGATGGCCATGAACTTCGCGTAGCATGGCCTTCCCAACACCGCGTGGTAGGTCCCTCGGAACCCGACCACCTCGAACGTCAAAGTCTCCCTTCGAAAGTTGGAGGGTGTTCCGAAGCAGACAGGGAGGTCGAGCTGTCCGAGGGGCTGGACGCGCTTCCCGGGAATGATCCCGTGGAAGGGCGCAGCGCCTGCTCGGACAGACGACAAGTCGACGCGCAGGAGCTTGAGAGTCTCGGCGTAGATGATGTTGAGGCAGCTGCCCCCATCCATCAGGACCTTGGTGAGCCTGACGTCGCCAATGACAGGATCGACGACGAGCGGGTACTTCCCCGGGCTCGGCACGTGGTCGGGGTGGTCGTCCTGGTCGAAGGTGATGGGCTTGTCGGACCAGTCTAGGTAGACTGGCGCCGCCACCTTCACCGAGCAGACCTCCCGACGCTCTTGCTTACGATGCCGAGCCGAGGCATTTGCCACATGCCCTCCGTAGATCATGAAGCAGTCGCGGACCTCGGGGAACTCTCCTGCTTGGTGATCCTCCCTTTTGTCGTCGTCGTGAGCCTTGCCACCCTCGGCGGGTGGCCCGGCCCGATGGAAGTGACGCCGAAGCATGACGCACTCTTCGAGGGTGTGTTTGACGGGCCCCTGATGGTAGGGGCACGTCTCCTTGAGTGCCTTGTCGAAGAGGTTTGCACCTCCGGGGGGTTTCCGAGGGTTCTTGCGCTCGGCGGCGGCGACAAGGTCAGCATCGGGAACGTCGCGTTTCGCTTGCGACTTCCTCCTGCCTTTCTCCTTGGCGCCGCGCGGAGCAGACGCCTCGGGAGCATCTTCCGACGGGCGGCCCTGGGGCTGCTTGTCCTTTCGGAAGATGGCCTCTACCGCCTCCTGGCCGGAGGCGAACTTGGTAGCGATGTCCATCAGCTCGCTCGCCCTGGTGGGGGTCTTGCGACCCAACTTGCTCACCAGGTCGCGGCAGGTGGTGCCAGCGAGGAACGCGCCGATGACATCGGAGTCGGTGATGTTGGGCAGCTCGGTGCGCTGCTTCGAGAACCGCCGGATGTAGTCCCGAAGGGACTCTCCCGGCAATTGCCGACAGCTTCGGAGGTCCCAGGAATTCCCGGGGCGCACGTACGTGCCCTGGAAGTTCCCGGCGAAGGCCTGGACCAGATCCTCCCAGTTGGAAATCTGCCCCGGGGGCAGGTGCTCCAACCAGGCACGAGCGGTGTCGGAGAGAAATAGGGGGAGGTTTCGGATGATGAGGTTGTCATCGTCCGTCCCACCCAGCTGGCAGGCCAGGCGGTAGTCTGCAAGCCACAATTCCGGTCTCGTCTCCCCCGAGTACTTCGTGATAGTAGTCGGGGGTCGGAATCGGGGCGGAAACGGCGCCCGCCGAATGGCTCGGCTAAAGACCTGCGGACCGGGTGGTTCGGGCGAGGGACTTCGATCCTCCCCACTGTCGTAACGTCCCCCACGCCTGGGGTGGTAGCCTCGGCGCACCCTTTCGTCGAGGCGTGCCCGACGGTCACGATGAGGGTGCTCGTCGCCGAGGTGGCCCGGGGCCGCAGGCGCGGTGTTGCGCGTGCGCCCGGTGAAGACCGAGGTTTCCCGCGTGAGTCGGGAAGTCGCGGCACGAGGATCCGGGGTGTATCCCCGCCTTCGAGAGGCAGAGCTCTCTGCCCGCCGGGCCGCAGCGCCTTCCAGGAGATGCCTGAGTTCTCCCTGGATCCGCCGTCCCTCGGTGGTTGATGACTCCGGCATCGCGCGGAGGAGCATTGCTGCAGCGACCAGGTCCTGGCCAGTCCCGCCGGATGCGGGTGGCGGTTTGTCCCTGGCATCGTTGGCGATGCGGTGCTGGAGACCTTGGGGCAAGTGACGCATTCCTCCGGCCGGGGGTTGGCTCGCCCATACCTGCCCGATGTTCTGACGGATTGCCTCGAGCGCTCCTGCTCCTTCATCGAACCCGGCCTGCGCCCCGCGGACTTGCTCGAGCTGTGGGTCGTGACCTCCCGCCGAAGCGGGGACCACAGCTAGCTCCCGCGGGATGTCAGCGCGAGGCGCTGGCCTAGGGGGATCACCATCCTCCGGCATGCCGAGACAGCCGCCTCCGGAGGGATCCCCTAGCTCGATGTGGAAACATTCGCGACTCAGGCCGCAGTCCTTGTCGCCAAGGCTGCGGCTGCCGTCAGAACAGTCGGAGAGGCAGTAGTCACATGCGGTCATGAAGTCCCGCATGGCACTAGGGTTGCCAGATCCGGAGAAATCCCAGCAGATGCTGGGGTCGTCGTCTTCCTCGGACCCAGAGGGTCCGTAGGTCGAGACACCCGTCAATCGGTCCCAAGGCGACCGCACAGGAAACCCCAGAGAGGTTGCACTCGCCTCAATGTGAGCGCCCGCCAAAGCGAGATCGCCAGGCGGGCTGAGGCCGAGTCGAAATAACGAAAGATGGGTAGCAGTCGATACCTTTTTGTCGACGAGGAGCGATGAAGTCGCGTCGGGGGCCGACCGCGTCGTCGTCTTGGGTCCGAGGGCGACGTCCTGCAGGCCTTCCGTGAGCGTGCTGGCGTCGTCCACTTGCTCGGAGTCGACGTGTTGCGGGGGGATGACGCTCGCCTTCGCCTCGAACGCGAGGGCAACGCTTAGCGCGTCCTCCGTTGAGGCGCCGGGGATGTCGACTTGCTCGACAGCCGTCGGAGCGCGGCCTCCCGCTCGGCCCTGGTTGCCCCGCCTCCTCCTCCTCCGATGGCGAGGGAGAGGATGGGGCGAGCTCGAAAGTCGTCCTTCCCCTACGCGGGAAAGACGTCGTCGATTCCGCCGCCGGCGGGCGGGCTGTCCGCCATCAATGTCGTCGTCGCGCGGCGGTGGAAGGAGTATCATGTCGTAGTCGCCGTCGAGCGAGATGAACTCGAGGTTCCCGAAACGGAGCACCGTCCCGGGTTGAAGAGGTTGTTGGAGACTGCCCATCTGGAGCTTGACGGGAAATCGAACGTCAACACGCAGCGCAGCCCCTACCTGGCGCGCCAACTGTCGGCGTTCCGAGACCGGGGGGTCCTCGAGCCGACGAGTGAGAGTGCCGCGTGCCCCAGCCCAGATGGGTCGAGCGCGTGGAGCGAGCGCAAAGGGGGGAACGGAGTGAGAGAGAGGTCGGTGGCCGGAGCCGGATCGCGAGGGAGTCGGAGAAATTCCCACGGCCTTCGTGTTCGTCCCGCGCCCAGGTCGGGTGCGCTTGCAGTAGGGGGTTACAAGCGTCCGCACGAGGTGAAGGGAGAGGGCGGCCCCGAGAGAGCGCCTGCCCCTGCCTTTTGTCCCCGCGAGGCCCACCTTCTTTAAGAAGGCCCTGGCCCTTCCTTTTATAGTCGTAAGGAGAGGGTCCAGGTGTACAAGATGGGGGTGTAGCAAGGTGCTACGTGTCTAGCGAGGGAGAGCTAGCGCCCTATGTACATGCCCAGGTGGCAGCCAGAGAGATCGTGGCACCCTGTTGGAGTGGCGTCGTGGCTGTTGGAGGAGTAACGGAGCCGGACGGGGGGACAGCTGTCGAGGTGGCTGGGTCCTTGCTGACGTTCTCCTGCTTTCGTAAGGGAGCTGGGGACCGCCGTCGTCATGATCTAGCGGGGCGCCATCATGGCCTATCTGGCATAGCTGGCCAGATGGGATGCCGGTCTTGTTCTCTGCGACCCAAGTCGGCTCAGGGCAGGGTGATGATGACGCTTCCTGTTGACGTGGCGGTCTCGTATCCTAGGTCGGGTGTCGTGGAGGCTCCTCCGAGGCTGTGGCCGAGTCCGTCCTGCAAGACAGAGACAGAGTCCGAGCCCTGGTCGGGCGAGGCGGAGTTTATTCGGCAGAGGCCGAGGCGGAGTCCGAGCCCTGGGTCGGGCGAGGCGGAGGTCGCCGTCTTCCGAGGCCTTAGCCTGAGTCCGAGCCCTGGGTCGGGCGGAGCGGAGTTCGCCGTCTTCCGAGGCCTTAGCCTGAGTCCGAGCCCTGGGTCGGGCGGAGCGGAGTTCGCCGTCTTCCGAGGCCTTAGCCTGAGTCCGAGCCCTGGGTCGGGCGGAGCGGAGTTCGCCGTCTTCCGAGGCCTTAGCCTGAGTCCGAGCCCTGGGTCGGGCGGAGCGGAGTTTCCTATGGCACCACTGGCGAAGTCTGGCCGCCCGTCGGTCTTACCTTTTGCGTTAAACGCCCTGGTGACTCGGTCGGTTGGTGCGGTGATTTAGTCAGGGTTTCTCCTTATCGGAGGCGGGGCCTAGGGCGAGCCGGGGATGCGCCTGCCGTGAAAGAGGAGACCTCAGGCGAGACGGAGTCATCTTAGGGTCGGCTGCCCTCGCCCGAGGCTTGGCTCGGGCGTGGCGTGGTCAAGTCACTCGTGTGGACTGATCCCTGACTTAATCAAACCCATCAGGCCTTTGCCGCTTTATGCTGATGGGGGTTACCAGCTGAGAATTAGGCGTCTTGAGGGTACCCCTAATTATGGTCCCCGACAGAAAGTCTTCGACAAGAATAAAAAGTTCGCAGGAAAGTGGATCAGAGAGTTGCCATACGTGATTTGGAGCCTAAGAACTCAGCCTAGCCGAGCCTTGCATGGAAATACTCCTTTCTTCATGGTCTATGGTTTGGAGGCAGTGCTACCTGCTGACCTCAGGTTTGGGGCGCCAAGATTAGTCTTCGAAAACATAGCTGAGGCAGAAGCTACCAGACTGGAGGATATTGACGTACTGGAAGAAGAGCAATTGAATGCAGTAATTCAGTCGGCTAGGTACTAGCAAACCCTGAGGCGCTATCATGATAAGACTATGAGACATCGTTCCTTTGCGGTAGGAGACTTGGTCCTTCGCCAAATTCTAATGGGAGAAGGCCGACACAAATTGTCACGCTATGGGAAAGGCCATTCATGGTTGCAGAGGTCACTCGGCTAGGATCATATCGACTTACTCAAATGGACAGCACGGAAATAGGGAATTCATGGAATATATAACATCTCAGGAAATTTTACCCCTAGCTAGATTTCAAAAGCCATCGGGGCAGCATTGTATTCTGTAATTGGAAAAGTACGTCATCAATAAAAAGACTTCATTCTCAAAAGATCTCAAACTATTTATTATCGATCTGCATGCTTGCTTAGGGTGACCACTATACCCTACCAATGGAGCAATCAGCTGAAGTCGGCAGTGATTTAAGACGGTGCAACATGCTCACGCTTACTCGACTTAGGGTGACCACTATACCCTACCAATGGAGCAATCGGCTTAAGTCGGCAGTTACTTAAGACGGTGCAACATGCTCACGCTTACTCGACTTAGGGTGACCACTATACCCTACCAACGGAGCAATCGACTTAAGTCGATAGTGACTTAAGATGGTACGATATGCTCACGCTTACTCGACTTAGGGTGACCACTATACCCTACTATCGGAGCAATCGACTTAAGTCGGCAATGACTTAAGGTGGTGCGGCACGCTCATGTCTACTCGATCCAGCATAAACATGCTTGTGATTACTCATCTCAGGGCAATCTCTATGCCTCACAAAATAGGAAGAAGTTTCAAAACCATAACACTGCACTTACTTTCGCAATCATAACAACTGTTGAATTCAAACAACAGAGAAATAATAATAGCGTTCAGTACCAGGAACACTTTCTAACAGAATATTCGAACACATTGACCACATACGCATACAATTCATAAATGCATTCAGTGTTTCTACTTGGCAATGTTCTTCTCAGGAGCAACTGATGAGGAAGGGCGACTCGAGGAGTCAGGAGCAGCGTTGACATCAGCAACTATGTCATCGGGAACAATCACGTCCGACCTTCTCATCAAGATCCGCCCCGCGTGAATGGCTTTATCCATAGCCTTGTCGCGCTGAGCCTTCAAAGTAGTAGAAGTGTCTTCGGCAACCTTGGTAGCCAGTCGAGCGACCTCTGGCTCCTGGACGACTGACTTCTTGGAAGCGCGCAGATCCTTGATGACAGAATCTTTGCTCGACACCAACTGCTTGAGACGAAGGATCTCATCCTGGGATACTTGCAGCTCGTGACGATGATGATCCAAATCTGCCAAGATAAAACGGTGGCTCCTCTCCATGATAGTCAGAGAATTGCTGGCATCACGATACAACCTATCAAGATTATCGTGAGAAGCCGCAAATACACGTTTTCTTCCTACAGACAAGGATCAGCTCTCAAGCATCCAGTAAGCAGAAAAGACACAGCAGAGAAAGTCAAGCAAGCTTACCTCGTTAGCCGTCCTTTCAGAGTCAAGCTGAGCACTGAGAGAGGAATTCATTGAATTGGCATCATCTAAGGAAGCAGAAACCCGAGCCAGATCGGTCTGACCTTGAGAACAATTCTCCTCAAGTTCAGAGTACCGTCGGGTCATATCTAACAAAAAACAGTTGAAGAAGGGCGCACACTTAAAAATAGACTAATCAAGAAATCAAGGAAGAAAGCAAAGACACTAACCAGCATTTGCCATTTTTAAATCAGATATCTGTTTCTGAAGCAGCAATGGGTTCCACTGCGTTAGTGATAGAGCTCCTTCCGGGACAGAGGCACCTTGTGATCTCAGCTGACCAGCCATCTCGTCGACCAAAGCCTGATATTACAAACAAATGAGTACAAAGACAGTGATTCACCAGGAATATTACTAGAACAGAAAAGGCCATACTACCTGAAGATTGGAGAAGAATGAAAGAAACCCCAAATCATGAGAAGCTAGGTGGTGTGTCACACCCGTTTCCCAAGGGCAGAGCCGGGTGCATAGCATATGTGTGCTAGGATCTATTTCCACACATATGTTGACGTCACAAGTGTAATATATCAAAAGGACAATGCACAAAAGCGTAAATTACGATTATATTAACATATTACACTTCGAACAGACATAATGTCTTACCCTATATTCATCAAAGTACAACGAAACAAGGACATCCATTCACAGGAAGATGACCAGGGGTATCACTATACTAGCATCCATGGAGCTCAGCATCATAACTTCATCTGCAACTTCTGATCAAAATTAAGCAAGGGTGAGCTCACTTATGGTCGGGGCTCAGCAAGTGGGGGGAAAACTAATGCAAGTCTAACAAGGTGAGGCTGAGGTTGAGCAGTAAGCATTTTAGTTGATCAACATTTTATTAACAACACCTGTCTTACTAATAAGTGTGAATCCCAAGTATTCCCATTAAACAGAGTTACAAGAGTATATAAAAAACACTTAAGTGAAACCACTTAAGCAAACCATTGGCAAATCATCGGATCTCGATTTATTTCCATCTTCAAGTTCAATTATCATGTGAGGAGTCCAGTCTGCTCTTAACCGTGAGCACGGCTGATATATCAGTTTTACACTCTGCAGAGGTGGCACATCTTTACCCATGAGTCGCAATTCCCTTCTAGCCCGGGTTAGCTAGACCCGTATTCACTTCCGAGGTGAATGGCCAAGGTCTCACTACAAGGCTTCTCCCTAGAGTCCTCATTACGCAAATGCTGGAAATGGTCAAACTGCATAAGGCACACCTACCGTAACCAACTTATAGTCCGGACCATAGGGTAAAGCTTTGGGAACTATGCCCATATCCAATCTGCCTGAGCCGATACTATAAGCGCTTGCCAGATGCCCCCGTTCCGGTCGACCACGACCAACACCCAACATAAGACTTCCCTAGTTATTTAGCCAAGACCAGAGCCATGATAGTCCTCATGGTAGCACTGTTTTCCCGGGTGGTCACTCCATGTTCCAATTAATATGCAATAATCTTGTTTAACCATCGGGTTAACAACAATAGAGTAAACTTACCATTTGGAACATTAATATCATAAACAGGAGTGACTGCATAAAGTTAAGTTGTAGCAATAACATAGCTACTTAATTAGATCATAATCCCAGGTTAAACAAGGAATAAGGTTGGAAAGGTTAGGTGTATCTGAATAGGTAACCCATCAAATTATGCACATATCCAAAAGTAAACTTTATTAAATGTATTGTTTGGGATCAAATAGAGTATGCAGAGGGAGAAGTCCACTTGCCTTGCTTATTGAAAACTCAAGGTTCTTCCACGGAATATATCTTGATTCTCAACTACTAGATCAACCACTGAATATCACACAAACAAACAAGAAGAACAAACACCACTTAATAACATACCACATTCACCATAGGTAAAGCTAAAAGAAAGCCTAACGAAAAGAGCGTTCGCTTTTAAAGAACATCGCAAGTAATGGTTATAATAAGAGGGTATTCATTTCAAAAATGTGTGATTTATACTTTATAAAACAAGACATGAGCTTAAAAATATCTTAATTAAAATATACAAATATTGGGTTCATCAATTTTAATCTTTTATAAAACGTCATACGTGATACGTCTAAGATAAAGGGTTTATAAGATGATAAAACACGTAATAACAATATTAAACCTTTTTAACTTTTTAGAGAAGATATATGTTATATATCTAAGGTTAATGAGTTATAAAACACATTATTAAACATTACTTTTATAACAAGCTCATAAATAGCTTAAGCAACTTTTTATGTGAAAAGATCATAATTATATTATTAATCACCTATTTAAGACGAGTTAGGTTATGGGTCTTAAGTGGATTTTCATGCAAACGATAATGAATGCATAACCATCATTTAATTTCATTAAAAAGCACATAGCCTATATTATTATATTTGAAGTCAATATTAAATAACATTTTAAGTTATAAAAGATCTTAAACTCTTATTACTTTATTTTATCCTTTAGGAAAAGCTAAGTGATTTGTATACAATGTGGACTAAATTCTATGAAATCATTAATCATACCATAAATCTAGTTAAGAACAAATTGATTATAGGTCTGACTAATAAATTATGATAAAGGATAATTAATCTATTAATTATCTTTAATGCTATTGTAGGAATAAATTATCTAATTCATTAGAAAGAAATTATGTATAAACTATCGTTTTAGTTTATAAAAGCAATGACTGTTGTTATCTTTTAATTAAGAAAATATAAATAATATATTAATTGGACATATATTTATCTTCTATTTTTATTAAGAAACATATGATCTACATATTCTTTTAAGTTTCTATTCAATACGGCTATACTTAAACATCTATAACGAATCTTATTAAATCAAAATCATGATGACTACTAAAAAGGTCATTTTATAGTTAGAAACAAATTCTCTAATTTTTTATTAAGAAACCTATATTTACCAATATAACTATCAATTTCTTTAATAGGAAAGTATGAGCGCCTAATTAAGTTATTATTATAAATTCTACTATTTCGGTTTTCATCCTTTCTTTTCTACATAGAGATTATACGTGTGGTTAAAATTGTTTACTTAATTCTTCTAACATTAATATACTAAGAATTAATTATAAATTACTAAATGGGACTTTTAATAACCTATTCATGGTTATTATAACATAAATGAGCATTTTACTATTCTAAGTAATTAGGTGCTATACTTATGAATACATTTATTATGAACAGTAAAATCTATACATTTTTCATTCGACCGGAAATACGTGGCTTAATATCTATTTTAATTTCTTATATCACTAAGATCACTAAGATTATACTTATAACAATACTAACCAATTATCGCTCCACACATTAAAGCGAAATCAAATCTGTAAATGTTTTCTAGTATGAAAGTCACGGAAGTAGTGAATAGTGACCGTATTTATTTTTAAAATTATAAAATCATACGCATATTCAAAGTATTGTCGCGGGGTTCGATTTTGGCTACACGTATACATCGCATCTCTAAAAATCATACGCGTGAATCGCCAAATCGCATCAACATTACAACAATAATTCATAAGATCAATAAAGTAATTCAAACATGATTTAGAAAATACATTAACGGGATGGGGTTGTCTTCAACCTTGAGTTCTCGTTCGTGCACAGGGATGAACGTCGACGAGCGGGGTTCAACGGGCAGGGAACGACGTGATCGTCGGTGAGTGTTCGGGCACGTCTTCTGTGTGGCCGATGCGCAGAACAGAAACCAACAGGGCACGTGGACAAACAGTGGCACAGAGAGCTTGTTGCGGCTCGGCTAGGCACGACGCGAGCAGGGCAGGAGCGTGAGGGATAGAGAGAGAGAGAGCTCGTGGAGGAAGGGAAGAGAGTTCGGCGTCCAATTTATAGAGAGGGAGAGGCAGAGGAGAGGGTGGCCAGGGGGAAGAGTAACATGCGACATCAATGGTGTTCGTGGAGCTTCAATGAGAGAGTAAATGGGGGAGATAAGGGGAAGAAGAAATGTCGCAGTGAACTCCATTAATAAAGAAACAGATGGCGAGGGTAGCCGGGCAGTCGGGGTCGTGGGGCTCGGTCAGGCGCGGTCACGGCCGGTCGGGTCTTCGGCTTGGCGCGGTCGGCGGCTCGGTCGGCTTCGAGGGTCGCAGGGCGTCGCGGCACGGGCAGGGCAAGGTCGGCCCTCGGCACTAGCGTCCGCTCGACGGGTCGAGCGGCTTCTGGGCAGGGGCACGCGTAGCTTTGGCGGTCGCGCGGGTGCGTGCATGGGCGAGCGGCTCGGCCGCGGGGCAGGGCACGGCGCTGGGCGTCGGGGACTGGGTGGATCCTGGCGCGCAGGGGCTCGACGCGCGGTCGGCGTTGGCGGGGCTGGTTGGGCTCGTGGCCGGGCTCGGCCGCTGCTCGGCCGGCTCGGGCTGCGCGGCGAGGCTGTAGGCGCTCGGCTCCGCGGGCGGGTCGGTCCTTGGCGCGGGGCTAGGCGCGGCGTAGTGCGCGCGGCTTCAGGGTCGCCTGGCATGTGCTTGGCTCCTAGGCGCAGACGGCACTGCTCGGCCAGCGCGGTCGCGGTATGGCGCTCGAGCTCGGTTGGGTGAAGCAGGGCCGTGGGGCTGGCTACAGGCGCTACTCGCGTGCGAGAGTAGAGGGAAAGAGAGAGAAAGAGAGGAGAGAGAATAGGGGAGGGAGAGAAGGAGCGGCAACGGCTACCAGGGCAGGGAGCGGCGACTACCAGAGGCAGGGAGCGGCGGCTGCTTAGGGTTAGGAATATTGGGCCCCTAGTGGACCGGTTAGGGTTAGGTTAGTTAGTTTTTTTTCTTTTTTTCTATTTCCTTTTCAAATTTCGAAATACATATTTAAATAATCATAAAATTTAAAAGAATCAAACCAAAATTATTTATAAATAAAATATTAATTCTTAGACTAATAGTTATTATGTTATTTATGTGAATTTTAATTTAAGAAGAAATGATATTCAATATTCAAAATTACTTATGAGCAATCAAAAATCATTCCGAATGAAATAAATAACAAACACTTCAATGGAAAATTTATTATCATAAATATCATTATTAACTAAATGTATTATTTTTATTTAATGATTTTCATAGTGTCACATGGTGGCCCGACGAAGGAATATCAACTGGGGCAATCTGAAGAGCATCATCAGGGATCAACCCAACATCACCAGCAGGCATCAGAACTCTAGCATCAGGTGCGCCAGCCTCTAAGGCGACTTCCTTGTTTAAAGCATGCGCTGTTGCCATGCCATCAGAATGTGGAGGATAAGACCCAACGTGGACATCCATAGAGGTATGAGAAGGAGAGCCCGCTCGGACACCCTCGGGGGCTGGGTCACAGCTCGTGCTACCCACCCGAGCCGGATCATTACCGGCAACACCCTCGAGGGCTGGGTAACCGCTTGCACCATCCTTGAGGACCGGGTTCTCTGCAGCAGCCACCTCTAGGGCTGAAGGATTCTCAGTCACCTCCATGGGAATTGAACAACCTTGACCAGCCTCTTGGCCCCAAAGACTGCACTCCAAGGTCGACGAGGCACGAGACGCCGCTCGGGATAACTCTAATCCCACATCTGGAATGTCAGAGCAAACGTCCATCATACCACCGTCTGTGGGCTCGGACATCAAATCTTTAGGAACAACATCCTCGAGAGCTTGATCAAAATTTGCTAGGGATAATTCTTGTAGACCGACGAGAGCAGACAAGCTGGAGAAGGGATATCACTACTCTCCCCACTGACTATGTAACGCCGACTATTCTTCCGAATTAAGGGGATTTCCTCCTCTTCTTCTTCGCCCTCGTCAACAATACGAACAATACCCCCATTGGGATCAGCTCTGGTAGGATCACCCCCATTGGGTTCAGCATCGTCAAGGTCACACCCATTGGGTCCAGCATCAGCAGGGTCACACCCATTGGGATCAACATCAATAGGGTCACACCCATTAGGTCCAGCATCAGCAGGGTCACACCCATTAGGTCCAGCATCAGCTCTAGTAAAGAGTTCCACTGGTACTTGTTCAGCAGCAGGAGCAGAAGGGTCAGCATCATGATCCAAGCATGTCTCTTTTTCTTTTTCTTCCCCTCGGCAGGAGCAGTCGGATGACCAACTTGACGAAGACATTTCGGGCGAGTACCCTTAGGCCTTCGAGTATCCACGGTGTTCTCAGGCTCTGGAATAGTTGTAGCAGTCACCGTTTCAGCAGGGGCAGAATCAGAGAAATCCCCCGCCAACATATCCAGCATAGCACCTATCTCTGTATCACTCGGATTAGTAGGCATCTCAAAGTGAACTTGCTTCTTGTCATTGGGAAGGCCACCAAGTGAAGCAACTAGGACTTCAACTTCTTTGGGAGAGGGTCACACTCTAAGACCCAAACCACTGTCACCAGCAGGAGGATTGGACACAAAACTGAAAAAGGGCTTAGAAGATGGCAAATTCCAAGCAGAATATGCAACAGGAGCACCAATATTCGATACTTTGCCCCTCAATATCATTTCCAGTCGGCTCACCAAATCCACAGCAGGAATCCTCTTGTCAGTAACCCGAGTTGAGTCGGTGGCACCACTGTATAAGTAAGCCGGGTACGCCCTATCCTTCAGGGGCTGAATATTCTAAAAAACAAAGTCTGCAACCACAGCTTCAGCGGTCAGACCTCTCTCCTTCAGCAAACGAATTTCATCAAGCAGAACCTTGGCCTCTGTCATCTCCAAGGTGGTGGGGGACTCAATCCAACTGGGAGTGCGCACGTCCGGCTGTCTCCCTGACCGAGGGGGGAGGGACTTGCCATGATTTTCAACAATGAACCACTCTAAGCGCCATCCCTTAATGCTGTCTTTGAGTGGGATATCCAGGTACTCTGTCTTCCTCCCACGACGCATCTCCAGACTCGCACCGCCCACAAGCTGATGCTGCCCCCAACCATACCAGGACGACAGTGATACAAGTGTTTCCACAAACCGAAGTGATGAAGAATTCCAAGGTAGGCTTCACACAGATGGACAAAGATAGAAATTTGCAGAATAGAGTTGGGATTCAGATGAGTCAGATTCAGATTGTAAAAGTCAAGGAGACAGCGAAAGAAGGGAGAAATTGGAAGAGCAAGGCCACGGAGAAGAAAAGGAATGTAAACGACGGACTCGTGAGTATCCTCCGTCGGGACAGTAACCCCACGACAAATCCACCAGGAACAAAGCTCCTTCGGAGGGAGAACTCCGACATCGACGAGGTGGAGAAGATCTGACTCGGAAACAACAGACATATGATTACCTGCGAAAGGCAATTGGCTATTGGGATCGATGGGAGGAATAACCGCATCAGCAGGATTCTGACTCTTCCGCTTGGGCGCCATCTCAATCTTGTCGGCGAACTAAGTGGAAGCGAGATCAAAGGGAAACAGAGGAGGTCTGGAGGCAGAAAGTAAAGCTATGGCTCAGAATGCAGAGGCATGCGGCGACGCGGTACAAGTGGGGTTTTCCCGGGTCAGACACCATTTCTAAAAAGTGCCCAGTCATCACTCGGTCATTATTTCTAAAACGCCGATGTGGCTTGGCGTAACTCAGCGGTTATTTCTAAAAACGCTGACATCACCAATCCTCACTCGGTCGTTATTTCTAAAACGCTGGCGTGGCTCGATGTGACTCAGCTGTTGTTTTTAAAACACTGACGTCACCACTAATCACTCGGCTGTTATTTCTAAAGCGCTAATGTGGCTCGAAAGGACTCGGCTGTTACCTCTAAAACGCCGGCGTCGCCAAAAACCGTTCGGCTGTTACCCCTAAAGACACCGGCAGTAAACCAGACCATTCTTTCTCCACGTAAATGCAGACAGAATTAAAATGCGACACAGCAATGGCAAGTCATTACTCAAGAGTTATTTCTAAGAACAACGGTCGCATTGGGTACAAACACAAATTGTCGATCAACTATAAAGAAGCGACGCAAAGGCAAAGGGTGTGCACAAGATCAAGCCTGAGTTTACTTCATTATATAAGGGGGAATTTCTTACACAAAATTAAAGGCCGACTCATTATGAGCCGGGCTTCTTCCCACTTTTCGACACATTACATTACTACACTACTTACTCTACACTATACTACTAACTACTACTATATTATTCTACTAATACTAACACTACTTATCTATACTAATATTTTAAGCCAGTGGCGCTTTGCCACTGGCCTTGCCGCTGCCGCTGCGGCCCTTGCCGTCGCCCTTGTCGTCGCCTCCGTCGTCGCCATCGCCCTCGCCGTCGCCGTCACCGCCGCTCCCCTCCTTGGACGAGTCAGAGGAGTCCTCCTCGTCCGAGGAGACCTCCAACTCATCCGAGCCCTCGAGCCCGGAGTGCTCGACGGCCCGGATATATGTCCACACCTCGGCGGCGATCCCCTGGGAATCGTTCGAGTCTTCGGACGATACCGGGGGCGAGGTGTAGACTAGCGATCCCTCGGACTCGGAGGAGAACTCCTCCTCCGAGTACTCAGAATCGCCGAAATCCTCCGAGGGAGGGGTCGGCTCGCGCTTCCGCTTGTCGCCAGAGTGGTGCGACGAACTTCCGCTCTTCTTGCTCTTGCCCATGGTGGAATATAAAAGAGGAGAGTAAGCAAGCAACGGTAGAGAGATGTGTGAAGACGCCAGTGAAGCAAGCGCTCTATTTATAGAGGAAGAAAGCAACCGCTCATCTCCTACCACGGTCACTGAACAGTCGCAAGCATTCAATGAGCAATTCAAATCGTCTGGAAACAAGTCAGGCGGCTAACGACGTTTCACATAACACAGCACCCATTGGGACTCAAGTTAACTGCATGGATGATATGATTACACCCGCGGTCACATCAAGTTACTACTCAGGGACAGTTCGCTAAACGCTCAGCGCACCAAGCCGTCCCTTGCCTACACCCATTGGGGGGAGACGTCCAGGAATTTTCAATAGATTTTCCCCAGCAGTCACATCCATACAGTATACGCAATGAATGTATCAAGACAAAAAGAAGATATCTATGGAGATCAGAAGAAAGCCAAAAAATAGCTGATGAAGTACAAGTCTAATCAACAGGAGCCTTGAAGCACGAAGCAAAAGGAAGACTAGCCAAGGGCCATCTACCGGATGTCCAATCCATCGCTGATCAAATAAATTTCAAGCTGGTGCATGGGCAGGCCGTATTGTTGATCTCAAAAAGACAAAAAACTATATGCTGATCTCTAAAGCATAAATTGATGATATAATGCTGAAATCTAAGGCATGAAATGAAGATGAGATAATGCTGATTTCTAAGGCATGAGTCTAAGTCAAAGACAATGGTTTCTAAAAAAGCATGGGATGAAGACCTTTGAGTGGATTATTTTCAGTAATCCACTCAAAGCTCGGGGGCTACACCCATTGGGTGCACCTCTGGTGCACCCAATGAATCCTGAGACCCCGAGAACAAAATGTTGATCTCTAAAGCATAGGCTGATGGCAAAATGCTGATTTCTAAAGCATAAGTCTAAGTCAGAGACAACGATTTCTAAAGAAGTATGAGATGAAGACCTTTGAGTGGATTATTTTCAGTAATCCACTCAAAGCTCGGGGGCTACACCCATTGGGTGCACCTCCGGTGCACCCAAGGAATCCTTAACCCCTAAGAACAAAACATCGACCTCTAAAGCATAAACAGAGCACCGATTACTGAAGATTAAAAGCAAAAGACTGTGGAATGATGCCAAAAGAAGATGACAGATGATCGTTTTTACTAAGTTACTCAGAGTTGGAAGTAACGACTTAGCAGACATGTTTCAAAATCGTAAGCTGGACCTGGAATCTTTGGGCCGATTATTTCAAAATCAATACAAAGATTGGGGGCTTGTGGGGGATAGATATCCCTCAGGTCCACTAGAAGGAAAGAAGGCCTCGCGAAAGGCCCCAGGCCCATTATTTCGCAAGGTCATCCCTTCGTGGGCCAGGGGAGGAACTTTCAGCAGAATGGATCAACACGAGGACGGATCAACTCGAGCTCATGCGGTTTGCTGAACTCAAACGCTATCCACAGCATTGATCTAACTTTCCTCGCAGCGCCCTCAGGCGTCAGAGCCGAAGGACTATAAATCGGCAAGATTATAGGAAGATAAACACAGTCGGTTCACTATTACTTAGGAACACGTGGTTATCATATCCGTATGTAACGCCCCACGGTCGAATATATAAGGCCTAGGAGGCACCCCTTCAAGAACATCTTACTCATTAGCCATCCACCCAGCTCTCTAACATCTCTTGTACTAGAGAATTCCCTTGTAATCCACCACACATAAGATCCACTCCAGGACGTAGGGTATTACGCATCTCAAAGCGGCCCGAACCTGTACAAGATTGTCCACCGTCTCTCGTGCCTCTGGCACGAACCATCGAGCTACAGTTAGCTACACCGTCCTACTCCTAAAAACACCTCGAGGGGCAACCCCCGGGTGTGCAGTCGGACCCAAATCACCGACAGCTACCTCCTCACTGTAAATTTTCTAGCCAGCCATATTGTTACTGAGAAACTCAACAAGATCGATGAACCATGAACTATGAAAGGCATATGCTATGGTCACGGCCGCCGCGAGCGTTACGGGCGAGGTGAGCTGAAAAACTGCGTGCTCGTGGGTGGATTCGTGGGCCCGATACACGTAATCTGCTGGGCGAAATCAACGCGAAGGCCAATGGACCGACACGTGGATTACTGTTTCGTAAACGGAACATAAGACATCATAATATCAATATTTTGTGTGGGGACTAGTACGGCTGCCCAAATTACGGGAACACAATCTTCTCGTGGGCCCGGATGCCCGAAACATGCGCATACGAAAAGTGTATAAACTGATGCACGAATGAGCATAACACGTAATAATATTTGACGTAAGAAGGTGGTACAGTGAGCCAAAAAGTCTGCGCACCTGGTCGGTGCGGTGCGGTCTACGCACCTGGTCGGTTGGTGGTCGGGGCTTCCAATAGGTATACAGAGCCCAGGGCTCTAAATACTATATATATATATATTCAGTTGCTAATTTGGTGACATTAAAGCTACGTGTCTACACCAATTGTACTACAGTTTTCCTAATAATAAGTTGAGTCATATATTAATTTTGTAAGTTGTAATAATCACTATCAACTTTAGTAGACCTACTTGTATATTTTATCACGTAAAAGGTTGAATCATACAAAAAATGAAATAAATATAAAAAACATTGGTCCTACGGAGGGTGCAACACTTCTGGCTACAATTGTTTTTTTTGACATGATATGATAATTGCATGGCTACCTCCTCACTGTAAATTTTCTAGCCAGCTATATTGTTACCGAGAAACTCAACAAGATCGATGAACCATGAACTATGAAAGGCATATGTTATGGTCACGGTGCGAGGAACGCGCCAAGAAGGCCAACTCACTGAGGCGTCACCAGCGCTACAAGCTATGGTGAAAGTACAATAGGATGACAATGAAATCGCCATTGCTAACTCTATCTATGAAGGGTGGTATGCAATGGACCAACAAGTACTTGCATACCTTCTCCAATTTATTGAAAAAAGATAACATGACATAGGCGGCAAAAATTGCCACCATAGTGGCAACATGGAGCATATTTTTCACTATGGCTAGAGCATGCTTCGTCGACATATGACGATAAGGACACCATTACACATGATGCTTCTCCTTCTTGTTTAGGGACCAATAACAAGAGCACGTGCGCGTCCACTTCAATTGCAAGTTAAGTCGTTCTTAAGTTCAAGTTTTTGTCAAGCTCAGGACCGACTGCTACCTAACGAAATTCTTATTGTTTGGAATAAAGGACAAGCATATGTGGGACTTAAGAACTAGCATGCAAACACTAAAGGACATGGAAAAGCTACTATACAAGGGTTCGGACAAGCACACCAAGCTGGAGTCATACTCGAAAATGACTTCGAGTCCCACTAAGAATCTAGGATCAGATCAACTTCAAATTGATGCTCGAGATGCATACGAGCTCAGATTTGGATGTTCTCTATATAGATGGAAAGTTAACGACAAGATTCCATTGTCATCGGTATCACTTCCAAATTCAACCGTGGTTAATGGGAATGTTCGAAGCAAGTTGGATACGGGCTTATTAGGCCTTGTACCATGTTGAGTACATTAGAGACACATCTTTAGGGTTAGCCATGCCTTAAGTATATGCATTCTTGGTATAGAACTCAATTCTAAATGTATTGGAACATATAATACATCTGTTATATAAATTTTCATCCCGCAAATGATCCACGTGATTGCGCAATAAGATGTGGATCATTGATCAATATATATTTCGCTAACCTATAGGATTTGTATAGTGACGTCTCCTTTCACAATTGGTCAATATCGATCCCTTGAGTTCTCTCCCCTTTCTTTTCCTACAAAAGTGGAAAGGGGTGTCTTTTTTTTTTGAGGTACAGAATCAATTGCAGCATCGATTGTGTTAGCTCATAAGCGTGCTAGGGCCGGCTAGATGATAAAAGTCTGATAAATAGTCTAGAGAGACCGCGCGCATGTACCATCATTTGCCGTACACCCTCCCTCTCTGTTTTTTTTAAAAAATAGAAATAAATCTGGAAAAATACATTTTAAAATAACGATCTTTTTAGATTGAGAGAGTAGTACATAGAAATAACGCGCGAGTGAAGGAAAAAGAAAAACACACGCGATCTGGCTGTTAGGCTGGTTCCAGTAACGGTAACTAAAGAATTCTCTACCCTAAATAATAGAGAATCAAACGGTCCTCTACGCTCTTCAGCATCGTCTTCTAAATTTAGAGGACGCTGCTAGATTCTCTATATATAGAGTTTCTTTAAACAGTTCTCTATCCATTTGATATTTTAAATAATCGGTTTAGCAAAACTAAAATATGTACAATACATTTGAGAGTATGACAAATACATATATATATATATATATATAATAAAAATAAAAATATCTCTAATATAGGTATTTGAGTATAAAAGATGTGATTTAGAGGATGTTTTTAAAGAGCAAGAAAATATTGAGAATAAAATCTTTTAGAGTAGACTGTAAAGGCCGGTCGGCACGCCATCATCCTCGACATCGACAAAGGGAACCTTTTTGGTCCTGATCGACCTGGAACCGGTGAGTCGAAGAGGATACTCGCGTGCTCAGCCACAGTAGCTGCTGCCTTCTGCTGCGTACTCTCCAATTGACGATCTTAAACGAGCAGTATATATGCGCTAGGCTATATAATCTCTACTTAGATTATTGATTATCGAACTGGTGTTGCAGGGACGTGAAAATGGCTGGTGGCTCCCATTTTTTGCCAGGGCGTGTGACTGCATCATTGCCCCCCCATATGCCTGCGTGCTGGATCATCCTGTACTGTCTGATGAAACGACGTGGGCGCATAGATTACACGGTTGAAGAGAGGCAGCCAACGCAGCGGCGATCCACATAATAATAATTAACCCACCAGCAGCTAATATATCAGGCTTATTATCACTGCTAGCTGGTGGGTGATAAAGAAAGCAAAGCTGCTCTCCAAATCCAGGACAGTGAGATACGGCCCCACGCGTACATTAGGCGATCGCTTTGCATTGCAGTCGACAGCATGGATGGGGGTAAAAATAGAATATACTCGCGTCAGTAAAGCTAGCTTATGGCACGGTTATATACGAGAGAGATCAGCTCAGTAGTCGCTGCAGGCTGTTCAAGAGCGTGCGTGTACGGTGTACTGAGATGCAGCCAAAACTAGATAGACCAAGATACGGTCGATCCGCATCAGGTTCGGAGGGCTCTGCACGCTGTGTCTGCACAAGATCTCAGTTTATGATGGCCACAGCAGAGAGATTTCTTCTATTACAAGGCTTTATTTCGTACCGATTTCTACTACTTCTACAGTGTTTTTGTCTCTATAGATTGTACCTGTAACCTTCCTAGATTGTATCTGTAACATTCCAAATAGTCTTAGCTTTATTCCTCCAAATCCTGACCACCGAGTAGATAGAGGAAAGGGAAGGGGCCCTTAGGGCTTACCTAGTCGCCGGTGATGCCAGCCATCCATAGAAAGAGGCGGCACGACCACCTGTCTTGGGCACATGTGGGCCTTAAGGCACCACCATGAGACCGCTCGACGACGGCGCGCTCAACCTCCTATGTAAAGAATAAATCCTCAATTTTGAGATAGAAAGATGTATTATAGTTATTGAGTTTAGTAGCACATGCAGTTAAGAAAATAAATTTTAAGTTTAAATAAGTAAATATAAGATCAAGGCAGAGAATGCTAAGTTGAACTCATTCGACTCGGTGCGTGGATTGAGTCAGATATCGCACTCGTGCCCTAATCGAGGGCACACCAACGTATTGATTATGACCCATGCATAACAATAAATAAACAAAGGGTCGACAGACAAGTAAATAAACATTCATTGTTGTACCCCTCATGTCACACATGACAACTAATGAGGTCCGATCTAATATCTATGCAACTAGTGAAGGAAAGATCGTCGTCATCATATATAATACTCTCCGATCCCCTAATAGTATTTGTCTAAAAGGGGGATTGCATGGTTCCCCCTACTCAGGGATACAACTTCGTTTTTACCCTTGTTTTTATGTTCACATGTATGCCCCTCTCTTTTCAAATGGATAGATAGTTTGTTCATATTCTGTTATCAGTACTTAACAGTGTTAACTTGGCCCGCAAAAACATGGCTATACCCTTGCACTATTGCCCCTCCTTTTATCAACCGTTTTCAAATTTACCCCCACTTTAATATAAATGATTGGAATATAATTGTAACATAAACATGGTCATAACTTATGAAAGTCAATAATTCAACTTTGATTTTAAAACATTTCAAAATTGATGAAAACAAATGGAATTTAACATTAAAATTTGACGAAATTGGTAACATTTTAATTATAATTTTAAAAACATATGGTAATTAAATTATCTTTAAACTTATAATTAAAATATTGTCAATTTTATCAAAATTTAATGTCAAGTTCAATTTATTTGTATACCCTTACATTATTGTCCCTCCTTTTATCATCTGTTTACAAATTCGCCCACACTCTAATATAAGTGTTTGGAATATAATTGTAACGTAAACCTGGCCATAAATTTTAAAAATCAATGTTTGAACTTCGAGTTTAAAATATTTCAAAATCAATGAAATCAAATTGAATTTAACATTGAATTTTGACATAATTTGTAACATTTTAAATATAATTTTGAAAACATATGGTGATTAAATTATTTTTAAAACTATAATTAAAATATTCCAATTTTATAAAAAAAATTTAATGTCAAGTTCAATTCATTTTTATCAATTTTAAAATAATTTTAAATTCATATTTTAAATATTGTTTTTCAAAATTTGTGGTCAGATTTATATCACAATTATATTCTAAGCTTTTATATCAAAGCAGAGGTAAATTTGTAAACAATTGATTAAAAAGGGACAATAATGCAAGGTTAAGAACGTCTTTTGTGTGCTGAGTTAACACTGTTAAGTTTTGATAACAGAATATGTGCAGATTGACTATTCATTTTTTTAAAAAGGAGCATGCGAGCAAACTTTAAAAAAACTATTGTAAAAAATGGATTCGCATTCTCGAGTAGGGTAACCATGCAACAGCCCGTTTTCAAAAAAAAAAAACCCCGAAGATATCTCTCTTTCTCTACATTTTAAGCTTTTTAATGGCTAGAGTTATATGTGAACTGAAATCTTAAACAATCTGAAACCTAACTGTTTTCTAAATTTTATCGCACAAGGAAAAACAAGGGTCTTTTCGCACCGTAGAACGGAAGGTTTAGTTTGAACCTTGTATGAAACCAGAGGCAGGATGTGCAAAACATAACAGATCCCGGGACGGGACAAGAAACGTTTTTAGTACCGGAGGCACCGGGAACGCTTTTCAAATTTTACTACTCGGAAATCACTGTTCTTCCATGCATGCGTATGTGACACCAAGGTAGTACAAGCAGGTGAAAAAGTTGCATTCTGTCAAGCAGGTGAAAAATTCTTTTAGCACTGCAAGTGCGAACAAACACAATAGAAGCCCCTCCCTTTTTTTTGCCCCCATGCATGTATGTAGGGTAAAAAAAACAAGTTTGGAGCATGTAGTCTTGTTGAGGACCTCGGAAGCAGTGAAAGGCATAGCATGTTCATGGAGATCTGGGGACCTCTGTCGACAGGCAATCAGAGTTTCATTCCATGTGTACGGTACGACCAAGCAGCAGCAGGTGAACAGCAAAGGAGAGTTCTGATGAGTAGAGTGGCCGCAGCCAAAGAAAGGAGCAAGCGATATATATATAGAGGCTGTGTTCGCTGCGGCTTGCTGCGGCTTTAATCCGGCTGCGGCTGCGGCTTCTACAGTATTTTGTCTCTACTGATTGCAGCTGCAGCAGTACAAACAGCCGTAACAGTACGGCTTTAAGCCGCAGCGAACACAGCCAGAGCCATGTAGCCGCCAAGCAAGCATGCTCCCTGCAGAACCCGATGAAGGAGACGGGTGAAAAGAAGAGAATGGAGCTCCCAAATGAAAAGAAAAGAAAAGAGTAAGAGGGGAGGGGACCCAACCCAAAGGCCAAAGAAGCCACTGGACTCTGTCCCCACTGCAATGTATTCCATCTTGCCCGCGCTTGGCCCCTCCGTCCAATGAGAACACCTGTAACTAATGATCGGCCGAGTTTAAAGTGGTCAAACAAACTGTATATGAGACAATTTCGGACCCCTTTGAACTCGAAAAACTTTAGTTTGGTTGTCTGTATTTGCTGGTGCTTGCATCGTGGGATGCAATAAGCTGGTGTTTGGTTGTTGTCAACCAGGCTCTACGCGTGCAAGGTGTGTGTTTAGTTACCTGCGTGCAGATGTGGAGTCAGGCTCGCACGATACTTAAAGCACCCTGGGCCAGGCTCTGCACACGCGAGCAAATTGGTCGCATCTCTGATGCCAGACTCCTGCCGGCCTGGCTTATGCAGCCGGGCTACCGGGAGAAGCCAACTAAACACGTGGTATAAGAATTATATTGGGTTCTGCTAGATGGCCAGATATGAACAAAGGGAACAATTAGGGCGCAGTAACAAACAAAAGTGAAACATTGTCTCTTCAATATTTTGTCAATCGTTCCCCCTCGTCCAAGTTATAACCCCAAAGTACAGGCTTACCCTTAGTTACATGCAACCTTCTAAGAATATATATTGTTCAATATAAATATTACATGCACCTAATTGTGCATCCACGCTAGAATAACAGAATGCTCGATGCTGACAAATGAGCATGTTGTAGCCAATGGGTGGCACATCCTTTTTCATACTGTCTTGGTGCTACTCCTCGTCTCTAATTGTGGGATGCCTTTGAGACGAGGTCTTGGACATTACTCCTATGATCTCCGCTCGGGCTTTTGCCTGCTTGAGTGTTGGGCGACAGACTTCGCTCGTAGCGAGTTCTTCGTCAAGGCCTTCGTTGCCCATATCAGAGAAACGCTCGTAGGTGTCACTCTGTATCGAAGGGTTTGTCTCAACCATGGGCAAAGTCTCTTTCAGTCGTCCTCATGGCCTTCGGCAACCCCTTCGTTCATGGGTGTTCTTGGCGAGGTCTGTGTTAAGGCTTTCGCAACCTTCGACGAGATGATGGCTGTCGAAGACGTCGTCCCATGCCGACTGATGATTCCTGTCATGAGAACTCTCTTTAGGCATTTCTTGAGACCTTCGAACCCTACGTTCATGGTAGCAAAGTCTAGCAAGTGATTAGTCGGCCAACTAAGTCTATGATCAAGGTCCAGTTTGGCCTTCTCTCCAACAAAGTATACATAAAATCGATAGCAATCAATTTCATTTTCATTAGAAAAACGCATGAAATCTAGATATGTTGCTTGCTTGTTATTTGCACATTAATTCGTTGATTCACCCAAACAAACCTTAAGGCTTGCTAATTACTTCTTATGCGTATTGCATAGATTAGAATGCCTCATTTTCAGAAATTGAAAAACGTTTTTAAACTAGTCTATATAATGTAGTGGCAATAATTTTGAAGTTGAAGAATTAAACAAGCTACGCCATTTTTGTTTACGAATGACACCGTAGATGTTCACAAACACACGCGCACATATACTCCTTATTTTCCTTTTTCATCCGTTACAATTTATAATTTGTTTGATTTTTTTACCAAGTTTGATCAACTCGTCTTATTTAAAAAATATATAATTATTATTAATTTTATTGTGATATCATTTAGCATATACTATACACTTTAAGTATAGTTTAATTTTTTTTTTCATTTTTTCACAAAAAATGAATAAGATGAGGCGATCAAAATTGATAAAAAAATTAAACAAATTATAAATTGGTATAGAGTGAGTTGTAAAATTTTGACATTTTTATTAACAAATGCTACAAAAGTATTCCATGCTTGATCTTTGAAAGTTGTATAAGTGGTTTCATACATCATATATTAACGACTATTTTTTTTCAAATACGGTTACAATAAGTTGAAATAAAATTGCAATCTCAAATTCGAGTAGAGATGAGTGCAATATTTTTGTGTCTCTAGTTCACAAGAAATGAGGCATCTTTTTTATAGAAACTATTACACCTTTATTGACGGGTTATTTTGAGGTTGATTTATTAGAAAAAACTTGATCCACAAGGTAAGACGGTCCTTTAGAACTATATTTAAAATAAAACCATCTTACATCTTACACGGGTCGAGGAACTCTCGAACCCCTGCTCTATATAGAATGGTTGTGTAGCCTATGTGTACCGACTATCACAACTATGATCTTAGATTTGTGCTTTTATTGTGAAACAGACAAGAATATATTTTAACCCTAGACTGAAATTCACGGTTTTGGTTTATTACTTAGAAGAAGACCGACAATCAAGTTTGAACGGGTATGTCGGCTGCTGGAGAGTACAACAATGTAGTTTTTTCAACAAAAAACAAAGGATAGTTGTCTTCTTATAGGCTGAACACTTAGTTTGTGAGTACGCTTATTTTAAACACTTTATCTTTTGTTGTTTTTTAGATCTTCTTAGCATAAGGCTAGAAACTTACAAAATTAAATTATTGCGTGCAGAACTCTTATGGAGGTCTGAATGAAAAATCATTTGCTTGAATAATACCTTAAATATTGATTTTGCAACAATTATAATACGTTAATAGTCATTGTGTACTTGAAATGTTCTATGTAAGGCTTTGTTTGGCAGAACTCTACTAGCAAAATGGTTTTGGTTAGATGGTATAAGTAGCATCCCTTATATCCTGAGCTCGACTCTCATCCCGAGGACAGGGCCGTTCCTGTCTTTTCAGGGTCCCAGTACGAAATTCGATAAAGAGGTCTCATCCACGCACAAATATATATAATTATATATATATATATATATATATATATATATATATATATATATATATATATATATATATATTACCGAATATTTGATGTATAAAAATTATTATGCACTGTTTAAAGTTTATAAGATAACAGATATAAAATATAGCAACTTGTTATATGATATTATTAAAAATATCTTCTAACATTTTGTAATACAAAGTCATCGTTTATATCATTGAGATCAATCTCATCCAACAACTTTTTTTTCGATATATAGAATCGCCAAGCGATTTAACCTCTTTTGAGTTATTGTTGACCATAAATAGTTCATAAAAAATTTAATTTTAAAAAGCTTCTCTCTATCGAAGCAACCATCATATGTATAGTTTATAATACTCTCTCTCTATATCAAAATAAAATTTGTTTTGCTTCTTTAGTGGATTTATCATCATCAATATAAACATAAAAATTAAGAACTAAACCAAATACTATTTTAAAACGGATGGAGTATTCAATAAGTAATTAATACATTAGTTTAACAATATAAACGAGACTAGTCGATAAATTAAATTATTGCGTGCGGAACTCTTGTGGAGGTCTGAATGAAAAATCATTTGCTTGAATAATACCTTAAATATTGATTTTGCAACAATTATAATATGTTAGTAGCCATCGTGTACTTGAAATGTTCTATGTAAGGATTTGTTTGGTAGGACTCTACTAGCAAAATAATGGTTTTGGTTAGATGGTCTAAGTAGCATTCATCATATCTGAGCTCGACTGTCTTTTCGAGGATCGAATTTCAGGCTATGGTGAAAAAATCTTTTTGCCTGTCCCATGTCAAAGAATCAGTCTTGAGTTAGACTCTCAGGGGAGCGAATTTCAGGCTGGACGTATAGCTTCTCATTTGTCTCACGCAAAAGTACGAAGCTTTCTAGAGTTTTTTCCGATCTAGGTAAAAATATATATTTTAATATTATGCATGGAGATTGTGGAGGTGGAGTTTTTTTGGCAGGACTCTAGTAGAAGTTTCTCCATAGGCTTGATTAAAAGCCCCCCCCCCCCCCCCAAACGAGCACACACACTACCACCAGAAAACAGTTTACCGATGGTCAGCCGTTTTAAACCAAAATGTGATTTTTTTTTTCTCCATTTGTAGACATGAATCGTGGAAAAACGAGAGATGTTAGAACGCATCGGATTCGCTAAGGAGGAGGAGGGGACAAGAGCTTCGCCAGACGCGCGCGCCTCATCAATTGATCGGTGCATGTCAACCTACAGATATGCCAAATACTCAAAGAGTATGCATACCCCTTTGGCCTACATACTCATCCTGCAAGTATCATCCCCCTTTGGCTCTGCTCTGCTCCTCCTCCTTTGCTTTGTTTGTGTCTTTTATTAACCGGTTGGGGTGGTGGTGCATGCAAAGTGGTGGACACACACACAACACACAGACGACACTACTTTTATTAGCAGTAGTTGTTAAGATCCAGCTGCTAATATATGATTGTAAAGGATTAAATCTAATACCACATATTAACAACTGCTAGTTAGGCCATATTTAAATGCACTAGAGATAATAGATAGCTACTAAAATTAGCTAAACACATCCAAACAACTATTAGCTATTTTTGCCAGATTAAATATTTGTTAGCTAGCTAGTTATACTAGTAGTTTTTTAGCCAGCTAATACTATTAGCTATTTTTACCAGATTAAAAATTTGTTAGCTACCTAGTTCCACTAGTAGTTTTTTAGCCAACTAATGATTAGATCCAGTGCATTCAAACGCTCTGTTAATATAAATAGCATCTGTTTAGCTAATAATTAGCTAGACTATTAACAGTTTTGTGTGGACCTACTTTTGCTAATTTTAACCGCTACTAACTATTAGCATTAATAAATCAAACATGCGCTAATTAAGCATCGGCCTAGCCGGCATGGCCATGATGCCGCCGCTGGCGCCACTCATTACACCGCGCTTGCGCAGCGCGGCAGCACTCCATTGCATAGCATGGGCAGCACGCCAGCACTTCCACACCACACCTCGGCTGGGCCTGGGATGGCCGGATGGGGGTTGGGCAGGGAGCCCCCTCCTTCCTTTTTTTTCCCCTCCCTCAAAAAAGCACACCCACACTCTTCTTCGTTCCTTGACCGAGTAAATCCTCTCTCCTCCTCCCGACTCTCAATTGCTTCAAGGCTTCATGCTTCATGCTTTGTCGGCCCCGGCCCGCCCCCCTATGGCTCAGCCAACTGCTGGAGTGGTAGTGGTTGCTTCCTCTCTCTTCTCACGTCACCATGATCGATAAGACTAGCTAGAATAGGTGGCTGGCAGTGGCAGTGGCAGCGCTATCCTATATAGTGCTCCCCGGCCGGTGTGCTCGCGTCGGGAGCTAGCCTTGGAAGAAGAAGCAGAGAGTAGAGACGCCGTTGCGTAGAGGGAGGAGGAGTGCTTCTTCGTTCGTCGTTGCCCAAAGCAGCAGCAGTCACTTGGAATTGGACCAGAGCGGCGCGCGCTGCCGAGTGCCGGCCGGCCGGCCGACCTCTGTTTGTAGCGGCGGCAGCACCAGCTCAACTGCTCAAGCCAACCAATTAAAGCAGCCAGCCAGCCAGCAGTCTGTCACACACACAGGCGGAACCGAACCGGCCAATGTATTCTTCGTCGCCGGCCTGGGAGAAGCGCGTGAGCAGCCAAGAGCAGGAGCCACTCTTTTGCAATTGCAGCTGCGGCAGGAGGTTTCACAGGCCGGCGGTCATCTGCAGGACGCCGCACTGATGGCGACGGCGGTCTCCTGTCCCTACTCCTCGTCTCGCGCCGGCGCCCCTGCACTGCTGCTCGTCGCGCTTCTTCTTGCCGCCGCCAGCTGGACGACCACCGCGGCGAAGAACGACACGCAGAGGTTCCGGCCCGGCGACGAGCTCCGGCGGTACCGGAGGGTGCAGGCGCTGCTCAAGAGGCTCAACAAGCCGGCGCTGCGGAGCATCCAGGCACGTGCGTGCAGTGCAGCTCTCTTCTCCTCCGTGTCTGTGCTCTGTGGTGCGCGCATTTGCGATGACACTGACAGTGACGCCTCCTCTCTTCTTGCTTATTGGTCTGGTTGTCGGTCGCCGTGTGCGTGCGTGCGTCCGCATGCAGAGCCCCGACGGCGACCTCATCGACTGCGTGGCGGCGCACCTGCAGCCGGCCTTCGACCACCCGAGGCTGCGAGGCCAGAGGCCACTGGCGGGCCCGCCGCCGGCGAGGCCCAAGGGGGGCCGCCTCCGCCACCCAATAAGGAATGACACCGCGGAGGCCGCCGGCGTCCAGCAGCTGTGGGCGGCGTCCGGGGAGTCGTGCCCGGAGGGGTCCGTGCCCATCAGGCGTGTCACGGAGTCGGACGTGCTCCGCGCCAGCTCCGTAAGGCGGTTCGGGAGGGCGCCCGCGGGCAGGGTGCGGCGCGACTCCGTCTCCGGCGGCCACGAGGTCCGTGTATTTGCCATTGTCCTTGCCTGACATCATTCGTATATACGTCTGCACCGTCCGGTTCCGGTCCCTGCTAGTGCTAGGCTGCTAGCTGACGCGTTACGTCCTGTGCGCATGCAGCACGCGGTGGGGTACGTGGCCGGCGACGAGTACTACGGCGCGAAGGCGAGCATCAACGTGTGGGCGCCGGAGGTGAGCACGGCGTCGGAGTTCAGCCTGTCGCAGATCTGGGTCATCGCTGGCTCCTTCGGCAACGACCTCAACACCATCGAGGCCGGCTGGCAGGTCAGCCCGGAGCTGTACGGGGACAACGCGCCGAGGTTCTTCACCTACTGGACGGTACGTACGTACGGCAGTGAGCACGGAACGCACGCACGGCACCTCCTCTGCTCAATTAACTCAGGCATGCGTCTTGATCATATCCCCTGCTGCAGACGGACGCTTACCAGACCACCGGATGCTACAACCTCCTCTGCTCCGGCTTCATCCAGACCAACAGCCGCATCGCCATGGGCGCCGCCATCTCGCCCACCTCCGCCTACAACGCCGGCCAGTTCGACATCAGCCTGCTCGTCTGGAAGGTACCTACTATCTCTCATCGTCTAGCTAGTATGCGGTTGCGGTCCACGCCGGCCGGTCCTCCTAGCTATAGCTCGTTCAATGGCAGCTGAGCTCCGGTCCCGCTCCCAGTCTCCCTCCCTGCGCGGGGCCGGGGTGCAGGCAGACAGCTCACAGCAGCAGCCCACGCCGCACATCATTGCATTGCATTGCACTCCCCACAGTCTGCTTTACTTTGCTTGCTCCTTTCGGCTTTTCAACTGCACGGCTTTTCACATACATCACGACATTGTTGTTGTTGTTGAAAGATAATCTGGTTATTTCATCCAATCCAGGACCCGAACCACGGCAACTGGTGGCTGGAGTTCGGCTCGGGCGAGCTGGTGGGGTACTGGCCGTCGCTGCTGTTCAGCCACCTGGCGTCGCACGCGAGCATGGTGCAGTTCGGCGGCGAGGTGGTGAACACGCGCGCGTCGGGGTCGCACACGGCCACGCAGATGGGCAGCGGCCACTTCGCCGGGGAAGGCTTCGGCAGGGCCTCCTACTTCCGGAACCTGGAGGTGGTGGACTGGGACAACAGCCTGGTGCCGCTCGCCGCCGGCTTCCACGTCACCGCCGACCACCCCAGCTGCTACGACATACAGGGCGGCGTCAACGCCGTCTGGGGGAACTACTTCTACTACGGCGGGCCGGGCAGGAACGTCAGGTGCACCTGATGACCTAGCAGCTATAGCTCTTCCATTGCCTGATGTGATGATGATATATGCCGCTAGGATTTTCTTTTCTTCCATTGCCCACAAAAAAGGTTAATTAATTTCTCAAAAGCGAGAGTCATGGATCATGTAGTTTTCTTTTCTTTTTTGATTTCCTATTTTCTTGGTGGTCTGAACGAAACAAAAGGGTGAAGGGTTAAGCTCAGTTCAAACGTAGTCCAGTTCATCAGGTAGCGACGATGATGGTCGTCGAGTTGTAACGTACGTACGTAAAAGCCCCCTGATGAACAATGTAGCCACAAGCTAGCAGAGTATATACACGCATTGTTTACTCTTCTTTCCAGTTCACCTTGTTGCTTGCCTCTGACTCAAAGTCTCCGCTGATCGATGATCATGAAGAAAAAAAAAAGAAGAGAACACGAGGTAGTACCGCGCTTGGACGCTAAGCAACGGAGCCTAGCTCATATGCAATGCAAGGTATTGCAAATCAAGTACGTCGACATCGAAAAGCTAGTAAAACTATGCCCCGGCCAACGTTTGAAGCGCGAGCTAGTGCCCCTGTTTGTTTCGGCTTTTCGCAGCTTCTGGCCACCAAAAGCTGCTGCGGACTACCAAACACTCAGCTTTTCAGTCAGCTTCTATAAAATTCGTTTGGGTAAAAATCATTCAAAATCAACATAAACATATAATCGGTTGAGTCGTCGCAATAGTAGTAATACGTCATTTTATTGATCCTGAGCTCCATGTATAACTTTATCTTACTCCGCACGTAATCCTAATGATACTCAGATTCTCTACACAGCCATATTCTTCCCACAGCTAAATTCTCAAAAAAGCTGGTCAGAAAAAAGCTAAACCAAACAGACTCACTATCTAGCTTAGAAGCAATCAAATACCTCGGTGAAATAAACAACCGCGATCGCGTTAAGCGAATACTATAATGTCGTTACTGCTGGGACAAGGAATAAGAAACTCATGAGACGACAGAATTAGGCCATGTTTGGTTACATGGGCTAATTTTTAGTCCCTTCAATTTAGTCTCTTTTAGTCTCTAATTTACCGAACACAAGGACTAAATGAGGGACTAAACCAATTTAGTCCCTAATCTCTCAATGGGTGGCTAAAAGGGACTAAACAAAATTTTTTCCTCCATTAGCCATTTAGCCTTATGCTCCCTACCTCACGTCCGCTCTCCGTTCCGTCGCCAACCTTCCAGCGTCGCCGTTTCAGCCGTGCCATCTTCCCTGCACGTTTCTTGGCACGAAAGCTACTGTTGCAGCTTGGACGGACTTTTGCATTTGAAAAACCTGACCGCTTGGAAGTGCATGCTAGACATTTCAGTATTTGGACGGACAACTACTGTTGCTACAAGGTATTTCAAGGGCATTTGAGTCTTTGGACAGTGTATTTAATGACATTAGAATCTATTTAGTCCCTAGAACCAAACATATAGAGACTAAAGTTTAGTCCTAGGACTAATTGAAACCAAACATGGCCTTAGTCGGAATGCCATGCTATATATGCCTCTATAGGATCTAGAGCTGTGTACAGTAGCCTTGCAGGGGGGCCGGGTACACTAGTAGCCAGTAGGGCACCGGCAACAGTAAGCAAGAGCTAGTTACTAGCTTTAATAGTGCTAATTTTTAGCTTTAAAATATTTGCAATAATTTAGTTGTTGATAAGATCTAGGTTTTCTTTCTCTTATATTAAAATATATATATAAAAAGAGATTGCTTAGAGCTAATTCGAATGTCGATTGTAAGAGCTTGCTAAAATTTTCTCCTTTAGTCCTAATTTGGAAACTTAGGAGACGTTTGGTTCGAGGAAACACACCATCCAAAATAAAATGATGCATCACAGGTCCATTCCTCAAATTTGGACCACATTTCTTATATTAGTAATATGGAGATGTGAGTTTAAGGCTGGGAAAAAATTGGTGGAAAAAATGGTTGTTTTGTGACCACAATAACACCCCAAGGCCTCTAGGATTTGAAGTTTTTAAATTAGCTCTTAGGGCCAGTTTGGTAACTCCATTTTTCTATGTGATTTCTATTTTTTTTAAGAAAATGAACTAATTACTCTTAAGAAAATAGAAATCACTTGAAAAAATATGGTTTCCAAACTAGCTCTTAGCTTCTTTTCCCTCCCAAGGCATTTGTCCCTTCCTTCACGTCCAAGTTACATCCATGCATGCTGCAGTAAAGCGGAAGCATCTAATTCAACCATTCTTCCCAGCCTTAAACTTACATCTTCAGGACCTGGACCACCTCGTCTGCTTCTGTTCACTGCTGGAGTAGTCTGCTAGCTCCTCCTATAGACTAGAGTCTACTACAGCCAGCCACAGGTGAGTGAGAACGAAGAAGGAAGACGGCCGCCGGCCACCGAAAGCAGATGGCAGCCACACGCAACGCACCTTGACAGCCGCCAAGCTAGCCAACCCACCAAGAGAAAGCCACTGTGTCTTCCTTTTCCTTGGTCTCCTCGGCTGCGTCCGGGCGCAGCGCAGGGAGCAGCTTCAGGCCTTTCAGAAACCGGCCGTTTGTCCCTTCATGCTGGGCGCGGTACTAGTAGCAGAGCATGTGGTCGAGTGAGAGTGACACTGGATGCGATGGACAAGGCCTGCTGCAATTGCTGCGTGCAGTTGCAGCTAAACTGTTCAGGGCAATAAACTCGTCCCCGTCGACACAAAAGTTTAAGCATACCATATTACCATTACAGCTCTGCTAGCTTTGATTAGACTACATACAACATTGGCATGCATCAATTACCGGGTCAACATGTTAGATTACCCGTTTAGGGTTTGAGGTTTTCCCCGTGTAATTACTCTTTTACCCCTATGTAATGGGCCAAGCCCAGTTACTCAAGACTATTAATATAGCACCCAACTCTTGCTAGGGTTTTAGGGTTTTCTTTCTACATGGCATCACAGAGCTAATTTTTTTTCCTCCCTCCCACCTGCTGCCACCGCCGCCACCCCTTGGCTGGCTGCAGCCACTCGCCGCCACCCCTTAGCCGGCCGCAGCCATCCCTAGCCCGCCGCCCCATCCACCTCTCTCCTCACAGCCGACGCCGGCCATCTCTGTGCCGGCTGTCTTCCCTCTCTACACGGGTATAGCAGCGGCGTCCTCCCCTTTCCGGCCAGATCCGTCGCCGCCCCATCCACCTCTCTCCTCACAGCTGCCGCCGGCCATCTCTGTGTCGGTCGTCTTCCCTCTCTGCGCGGGTATAGCAGCGGCGTCCTCCCCTTTCCGGCCAGATCCACCGCCGCCGGATCCGCCCGCCCCTCCGGCCACGACCACCTCTCCCTTTCTGGTGCTCTGCTAGATCCGCCGCCGCCCCACGCCAGCGCCGCCGGATCCGCACGCCCCTCCGGCCGCGACACCTCTCCCTCTCCGGTGTTCTGCTGCCTGCGCCGTCGCCCCTCCCTCTGCGTTCCCCCCCAAGCAGGCACGCAGAACCCGCCGCCCCACGCTGTGCAGCGTTTGCAGATTACTGGGCTGTTGGTGGTCCGCCGCCCTACGCAAATCCCAGTCTCATCTGCATAGCTGTCGCGCCCACGCCCCCGACAGCCATGGATCCCCTCCACGCAGTCCTGCCGGACTCCAACGCAGCTGCGCCCCTAGCTCCCGCTAGTGCAGCCACGCGCGCGATCGCATCCTTGGCCGCTGCTGGCGTCGACGCGCGCCTGGCTGCGCCCCTGCCCGCCAACCTCTCCTCGCCCAGCGTCGCCCCCGCCACTGCTGCGGCCAGCGCCCGCACCGCCAACCTTACCACCTCCGGTCTTGGCCTACCAGACTACCCGACATGCACCTGTGCCCTCACCGGTCTTCTCTCGCCGACACGTCTTCTCAGACAACCGCCCCCTGGGTTCTCCACCACTCGGCCGCTCGTCGCCGACACCACCTGGGCTTCCCCGGTGCTCTCCACCGACTCCACCATGTCATCGGCCATCGCCGCCATCCAGGCTGCACTGGCCGCCTCTTAGGAGCGCGAGCACGCCGCGTCCCGCGCACTGGAATAGGAGCGCGCCTTGGCCGCCACACTGACCGCCCAAATGGCCACTGCGCAACGTCTCGCCATCGGCCCTCCTCCGGTCCACCAGGGGACACCACCGCCCACCCTAGATGCTCCCCACGCCTCTAGACTCGATGCTGACCACATCGCCGCTCTCCATGCCCAGGCGGTCGGACTACAGAACATTCGGTCCCTCATGTCCGTCGTTCTGGACCCGGCGTCCTCCCACTACCCTCGCTGGAGGGTGCAGGTCCTTCTCACCTTGCGGCGCTACGCCCTCGACGACCACGTCCTCGACGATGTCGCCACCCCGTCGTCCTAGGCCTGGTCCCCGATGGACTCCGTGGTCCTCTCTTGGCTCCACGGAACCATCACCGTCGAGCTCCAGGACATCATCCGCGACCAGGCGGACACAGGTCGTCAGGCATGGCTCGCCCTCGAAGAATAGTTCCTTGGGAACCAGGACGCTCGCGCCCTGCACCTCGACGCCCAGTTCCACCTGTTCTCTCTAGGGGACCTCTCCGTGGACGAGTACTGCCGCCAGATGAAGGGCATGGCAGACTCTCTCCGCGACCTCGGCGAGCCTGTCACCGACCGGACCTTGGTGTTGAACCTTCTGCGTGGCCTCAGCCCCCGCTACGGCCACCTGAAGGCTCTCATCAAGAGGATCGTTCCCTTTCCCATATTCCATGCCGTCAGGAACGAGCTTCTCCTTGAGCAGCTCACCATGGCGCATGAGGCCACTGCTCCAGCTCTGGCGCTCTACAGCGCTCCTCCCGGTGGTTAGGCACCTTCAGGGGGCTAGGCCTCACGCCCTCCGTCGACCGGGCCCCTACCCGCCCCACACCTGCCGTCCCTATGGCCCATCATTAGGCGTCCGCTGCTGACGGCAGTCATCGGTCCCGCAAGGGTGGCCGTGGGGGTGGTGGCTCCTCTCGTGGTGGTCCCCTCGGCTGGGGTGGTGGCCAGGCGTGGCCGTCACTCTATAACCCCTGGACCGGGACCATCGCCATGTGGCCGGGCCAGGCCCCACGTGCCTCCTGTCCCCCGGCGCTGGGCCTCCTGACTGTGCCACCCTACGACGTGCCTCCCATGCCTCCCTACGGCGTGCCTGCCTCGCATCCGACTACACCCCAACTCCTGCCCCTGGGGACCCCCACGACGACTTGGTCCCCACTGTCTGGAGGCTGGGACAATGCCTCCCTCGCTTGGAAGGGAAATATGCCCTTGAGCCATTTCTATAATTGTTTTGGTGATTAAGTGTCCAACGCAAATGTTTTGAACTCTTTATGTGTTAAACAAGCAAAAGGTGTGTAACACCATAAAGTTCAATCCTGTGAAAATGTGGATAATTCTCTAGGGGTTTTAAATCAAAACACTTTTCCTTGAGAATATTCATAAAATCAAAGTTACTACTCCCAAAAAAATTAATATTTTTTTTGACTAAAATAAAAGATACCTAGATAAATTAAATATCCTTAGATTGAAATTATATAGAAGAATTATGATTAAACTATTTCTTAATATATAATCTACAATATGAATTATATTTCTCTAAAATTCATAAGATGTGAACTATTCTCTATTTCATGATTGGAATCATGAATAAATGAACTAAAATAAAACAAATATATATAAATATATATATAGTTTTGCATTCATGTTGGTGTTTTATTTATGCATCTCAAAGTAAAAGTTTGGGATTCAAACTTGTGTTGATTTGAAATTCAAATAGAAATAAAATGGAATAAAAAAAGGGAAAAGAAAAGGCAAACCTGTGCCAAATCTTCTTCCATTCGGCCCAGCTCGCCCTCAAAACCCTGTGGCCCGCACGACCCACTACTTGACGCGCGCAGCCCAACCCACACAGACGCACGCGCCTGGTCACGTGCCATGACCGACGGCCTGGCCCCACCAGGCAGCCTCCCTGTCCGTTCTCCTTGTTGCGTGTATTGCCTTGGTGGTCACCGGCCGGTGGGCCCTCGCGGTCAGATCCTTCCCCAACTCACCGCAGATCCCACTCGGTCTCACAGAAGCAGCAGTCACCGCCTCCAGCTCGCCACAGATCTCGCGGGTCGTTGCAACCGAACCGCGCAATGACCTCTCCGAACCTCCGTGATTCTGCGCCAACCTCCTAGCGGCATCCGTGGCACGGACTCGTCCCCTCCGACACAACAAACACACCCGAGATCCGCGCTTGACGCCCTGGTCGCGGACTCGCCCAGCTGGGGTGGAGGTCGTTGGGGCATGTCGTGGTGCCGCTCCCTAGAGATTATAAAGCTGGGCTGCACCATCGGTTTGCCATCAACCACTAGAAAGAGAGGAAGAGGGAAAACGAGATCTTGCATCAAGCCGCCCTACGCCGTCGCGAATCCCTTCCCCCACGGTCGCCCAGAACCTAAGATCGGGTCTGGGTCTTGCACCGAGCCATTAGGAAGCCGTCCGTGGCGCTGGCATGCGGGATCGATGACCGAACCGTCGTTGATTGCTCACCGGAGCTTCCGGGCCGCCACCGATCCGCCTAACCCTGAGCGCAAGGCTTCTGCGTGCCCCATTCACGGTGAGTGTTTCCCTAATTGCTTCGCCATGATGTCTGCATCGATTTGCACCCCACCCCTGGCTAATCGGCCTCGAGAATGCTGGGTCGGTGTGCTCCGACGTGCTCTGCCACCGTGGGCAGGGAGCGCCGCCACTGCGTAGGTCCTATGGGAAGAAGACGGGTCTCCTGTCGTTAGATCTGGATGGAGTGGTTCAGATTAGGAGATGGGTACCGTTTCGCCTAGGTTAGATCGTGACCGTTGACGCGAGATCGGACGGGTCAGAACAGATCTCAGGCGTTTGACATCTGGACCATTGGATATCGAAACGATGCGCGGCAGCGTGTATCGGCTGAGGTCTAATCTAAACTGTTGAAACCAGATTGGGCAGCTCACGATCACCGATACCCCTTCGGTTAGCGCGTTTTGCAAAAGAACCCTTATGTTTCTATGCAATAAACCCGCCGTCCTGATACGTGTAAAGGAATTATAAAACAGGCCTGGAATTTTGCGCAGAGCTCCCTAGGCTTAGTTAAAATAGTGTCCACTAGGGGTGTAAACGGTACGGATATTATCCGACCATCCGACCGTCCGAAGAGGCTAATTATTCGGTTGGATAGTTTTTTTCGGATATCCGCAGAATTTTCGGATTTCGGATTCGAATTCGGATAGTACAGTTCGGATATCGGATACGGATATGATATGAACGATATCCGTCGGATATCCGGATATCCGGATATCTTCTTAGATAACTGTCCGGATTTCATATTTCGGATATCCAGACATCTACCCAGATATCTTACCAGATTTTAGATTTCAGATATTCGGATAGTTGCATGTGGAATCGCCCTAAATATCCAAGTTTCAACATAATCAATACTTCACTTTATCATTTTCGTATGGGGATTTGAGGTTATGTTCTTATATAATGTTTATTGTTCATGGTAACATATTTGCAATTTTCGGTCGATAGTGGAATATTTTATGAATTTGAATGCATTTTGATAATTTTCTGTAGAAAAAATTATAATAATACACAAATAGTCTCAAAAAACATAAAATTTGACGGAGGAGCAATATATGCCCATATAGCATCCTAAAAATGTTTGGGCCATAAAATCTAAAGATTGCCAATATTTCTTTCATTTCACTTTCACTTGTTACGTGAGTTACATGTGATATCACCTTAACTATCCAGATTTTAACATAATCAATACTTCACTTTATCATTTTCACATAGGGACTTCATATTATCTTTAATAGAATGTTTATTGGTCCTGGTTACTTATTTGCAATTTTTGGTAGACACTAGATTATTTTAGGATTTTAATTACATTTTGATGATTTTTTTAGAAAAAAATTAATAATACACAAATAGCCTTAGAAATTCATAAAATTTGACGGAGGGTTAACATTTGTCTACATAAAATTCTAAAAAATGTTTGGTCCATAAAGTCCATAAGATGCCAGTGATTCTTTTTATTTTCTTACATTTGTTGTGTGAGTTACACGTGAAATCAGCTTAAGTATCCAAGTTTCAACATAACCTTTAGTTCACTTTCTCATTTTCATGTAGGGACTTGAGGTTATCTTCTTATGGAATGTTTATTAGTCTTGATAACTTATTTGCAATTTTTGGTCGATACTACAATATTTTATGGATTTAAATGCATTTTGATGATTTTCTGCAAAAAGAAATTAATAATATACAAATAGTCTCAAAAATTCACGAAATTTGGCGTATGAGTAATATATGTCCATATAACATCCTCAAAAATGTTTGAACCATAAAAACCACAAGATGTCATAAATTATTTTATTTCATTTCCACTTATTTGTGAAACCCGTAATGATTACATGTGAAACCACCATAATAATAAGTGAAACCACATATCACAATAACACGTGAAACCACATATCATAGTTATCAATATTTTATGAATTTAATTGCATTTTAATGATTTTCTACATAAAGAAATTAATAATACTCAAAATAGCCTTAGAAATTCATGGATTTTTATGGAGGTGTAGCATATGTGCACATATAATCCTCAAAAATGTTTGGACTAAAGGAGGGGCTAAATGATTACAACTATGATATGTGTGGAATGGTGTCTTACACGATATCCGATAAAAATATTCGTTACCAACGCTATCCGTGTTCGTTTAGCTCCGTATTCGATCCACGACTATCCGTATTTGTATTCGAGAACATCCGTATTTGTATTCATATTCGAAGCTATCCATATTCGAATTCGAATCCGACTAAAAATATGAAAACAAATATGATTTCATTGATATCCGTCCGTATTCGATCCGATTACACCCCTAGTGTCCACAGTCTAGAATCGTTTGGAAATTCAGAATTTATTTTAGAAAATGATTTTTAATACAAAAACAATACTAGAAACTTGTGAAATTCATATTTAATTCATTTTAGCTCTAAATTGATTCATTCCAGTTGCAATAGTTTTGTTTTAATATTATCTATCACCTAGTATCTCTGTTTAGCCATGAAACTTAGATTAAAATTGTTCACTTGAATTAGTCTATACGAGGCATTAAATAACTCCAGAAATTCATAGCTCAATAACTGTAACTCTGTTTTGATCCATTCTAGTTGCATTAGTCTCACGATAATATTTATTATCATATGGTAACTTTGTTTTATCATGAAATATAGGTTAAAATGTTGCACTTAGTCTATTCTATATTTAACCACATGGATCTTCGGAAAACCATAACTTCATAACCGTAACCCTGAATTTAGTGGTTCTCGATCCCACGATATTGTAGCAGCGCGTAGACTATTATTATGCAGTTTGTTCTTATGTTTGGTGTAATGTTAATTTTGCCTATATCATGTTTGTTTGTATTGCTACGACTAGCGTGAGGTCACGAATCACCTGAAGATCGTCCTGGTACCTGGAATCTCAAGTCCTAGGCAAGTTGTGCCCTTGATGACTTCTTTTTATCCAGTCATGTTCTGATTAATCATAATGATCTGCATAGGTTAATTTTGATGGGACCCAATAGGTTACCCTAGTTTGACTATCTTTATACCTTGTTCACCAATGAATTCTTGGGTAGTACCTGCTATTGCTTTATGTGGTTTTGGGTATAGAGATACACATTTATTCATGATTATACTTTTATTATCAGTTGTTATTTATTGTTCATGATAAGATCATTATGTTAATTGGAACATGGAGAACCACCCGGGAAAATAGTGCTACCACAAGGGTTTAATGGGACGCCCTTGGCTGACTAACGAGGAAAGCTAGTGGAGGACTACCTTACTCGAAAGGGGCAAGGGCAGTAGGGGAGTGGTCAGTGTAGGGAGGTCCTCAGGTTGATTTTGCTGCGATGGCGGTCAGACGAGGGTTCCTGCATTGGAGCTTCCTATAAACTATAGCGAGTTTTCTGAAGCTAGTGGAACTTTGTAAAGGCCTCGTAGTGTTACCCTGCCTCGCCTCCTCGGTAGAGATGTATAGGATTGGCCGTCTCTTGGCAGATGGGTAACATGACTTGTGGGTAAAGATGCGCAACCTCTGCAGAGTGTAAAACTAGTATAATAGCCGTGCTCACGGTCATGAGCAACTCGGACACTCAAATGATTAATTTATGGAACTAAATTCAATTTGTCATATGCATTGCATCGCAGGTGTTGTTATTACTTTTGTTCTACTACTTAATTGGGTTGGTATTTACTTATACTTAGTAATTGTTAATAAAATTTTGACCAACTTTAAAAAGCAATGCTCAGCTTCAACCATCCTCTTTGGTAAGCCTTACACTTCACATGAGCTCCCACCTTTGGCGAGTTCATGCACATTATTCCCCACAACTTGTTGAGCTATGAACGTATGTGAGCTCACTCTTGTTGTCTCACACCCCCCACAGGTCAAGAGCAGGTACCACAGGATGAGGCACATGGAGGATGCTGTGATGTGTTCATGAGAGGTCTAGGCCGTCGTCTCCCAGTCAATTTTGGTTGCTGGACCGTTGTCTCCTTATAATGTAATTATTTATTTATTTTGTATAGAACTCCTATTATATAGTAAAGATGTGAAATTTGATCCTGTGCCATGATTCATCATATGTGTGACTTGGTCCCAGCACACCTAGTGATTGTTTGCGCTCGGGTCTTGGTGCCCCAAAACCCGGTGTGACAAGGTGCAAATCAAAGACAAGGTATGTTTCTAGACTTAGTGAATTGTTTTTGAGTACTAACATGGTTATCTAAGTGCCAGAAACAGTGCCGAGGATAAAACAATTGAATTGCAAAAGAGTTGGCTATGTGCAGCAAACTCCAATTCGGCCTGGCACACCAGACTGTCCGGTGGTGCACCGGACAGTGTCCGGTGCGCCAGGCTGGTCCGCGGTGAACTCGCCGCTCTCGGGATTCGACGGCGGCGTACGGCTAAAAATCACCGGACTGTCTGAAGGCGCACCAGACTGTCCGGTGAGCCAACGGTCGGCAGCGCCAATGGTCGGCCGCGAAATCTACGGGCGACGCGTGGTAGCTCCAACGGTCGGAAGGAGGCACTGGACTGTCCGGTGTGCACCTGACAGTGTCCGGTGCGCCAATGGGCCTGGAGCTGCAACGGTCGACTAAGCCCGTTTTGGAAGGAAATCACGCACCGGACAGGCTACAGTAGCTGTCCGGTGGCGCACCGCACTGTCCAGTGCGCCACTCGACAGAGGGCAGGAATTGCCTTTCAAGATTGTCTCCAACGGCTCCTAGCTGCCTTGGGGCTATAAAAGGGGTCCCTAGGCGCATGGAGGAGTCAACCAAGCATTCACTAAGCATCCTAAGACTCCAAGACTCCAACTCCACGCATTTGATTCTCTGTGTTAGTGATTTGAGCTCCATTTGAGTTGCGAACTCCGTGTGTTGTGTTTCGAGCTCAAGTCGTGACTTGTGTGCGTGGTTGTGCTGCGATTTTGAGTCTTGTGTGTGTTGCTCTCCCAACCTTACCCTTGTGCGTTTTTTTGTGATCTATATTGTAAGGGCGAGAGGCTCTAACTTGTGGAGATTTCTTGCAAATGGGAAGAAGACTATAAGGAAGAAAGTCGTGGTATTCAAGTTGATCATTGGATCACTTGAAAGGGGTTGAGTGCAACCCTCGTCCATTGGGACGCCACAACGTGGAAGTAGGCAAGTGTTACTTGGCCGAACCACGGGATAAAAATCGTGTGTCTCTTATGTTGCCTCTTGTGATCATTTTGTTCACGCTAATATGTTTTATAGCCACTTGATTTAACTAACACTTTAATAATCAAGTCTGTGGAAAGTTAGTCTTTGATTTTACAGGATCACCTATTCACCCCCTCTAGGTGCTCTCAATTGGTATCAGAGTCATACTCTTCATTCAAGGGACTAACCGCTTGAAGAGATGGATCCTAAGGGAAATGGGATGGTGGTCAACGACAAGGAAAAGGAGTCCTTCCTCAATGAGCCTAGAGACAACAAGCCAACTGACTCAGGCTCGAGTCACAAGAAAAGAGACAGGAAGAAGAAGAGGCGTATCAAGAAGATCATCTACTACGACAGTGATGCCTCATCTTCTTCACCACACGACGACGACGACTCCTCATCAAAGAAGAAAACGGTTAATCAAAACTATTCATTTGATTATTCCCGTATTCCGTACAATTCTAATGCTCATTTGCTATCAATTCCTCTTGGAAACCCCCCACTTTGATGGAGAAGACTATTCTTTTTGGAGTCATAAAATGCGTAGTCATTTATTTTCTCTCCATCCTAGTATCTGGGAGATTGTTGAAAACGGAATGCACTTTGATAGTACTGATAATGTCGTGTTTATTAATGAGCAAATTCATAAAAATGCTCAAGCCACTACTGTTTTGCTAGCATCTCTATGCAGAGATGAATACAACAAGGTTAGCGGCTTGGACAATGCAAAGTAGATCTGGGACACCCTCAAGATATCTCATGAGGGAAACGATGCCACCATGATCACCAAAATGGAGTTGGTGGAAGGGGAGCTGGGGAGATTTGTGATGATCAAGGGAGAGGAGCCAACTCAAACCTACAACAGGCTCAAGACCCTGATCAACAAGATTAGAAGTTATGGAAGCACAAGATGGATGGACCATGACGTCGTTCGACTCATGCTCAGGTCATTTACAGTTATTGACCCCATCTTGTGAATCTTATCCATGAAAACCCCAGGTACACAAAGATGACGCCCGAGAAGATACTTGGAAAATTCGTGAGCGGGCGCATGATGGTAAAGGAGGCACGATACGTGGATGACGCATTGAACGGTCCACTACCTATCTACGAGCCGCAGCCCGTTGCTCTCAAAGCAACGAGCAGCAAGGAGGCGCTACCAAGCAAGGTAGCTCAAGTGGAGGTTGCCGGACTCAATGAAGATGAGATGGCGCTTATCATCAAGCGCTTCAAGACCGCACTCAAAGGACGTAAGGAGTACCCCAACAGGAATAAAATAAAGGGAAGATGCTCCTGCTTCAAATGCGGCAAGACTGGTCACTTTATTGCAAATTGTCCCAATAATGATAGTGACCAGGGACAAGAAAAGAACGGGAAGAAGGAGAAAAAGAAGAACTACAGGAAGGCAAAGGGCGAGGCGCACCTTGGAAAGGAATGGGACTCGGACTGCTCCTCTTCTGACTCCGACGACGAAGGACTCGCTGCTTCGGCCTTCAACAAATCCTCAATCTTCCCCAACGAATGCCATACATGTCTTATGGCCAAGGAGAAAAAGGTACGTGTTCAGGACACTCCCAAGTATACTTCTTCTAGTGATGAAGAGTCATCTGATGATGAAGTAGATTATACTGATTTATTTAAGGGTTTAGATAGAGCTAAAGTAGATAAAATAAATGAGTTAATTGATGCTCTAAATGAAAAAAATAGATTGCTAGAAAGGCAAGAGGACATTTTGTATGAGGAACATGACAAATTTGTTAGTGCTCAAAAATCTCTTGCCTTAGAACTTAAAAGAAATGAAATGCTATCCTCTAAGTTGACTGCCTATCAGGAATCTGTCTCTAGTCTAAAGAATTTGAATGTTGAATTAAATGCTAAACTAGAGGAAGCTAATGTAACAAAATCATGTGTAGAGCATGTTGTTATTTGTAATAGATGCAAGGATTTTGATATTGATGCTTGTGATGAACATCTTGCGTCTATTACTAAATTAAACAATGAGGTGGCAAGTCTTAATGCTCAACTTAAGACTTGCAAAATTGATTTTGAAAAATTAAAATTTGCTAGGGATGCCTACACCGTTGGTAGACACCCCTCAATTAAGGATGGGCTTGGTTTTCGAAAGGAAGCCAAGAACTTAACAAGCCAAAAGGCTCCCATTCTCAACAAGGAGAAAGGGAAGGCCCCTATGGCTAATAGTTCCCAAAAGTGTCATGCCTACATTTATGATAGAAAATTTTCTAGGAATGCTCAGTATAATAGGAGTTATGATCATGATGCTTTTAATTCACATGCTATGTTTGCCTCTAGTTCTACTTTTGTTCATGGTAGAAGTAGGACTAGGAGAAATCATGTTGTGCATCATGTGCCTAGGAAAATGTGCAATTAATCTACTACTGTTTTCCATGCTTGCAACACTTCTTTTATTCTTTCATGTAAGAATGCAAAAGTAGTGGCTAGGAAATTGAGATCCAAATGCAAGGGAGACAAAATTTGCATATGGGTTCCAAAAACTGTTATAACTAACCTTGTAGGACCCAACAAGAGTTGGGTACCTAAAACCCAAGATTAAATTGCCTTGTAGGTTTATGCATCTGGGGGCTCAAGCTGGATCATCGACAGCGGATGCACAAACCATATGACGGGGGAGAAGAAAATGTTCACCTCCTACGTCAAGAACAAGGATTCCCAGGATACGATTATCTTTGGAGATGGGAATCAAGGCAAGGTCAAAGGTTTGGGAAAGATAGCCATCACAAGCGAGCACTCTATTTCAAATGTATTTTTAGTAGAGTCATTAGGATACAACCTCCTGTCTGTAAGTCAATTGTGCCACATGGGCTACAATTGTTTGTTTACAAATATTGATGTATCTGTCTTTAGAAGGAGTGATGGTTCATTAGCATTTAAGGGTGTATTAGACGGCAAGCTCTATTTAGTTGATTTTTCGAAAGAGAATGCCGATCTAGATGTATGCTTAATGGCTAAGACTAGTATGGGCTGGCTCTGGCATCGTCGTCTAGCACATGTTGGGATGAAGAACCTTCATAAACTTCTAAAGGGAGAGCATGTGTTAGGACTAACTGATGTCTGCTTTGAAAAAGACAGACCATGTGCAGCATGTCAAGCAGGGAAACAGGTGGGAAGCACTCATCACAGCAAGAATGTGATGACAACATCAAGACCACTGGAGCTTCTTCACATGGATCTCTTTGCACCCGTTGCCTACCTTAGCATCAGGGGAAGGAAGTATGGTCTTATTATTGTTGATGATTTTTCCCGCTTCACTTGGGTGTTCTTTTTGCAGGACAAATCAGAAACCCAAGGGACCCTTAAGTGCTTTCTAAGAAGGGCTCAAAATGAATTTGAGCTAAAGGTGAAAAAGATAAGGAGCGGCAACGGGTCCGAGTTCAAGAATCTGCAAGTTGAGGAGTATCTTGAGGAGGAAGGTGTCAAGCACGAGTTCTCCGCTCCTTACACACCACAACAAAACGGTGTAGTAGAGAGGAAGAACAGGACGCTAATTGACATGCAAGAACGATGCTTGGAGAGTTCAAGACGCCCGAGCGGTTTTGGTCGGAAGCTGTGAACACAGCTTGCCATGCCATAAACCGGCTCTATCTGCATCGCCTTCTCAAGAAGACCTCCTATGGACTCCTTACCGGTAACAAACCCAACGTTTCTTACTTTCGTGTATTTGGGAGCAAATCTTACATTCTGGTGAAGAAAGATAGACATTCTAAATTTGCTCCCAAGGCAGTAGAAGGGTTTTTACTAGGGTATGACTCAAATACAAAGGCGTATAGAGTCTTCAACAAATCATCGGGTTTGGTTGAAGTCTCTAGCGACGTTGTATTTGATGAGACTAATGGCACTCCAAGAGAGCAAGTTGACCTTGATGACATAGATGAAGATGATGTTCCGACGACCACAATGCGCACAATGGCGATAAGTGGTGTGCGACCGCAGGAACAACAGGAGCAATATCAGCCATCATCCTCCATAATGGTGCATTCCCCAACTCAAGATGATGAACAGGTACCTCAAGAAGAAGGGCATGATCAAGGGGGAGCACAAGAAGATCAAGTGATGGAGGAAGAAACAGCACGAGTCCCTCCAACTCAAGTCCGAGCAACGATCCAACGACATCACCCCGTCGACCAGATTCTGGGTGACATCAGCAAGGGAGTAACTACTCGCTCAAGATTAGCTAACTTTTGTGAGCATTACTCGTTTGTCTCTTCTATTGAGCCTTTCAGGGTAGAAGAGGCCTTGCAAGATTCGGATTGGGTGTTGGCCATGCAGGAAGAGCTCAACAACTTCAAGAGAAATGAAGTTTGGAGCCTGGTGCCACACCCGAAACAAAACATTGTGGGAACCAAGTGGGTGTTCCATAACAAGCAAGACGATTACGGGGTGGTGACAAGAAACAAGGCTCGACTTGTGGCAAAAGGTTATGCGCAAGTCGCAGGTTTGGATTTCGAGGAGACTTTTGCTCCTGTGGCTAGGCTAGAGTCTATTCGAATTTTATTAGCCTATGCCGCTCACCACTCTTTCAGGTTGTTTCAAATGGACGTAAAGAGCGCTTTCCTCAATGGGCCAATCAAGAAGGAGGTATACGTGGAACAACCCCCTGGCTTTGAGGATGATAGGTATCCCGACCATGTGTTTAAGCTCTCTAAGCCGCTCTATGGACTTAAGCAAGCCCCAAGAGCATGGTATGAATGCCTTAGAGATTTCTTAATTTCTAATGCTTTCAAGGTTGGGAAAGCCGATCCCACTCTTTTCACAAAGACATGCAATGGTGATCTCTTTGTGTGCCAAATTTATGTCGATTACATAATATTTGGTTCTACTAATAAAAGTCTTGTGAGGAGTTTAGCAGGGTGATGACTCAAAAGTTTGAGATGTCGATGATGGGCGAGTTGACCTACTTCCTTGGGTTCCAAGTGAAGCAACTCAAGGATGGCACCTTCATTTCCCAAACGAAGTACACACAAGATCTTCTCAAGCGGTTTGGGATGAAGGACGCCAAGCCCGCAAAGACACCGATGGGAACCGACGGGCATGTTGACCTCAATAAAGGAGGTAAGTCTATTGATCAAAAGGCATACCGGTCCATGATAGGTTCATTGCTTTATTTATGTGCTAGTAGACCGGACATTATGCTAAGTGTATGCATGTGTGCTAGATATCAATCCGACCCCAAGGAATGTCACCTTGTAGCCGTTAAGCGAATTCTTAGATATTTAGTTTCTACGCCTTGCTTCGGGATCTGGTATCCAAAGGGGTCTACCTTTGACTTGATTGGATACTCAGACTCCGATTATGTCGGGTGCAAGGTTGATAGGAAGAGCACATCGGGGACGTACCAATTTCTAGGAAGATCCCTGGTGTCCTGGAGTTCAAAGAAACAGACATCCGTTGCCCTATCCGCTGAGGTCGAGTATGTTGCCACAAGACAGTGTTGTGCGCAACTACTTTGGATGAGGCAAACCCTCCAGGACTTTGGCTACAATCTGAGCAAAGTCCCACTCCTATGTGACAATGAGAGTGGAATCCGCATGGCGGATAATCCTGTTGAACACAGCCGCACTAAGCATATAGACATCCGACATCACTTCCTGAGAGACCACCAGCAAAAGGGAGATATCGAGGTGTACCATATTAACACCGAGAACCAGCTAGCCGATATCTTCACCAAGCCTTTAGATGAGAAAAGGTTTTGTAGGTTGCGTAGTGAGCTAAATTTCTTAGATTCGCGTAACTTGGATTGATCTATAGCATATATGTGTTCTATGCCTTTGATCATGTCACTTTGAGCATTTACATTATTCGTTGTATATTTATGGTGCTCAAGTTGTACAAGACCTCCCCGGACCTCACAAGTCCATATGCAAATGGTGCACATATTAAAGGGGAGATGTGCTACAACTTGACCCTTTGAGACTAACCTATTTGTTTGAGTATAATTGGTGTAGTCTCAAAGGTGCATTGAAAGGGAAAGGTGAACTTGGACGCCAAAAAGACTTCCACTGCACTCAGGTATTAGTGTATTTAATTCCAAGTTCATTCTCATGCTCCTATTGCCTTTTTGCTCTTAATTGACATTTTTGGTGAGGCAATTGAGTTAAATGGCAAAAAATGATCCCGTTTTGGTGCTTAATGCCAAAGGGGGAGAAATTAAGGCCAAAGCAAATGGATCAGCTACCACTTATGAATTTCAAAAATAATAGTGTCGGTGTTTCGGACCCGGGGGGGCCCTCAGCCGGACCGACTAGTGAATTTTAGTGCCACGTGCCCCTATCTAGATGGGTCGATGCAAGATGGAACACAAGCGATGGGATGAGGCTTATATTATCTTGCACCAGGGAGCGCTTGCAGTAGGGGTTACAAGCGTTGCGGGAGAGCGAGAGCGAGAGCGAGAGAGAGAGGAGGAGAGGGTTCGGCGTCGAGGCGGGCCGTCTGAGGCTGCTTGTACTGCGTCTCTCCTACACTGCCTGCCTCCGCTCGTTGGCATCGTGCGTCTGTGTGTTCGTATGCTGCACGTTCGTCCCTTTCTCCCCCGCCTCTCTCCTTTCTCCTCCCCCCCGTGGGGCCATGGTCATCCCTTTTATAGATGCAAGGAGATGCCCAGCTGTACAATGGGGGTGTAGCCTGGAGCTAACGTGGCTGGCAGGGAAGTGCCGTGAGCCCTGTACAGATAATAACGTGGCCGTCTAGGAAGCGCCTTGAGCCCTGTAGGTGTACTGACGTGGCCATCGGAGGAGTGTCTTGAGCCCTGTAGAAGCATAGCTGGCGGTGCGGTATGGATCCTGCTGACATCTCCGTGCTTCCGTAGGGGGTTTGAGAGCACCCGACGTCATGGGCGCACGCGGGGAGCCATCATTACCTGTTACCGGAGTAACTTAGATGGGACACTGGTCTTGTTCCTTCGTAGCCTGAGGCGGCTAGCTAAGGGTAGGGTAATGATGGATCCCCAGTAGCGTAGCTGATACAGGGCTGAGGTCGGGCGAGGCGGCGACTCCTCCGAGGCTGAGGCTGAGGTCGGGCGAGGCGGAGTCCTTCTCCCGAGGCCGAGGCCAAGGCCTAGGGTCGGGCGAGGCGGAGTTCCTCTCCCGAGGCCGAGGCTGAGGCCGAGGCCTGGGGTCGGGCGAGGCGGAGCTTGCTGTTGCACCCGAGGCCGAAACTCGGGGAAGGCCGCGACTGTTGTTAGTCTTTCCCTGGTGACTGGCACAGTTGCCGGAGCAGGGTGAACGACGCTGTTTCCTGTCAGAACAGTCAGTAAAGGGGGCGAAGTGACTGTGGTCACTTCGACCTTGCCGACTGAAGCACGCATGTCAGGATAAGGTATCAGGCGATCTCTGCATTAAATGCGCATGCGATACGGTCGATTGGTAAGGCGATACGGACGAGGTTGCTGCACGACAAAGTCTGCCCGAGCTGGGCTTCGGTCGAGCCGAGGGTGCGTCTGCTGATCAGGGGACCCTCGGGTGAGGCGTGAATTCATCCAGGACTACTGGCTCGAGGCTGGGCTCGGATGAGGTCACGTTCCTTGGTACACGAAGCCTGAGCTTTATCGATCGTTTATGGTTTGTTCTGAAGATGTTTTCCAGCCGGATTAAGGAGCGTTGGGGGTACCCCTAATTACGGTCCCCGACAGTAGCCCCCGAGCCTCGAAGGGAGTGTAGGCACTCGCTTGGAGGTTCTGCCGGATTTTTTGTAAGGGGACCGGCCCTTCTCGGTTATGCTTTGTTCCGGTGGGTGCACGCGAGCGCACCCGCCGGGTGTAGCCCCCGAGGCCTCGGAGGAATGGTTTGACTCCTCCGAGGTCTTAATCCTTTTTGTGATGCCTCGGTCAGCCTTGTCGTTTCCTCATGCGGCCCAGCCGCAGCCCAGGTGCATGGTCAGGCTTCGAGTTTTCACGCTGGTTTGTTGACGTGGCCAACAGTTTGGCCATAGCCTGGTGCGAGAGCATCCCCCGAGCCCCTGCACGGAGTGAGAGGACGATCAAGGACTATCTCGTCTTTTTGTACGCCCCTTCGTCGCCTCTCCGCGAGGAGGAAGGGAGGGGGAAGCGTCGTGTTACCCCCGGGGGGCACCGAACACGGTGTTTCCAGTGAGCTGCTAACGGGTAATCCGAGTGGATGCCCGAGCCCTGTTCGATAAGGGTCGGCTAGTGGCCCAGAGGCGCGCTCCAAAAGTACCTGCAGGTGATTTGCTGGACCCGGACCCATTCGATAGGATCCGAGGGCTCGATGCCTCCCTCCGGTGGGATTCCATTACAAATCATTCCCGCTGGCCTCGGAAATGTCCTAGGGTACCTCGGGAGCGTAGCCCGAGCCTCGGCCATGTAACGGACGTACCCAGGGTCATCCCTAACTCTGCGTGCTCTGGGGCGGCTGTCGAACCCTTTTGAGGGGCCAGCCTTCGAACCCCTGATCAGTAAAGGTCTCGGAGCCCGAGTGCTCTGGGGCGGTTGCCGAACCCCGGAGGGCGCAACCTTCGAACCCCTGATTAGTAGGAGAGCTCGGGGCCCGTTTCCTTCACCGAGAAGGATCCTTTTCGCAATATCCCCTTTCCCGGTCCCTGTGGCAAGAGATAGAAAGAGGAGAAGGAAAAGGATAAATTTAAATAAGGTGGCGCACCTTTTTTGACACGGTCATCATGACGGAGACGAAACGGCGCCCGCTTCGCCTGCCGGAAGTGTCGCTTGCCCTGCGAAGGAGTTAATGCAACAGGACGGGCGATTCGCGAGGCGTCTGTAGGTGATTGGACCGCTGCTCCCGCATGCCTGATGCTGCAATTACTGCCGGCCCGTCTCTGATCATATCGACCGTCGCGCCTATCTCCGCGGCGGAGTGACCCGTGACCGTCGCACTTACCGGGCACTGTTGGGTCACGCGCAGGGCTGCCTTGAGTCGCTGTGTCGGTTCTGCAGTCAAGAAAGCGCAGCATTAGCGCAGGTGGCGGTGCGGTTTCCTTGCGCGTAGTAACCGTTGCGCTGGTTACATGACATGTGGGTCCGAGCCTCCGTGCTGGACCTCCGGATGCGACGATGCCGAAAGGGTGCGCAACCGTGGTGCGGTTGCACGCCCCCCCCCCCCGCGTGGCGGCCCGCCCTTCCGACCGCTGGTTTCGGCGATGATGCGAGAACGCTTATAACCTCAGGGCGGTTACATGCTTCGCGTGCGGCGGTCTGCCTCCTTCGCGTTTTGGGTTAGCTCGCATGACGTGTGGGACCCAGCCCCCGTGTCGTGGGGAGGGAACCCTGGAGCACGTCGATGGAGGCTTTGCCCGTGATGCTTGGGGTGCAAGTGAGGAGATCTTGCCTTTAAAAAGGGACCAACCCCCCAGGGGGTAGCCATGCCTTCACACTTCTCGCATCCATCGCGCCCTTCCACCTTCCGAGCCCCCAGATGGGGCGCATCCGTGTTGCTTTCTTCTTGCTGCTGTTGGAGGAGCGTGACCCCGTGGGGGTTGACGCTCTCCAGTCATCGCTTGGCTTCAAGGATTTTCATCATGCAGCCCGACTGCATTCCCTCACCAATGGTCATCCGTAGGGATGATCACCAGCCTGGTGGTGGGGAGAAGCAAGCCGGGCTACGGCCTCTGCCCCGCCCTCAGCTTCAAGGATGTTCATCATCCATGCTGGGGAGGAGGGCACGCCGAGTGGGGTCCTGCCTCCCGCGTGGGCAGCGACCCGCTCCTTCCCTCAGTGATAGGGGGAGAAGGGCGTTCGCCGCCCGTGGCGCTGTCAGCTGCCGCGTCTCTGGCTCTCCAGCCCGAGCGGCCCTGGCGCTGCTTCCGATGCCTCCTCCCGCCGCTGGGGTAGGGCGTGGCTGCCCGTCAGCCGCACGGGCATCGGTCGCGCCGTGTGCGGGCCGGCTATGTGAAAGGGAAATAGGCTTACACCTTTTCCTAATTGATTTTGGTGGTTGAATTGCCCAACACAAATAATTGGACTAACTAGTTTGCTCTAGATTATAAGTTTTACAGGTGCCAAAGGTTCACAATAGACCAATAAAAAGACCAAGAAAGGGTTCAAACAAAAAGAGCCAAAGACAACCCAAAGGCACCCTGGTCTGGCACACCGGACTGTCCGGTGTGCCACCGGACAGTGTCCGGTGTGCCACCGGACAGTGTCCGGTGCACCATCAGACAGTGTCCGGTGCACCAGGGAACTCGAAGCTGAACTCGCTACCTTCGGGAAAATGGAGGCCGCTCCGCTATAATTCACTGGACCGTCCGGTGTATGCACCGGACAGTGTCCGGTGGCACACCAGACTGTCCGGTGTGCCAGCGAAGCAACGGCTACTTCGCGCGCAACGGTCGACTGCAGAGCATTTAATGCGCGCCTGTGCGCGCAGAGGTCAGAGCACGCGCAGCAGGCACACCAGACAGTCTACAGGACTTGTCCGGTGCGCCACCGGACAGCCCAGAGGGCCCACAAGTCAGAGCTCCAACGGTCGAACCCCAACGGCTGGCTGACGTGGCTGGCGCACCGGACATTGTCCGGTGGCGCACCGGACTGTCCGGTGCGCCATGCGACAGCAGACTTCCAACGGCCACATTTTGGTGGTTGAGGCTATAAATACCCCAACCACCCCACATTCAATAGCATCCAAGTTTTCAGACTTCTACACCTTACAAGAGCTATAGCATTCAATTCTAGACACAACCAAAGAGATCAAATCCTCTCCCAAGTCCGGAATCACTCCAAATCAAATAGTGACTAGAGAGAGCGACTTTTGTGTTCATTTGAGCTCTTGCGCTTGGATTGCTTCTTTTCTTTCTCATTCTTTCTTCAGATTCACTCAATTGTAACCGAGGCAAGAGACACCAATTGTGTGGTGGTCCTTATGGGGACTTAGTGTCCCGTGTGATTGAGAAGAGAAGCTCACTCGGTCTAAGTGACCGTTTGAGAGAGGGAAAGGGTTGAAAGAGACCCGGTCTTTGTGACCATCTCATTGGGGAGTAGGTTTGCAAGAACTGAACCTCGGTAAAACAAATCCGTGTGTCACATTCTTTATTTGCTTGCGATTTGTTTTTCACCCTCTCCCTCAGACTCGCTTATATTTCTAACGCTAACCCGACTTGTAGTTGTGATTAACTTTGTAAATTTCAGTTTTGCCCTATTCACCCCCCCTCTAGGCGACTTTCAATTGGTATCAAAGCCCGGTGCTTCATTAGAGCCTAACCGCTCGAAGTGATGTCGGGAGATCACGCCAAGAAGGAGATGGTGACCGGCGACAAGCCCGCTACAAGCCTCAGGAAGGCTCCATCGGGAGAGTCCCGCAACAAAGGGAAGGAGAAGGAATCCTCCTCCCACAAGTCGCATCGGAGTGGCGACAAGAAGAAGAAGATGAGGAAGGTGGTCTACTACGAGACCGATTCTTCATCGCCATCCACCTCTGGCTTCGACGTGCCATCCATAACTTCTAAGCGCCATGAGCGCAAGAAGTATAGTAAGATTCCCCTACGCTACCCTCGTATTTCAAAGCGTACTCCCTTACTCTCCATTCCATTAGGCAAACCACCGGTTTTTGACGGTGAAGATTACAATATGTGGAGTGACAAAATGAGGCATCATCTAACCTCACTCCACACAAGTATTTGGAATGTTGTTGAGTTTGGTGTACAGGTACCATCCGTAGGGGATGAAGACTATGATTCGGATGAAGTGGCCCAAATCCACCACTTCAACTTCCAAGCCACTACTATACTCCTCGCCTCTCTATGTCGAGAGGAGTATAATAAGGTGCAAGGGTTGAAGAGCGCAAAGGAAATTTGGGACGTGCTCAAGACCGCGCACGAAGGAGACGAGGTGACCAAGATCACCAAGCGGGAGACGATCAAGGGGGAGCTCGGTCGCTTCATGCTTCACCAAGGGGAGGATCCGCAAGCTATGTACAACCGCTTGAAGACCTTGGTGAACCAAGTGCGCAACCTCGGGAGCACAAAATGGGATGACCATGAGATGGTCAAGGTTATTCTTAGATCCCTCGTTTTTCTTAACCCTACGCAAGTTCAATTAATTCGAGGTGATCCTAGATACAAGCTAATGTCTCCCGAGGAGGTTATAGGGAAGTTTGTAAGCTTTGAGCTAAGGATCAAAGGCTCAAAGAAAATCATCGAGCAAGGCACCTCCTCCACGCCCGAGGCACAACCCGTTGCATTCAAGGCAACGGAGGAGAAGAAGGAAGAGTCTACACCAAGTAGACTCCCCATCGACGCCTCAAAGCTCGACAATGAGGAGATGGCTTTAATCATCAAAAGCTTTCGACAAATCCTCAAGCAAAGGAGGGGGAAGGACTACAAGCCCCGCTCTAAGAAGGTTTGCTACAAGTGTGGTAAGCCCGGTCACTTTATAGCAAAATGTCCTATTTCTAGTGACAGTGACAGGGGCGACGACAAGAAGGGGAGAAGAAAGGAAAAGAAGAGGTACCACAAGAAGAAGGGCGGCGATGCACATGTGTGCCGCGAGTGGGACTCCGACAAGAGCTCCACCGACTCCTCCTCCGACGAGGACGCCGCTAACATCGCCATCAACAAGGGACTTCTCTTCCCCAACGTCGGCCACAAGTGCCTCATGGCAAAGGATGGCAAAAGGAAGAAGGTTAAATCTAAATCCTCCACTAAATATGCATCCTCTAGTGATGAAGACAATTCTAGTAATGAGGAGGATAATTTGTTTATTCTTTTTGCCAACCTTAACATGGAACAAAAAGAGAAGTTAAATGAATTGATTAGCGCTATTCATGATAAGGATGAACTCTTGGGTAGCCAAGAGGACTTCCTAATTAAGGAAAATAAGAAACATGTTAAGGTTAAGAATGCTTATGCTCTAGAGATGAAAAAATGTGAAAAATTAACTAGTGAGCTAAGCACTTGCCATGATTTGATTGCCAACCTTAGAAATGAAAATGCTAGATTAATTGCTAAGGTTGATTCAAATATTTGTGATGATTCATTTGCCAATCTTAGAAATGATCATGACATTTCTATTGCTAAGATTGAAAAATTAAATGCCTCTCTTGCTAGCCTTAGGATTGAAAATGAAAAATTGATTGCTAAGGCTAAAGACTTAGATGTTTGCAATGCTTCCATTTCCGATCTTAGAAGTGAAAATGATATTTTACATGCTAAGATTGTTGAACTAAAAACTTGCAAACCCTCTACATCCACCATTGAGCATGTTTCTATTTGCACTAGATGTAGAGATGTTGACATTGATGCTATTCATGATCATATGGCTTTAATTAAACAACAAAACGATCATATAGCAAAATTAGATGCTAAAATTACCGAGCATGAGCTAGAAAATGAAAATTTTAAATTTGCTCGTAGTATGCTTTATAGTGGGAGACGCCCTGGCATCAAGGATGGCATTGGCTTCCAAAAGGGGGACAATGTCAAACTTAATGCCCCTCCTAAAAAATTATCTAACTTTGTTAAGGGCAAGGCTCCCATGCCTCAGGATAACGAGGGTTACATTTTGTACCCTGCCGGTTATCCCGAGCATAAAATTAGGAGAATTCATTCTAGGAAGTCTCACTCTGGCCCTAATTATGCTTTTATGTATAAGGGTGAGACATCTAGCTCTAGGCAATCAACTCGTGCTAAATTGCCTAAGAAGAAAACTCCTAGTGCATCAAATGAACCTAGCATTTCATTTAAGACTTTTGATGCATCATATGTTTTGACTAACAAATCCGGCAAAGTAGTTGCCAAGTATGTTGGGGACAAACACAAGGGAGCAAAAACTTGTGTTTGGGTACCCAAAGTTCTTGTATCTAATGTCAAAGGACCCAAAACTGTTTGGGTACCTAAAATCAAGAACTAAATTTGTTTTGTAGGTTTATGCATCCGGGGGCTCAAGTTGGAGCATCGATAGAAGGTGCACAAACCACATGACAGGGGAGAAAAGGATGTTCTCCTCCTACGAGAAAAATCAAGATCCCCAATGAGCTATCACATTCGGGGATGGAAATCAAGGTTTGGTCAAAGGTTTGGGTAAAATAGCTATATCTCCTGACCATTCTATTTCCAATGTTTTTCTTGTAGACTCTTTAGATTACAATTTGCTTTCCGTTTCTCAATTATGCAAAATGGGCTACAACTGTCTATTTACTGATGTAGGTGTCACTGTCTTTAGAAGAAGTGATGATTCAGTAGAATTTAAGGGAGTGTTAGAGGGCCAGCTATACTTAGTTGATTTCAATAGAGCTGAACTCGACACTTGCTTAATTGCTAAGACTAACATGGGCTGGCTCTGGCATCGCCGACTAGCACATGTTGGGATGAAGAATCTTCACAAGCTTCTAAAGGGAGAACACATTTTAGGACTAACCAATGTTCATTTTGAGAAAGACGGGATTTGTAGCGCATGCCAAGCCGGAAAGCAAGTTGGTGTTCATCATCCACATAAGAACATCTTGACGACTGAAAGGCCACTCGAGCTCCTCCATATAGATCTATTCGGCCCGATCGCTTACATAAGCATCGGCGGGAGTAAGTACTGTCTTGTTATTGTGGATGACTATTCTCGCTTCACTTGGGTGTTCTTTTTACAGGAAAAATCTCAAACCCAAGAGACTTTAAAGGGATTCTTGAGATGGGCTCAAAATGAGTTCGGCTTGAGGATCAAGAAAATAAGAAGCGATAATGGAACGGAGTTCAAGAATTCACAAATTGAAGGCTTCCTTGAGGAGGAGGGCATCAAGCATGAGTTCTCTTCTCCCTACACGCCTCAACAAAATGGTGTAGTGGAGAGGAAGAATAGAACTCTATGTTGGAACTTGCTCTCCTGCGCAAGTTAATCCAACAGGGTGGCGAAAGCAATGTAGACAGGGTTTTAACTTGAGATGGCAATAGCTCTGTTAATCTAGCCCCTCAAGGGCACTGTGCGGGGGTATTTATAGGTGCCTGAGTGCCTAGCGTCAAGGATTAAGGACGCATGTGCCCTCAGGAGCCCAGGTTCTCCCCGGAATATTCCCATTAAAGTAGGGTTACAGACTGTAATAATAGAAAAACCTTTACAATTTAGGCCCGTAATGCGCAACAACAGCGCGGAGCCCGTAATGATGGGCCAGATTGTACGTGGGCTCTCGTGTTGGGCGACGCCGCGGGACGGGGCGACCTCGCCATGGGTCTTCGTCCTTCAGTCGCGCCAGACGAAGGGTGGAGTCCGTCAGTCGTCGTCCCCGTTGGTGCAGCGAGACTAGCGAAGGCATCGAGCGGAGGGTAGCGTCTACGCCTTCGCCCCAACATTTGCCCTCCGAGGGACCAGTTCGACCAAGTCATCTGGTGCCGAAGGCGTCGCTAGATGGTGGAGACGCTGCCCTCGCTCGAAGTGGTTCCACGGGGGTTTTTTACATGACCGTTGATTGACGCCGCACTGTTGGATTGCGGGTTTCCCGAAGCGCCGCGCCCTGTGTATAAAAAGGGGGTGGGGTGCGGCGCCTTTTGAACTTTATCTTTCCGCGCGCCGCGAAAACCCTAACTTCCTTCTCAAACCGCCTGCTTGATCGTCTGCCCTCCTTGCTCCTGCTCGCCGGAGATCTGGCCCGTGTGAAGCAGACCGCCCGCCGCCGCCGACGGTATGTAGCCATGTCGTCCTCTTCCTCTTCTGCTGCCGATACACCGCCGGTCAATGAATCGTCCGAGGAGACGCTGAGCAATGTGGCGGCGGAGGAGTTGCGTCCCGGCGACACAGTGGAATTCGGCGCGTCGCGGATGTCCTCGGTCCGCGTGCATGACATGCAACAGCTTGGGTATTTTGGCGGCGGAGTGGCACGTGTGCCGGGGGCAGAGGAGGTCCCCGAGCCAGAAGGCGAGTTGGTCGTCTTCGAGGCTTTTTTCGCCGCTGGCCTTCGCCTGCCCGCGCATCGATTTGTGGGAGAAGTTCTGCGCAGATTCGAAGTCCAGGTCCACCAGCTGACACCGAATGCCGTGGTGGCCCTGGCGAAGTATGTCTGGGCGACGACTTCGTACGGCGGGCAGCCCTCGGTCGAAGTCTTCGCTAAGCATTATTGTCTGCATTGGCAGAAGAGGAAAATCGGAAATAAGATTGCTCAATTTGGATGTTGCATATTTACGCCGAAGACCGGCAAGACTTCGATGGAAGTCGTGGAGTTGGTTCCCTGCGCCCGCAATAAGTGGGGCAACTGGTGGGAATTTTGGTTCTACGTTGCTGAAGGCATAGTCGAAGGCCAACCAGGGCTTCCCATGGCCGTCATGTGTTCGCATTATTACCCGGCGTACCCGCAGTTTGAGGTAGCGGAGGAGGATGAAAACGAGGGGGCCCTTCGGTGCGCGGCCCGCATGAGTAGCGGGCGCGACCTCGTTGAGGAATTTGTCGGCTATGGGGTATGGCCCTTGGCGCGTGGCTGCGCGCTGGGTGAAGTATGCCCTCGCTAGATGCCCTCCCGTGGCGGGATGCTGGTGCGGAGTCCTGCCTTCACACTGGATCTGCATGGCCGAGATCCCGCCGCATTCGTTCGTGAAGCGGAAGACGGTGCGGCGAGGATCGTGGGGCGCTACGTGCCGAAAACGGAGGGTCTGTGGAGCTGGGATATCCGTGGGGCCAATGACAGGCTGAATCGGGTCTTCGAGTTGAACCGCTTGCCTTACGGCGGTTACCCCGGGGAAGACACCGCCGACCGCCGCGGGAAGAAACCGATGGGCGGTATCGAGGAAGGGCCATCGCTAGGCCTGGGCAAAAAGAACTAGAACCGAGGAACCGAACCGAACTAACCGAGAACCGGAACCGAACTAACCGAACCGAAGGAACCGTTATGAAATTCGGTTCTGGTTTTTTGAGAACCGAAATAAATGAGATATTTTTGGTTCTGCACTCCAAAGAACCGAAAAAAACCGAAAGAACCGAAAAACCCGTAAGTACCAGATTCAATTTGTTACATGTGTTTGTAAATTCAGATGTTGTTTTTATCGACTTATGTTGAACCTCTAATCATCCATGTATTACCTATGAAATTTTAAGCATTGTGCACTTGTGGTTGTTTGTGGGGAGATGTTGCTAAAATTTCTCGCAAAAGTTGCTGTTATTTAGAATTTTAGAGTGGCTCTTACAATTCGGTTAGAACCGAAGAACCGAGAACCGAACTAGTCGGTTCTAGTTTCTTTATTTTGCTATTTCGGTTCTAGTTTTTGAAGAACCGAATTTCTACAAAAACCGAGGAACCGAACCGAACCGAAGAACCGAATGCCCACTCCTAGCCATCGCAGGAGGCCGCCCCGGCCACTAAAAAGAGAAAATTAGGTACCATAGTGGGAAAAGGGGGGTGTCTGATAATTTTGTTGTGGAGTTGATGGAGACATGCGCGGCCCCCGGGGGAAGGATGTCTTCACACGAGCTCCGGGAGTCTTCGGCGCGAATGCTAGAGGTTACCGGGGGTCGGTGGCCAAAGAATCTTCCGATCCCCTAGGCAGAGGGCGAAGACATGTCTACGTCTCGTATAGCTCGTGGATTGAAGATTTTCCCTTACGGATGGAATATTGCTGCTGTTGTGTCGGCGATGATGAACAAGGATCGCCAGGATGCTGCACAGAAGCGCCGGGCGGTCGTCAGGCTCCCTGAGGCTAGGCCAAAGAGAACGCGGGGGAGTGCGAAGGCTGCCGCGGTAGTCAGCCTTCGCTGGCTGCAAGGCCGGCCGCGCCCGGATCTAGCAAGCTGCCGGAGAGCGCGAAGGCGGCCGGTGCTGGCGGAACCAAGTCTGCCTCGGAAGGAGCTGCGAAGGTTCGGGAGCAGCCTTCGCCGGGGAAACGCGTTGCCGACTTCGGCACAAATATTAGCATGGACGACTATCTCGTTGGTAAGTCTTTTTTTTGACCGGTGATATGTTGCAGGGTCGGGCAAAGTGCAACTTGTTGCCGTCTCGCCTGTGGTGGCAACCACGGCGTCTACCGCGGTTTTTGGGGTGAAGGGTGGCGCTTTCGGCGCTGGCGGCGAGGTTTCGGCGGCCACTGCCATCAAGGACGAGGCGGGTACTGTGTTCCGCCGGCTGCGGGAGGCGTCGCTGCAGCTGACGCAGCAGCTGAATCAAGTAAGTTGAGGTAGGCTTCGTTGTGTGTCGCTTTCGTGCTGATTGTGGTCTCATGTGTGTCTGTTAGGCGGCTGACTTCGCCGACCGCGTGGCGTCAGGTGCCCTTACGGCAGACGTGGCTGCCGAAGTCGAGAGACTTCGGGCGCAGCACGCGGACGCCGTCTGGGAAAAGTCAGCTGCGGAGAGTAAGAGCTGCAGGCTGGCGGAGAAGGTGGCCACCCTAGAGGGCGAGAGGACAGACCTCCGGCGCCAGCTGGTGGAGGAAAGGAGGGAGGCCAACCAAGCCATGACTAAGGCGCAGGCGGTGCAGGCGGAGGCCAAGTTGGCGAGGGTGAAGGAGAGTCTCGCTAGCCAGCGCGCCGAGGAATGGGAGGCGCGGTTCAATGCTCTGCGGGCCCGCATGGAGAGGGCCGAGGCTTCTACGCATGCGGGAGTTGAGCGGACGCGCAAACAGCTCATGGACTCATACCGCGAGCTGGGTGCGCGGACTGCTGACTTCGAGGTACCCGACCGGGAGGCGGGCCTTCGCTTCCTCAAGTGGCTGCAGGAGGAATTGTTAGCACTTCCGACCATCGTGGAAGGCTTCATGTCCTTTGCCTCCCTCGTCACCTGCGAGGGGGCCGTGAATGCGCTGTCCCGCGAGGGGTGCAGTCACTATGAGGGCTTCGACCGATCCAATGAAGACTTCGGGTGCGAGATTTTTAAGGTCGAAGACCCTATGGTGAAGAACGCTGCGGGGGCCCTATTCGATCGGATGTGGGGTACTCATGGCCGGGAGGCGGTCAGGGAGCGGGCTGATCGGGCAAGAGAGCAGGTGAGTCTTGTATGTTGTTTCATGTGATTGAAATGTGGGTACGTGTGGTTGTGCTGAATGAGTGTGCTATTGCTGTAGATGGCGCGTGGCGAGGACGTGGAGGACTTCGGACATCTTAACAGCGCGCAGCCCGAAGCGGAGGTTGACCCGGCACCGCCCCCGGAAACCAGTGAAGGCCCCCTTGCTGCCCCTGCGCCGATGTCAGGGGATCCCCCGGAGGCGGTGACGGAGCCTGCAGCAAAGGAGCCCATGGTGGCGGCTGGGTCTTCGCAGGTGGCTTAGCGGGTGTGGGGTAGTTAGTGAATTTTGTCTGTGTGACTGAACCTTGGTTGCTGCGCAGGTTCAGGATTTTGGGCCTGCGCACGCAACCGCTACTGCTAATTTTGTGGCGGCTTCGACTGTGGTCGGTGGAAATGAAACGGATGAGTCTACGTCTATGTTTTCTGAGTTTGGTGACTCTGGGGGTTCGGTTATGTGGACGGAAGAGTCTTCGGATGAGGATTTGGATTACTTTGCGGCCTTGGATGTGGCTGCGGTGGAGGCCTCTCCGCGTGTTACGGATGCTGAAGTTTTTCCTGGTCCGAGTGCTGTTCGTAGGCGACGAAGGGCGGTGGCGAAGCGTAGAGTGAATGAATTGGATGGTGGACGACTTCGTGTGGGTAGGGCTGGCAGGCGTGAGTTATTGTCCTCGCCGGTTGGGGCGAGTATAGGTGAGAGGGAGTTGCGAAGTCTTTTTGAGGGTGAGGAGCTGAGGATAATGATATTTAACTATAGGGAGATGGGAATCATTCCGAAGGTTGAGCCAATGTAAGGTGTGATGCCCTCGCTGTATGGTGTAACTATAGTTTATTTGATGAGGCTGTTTTGCCTTCGCGCATCTGGCTATGTTTGTAGGGTGTTGCGCACTTGATGTAGCACATTTACTATGTCAGTCCGGCTGCGCCTGTAGACTTTTGCGCTGATGTGATGCGCCTTCGATTTTTGGCACTCGCTGTGCTAGTCCGGTTGCACCCTTAGGCGTCTTTTGCACGGATAGTCTTTTGAAGAAGACTTCGATTTGTTCGCACTTGTTGTGCTAGTCCGGCTGTACCCTTAGGCGACTTTTGCATGGATAGTCTTTTGAATAAGACTTCAATTTTTTCGCACTTGTTGTGCTAGTCCGGCTGCACCCTTGGATGACTTTTGCACGGATAGTCTTTTGAAGGAGACTTCGATTTTTTCGCACTTGTTGTGCCAGTCCGGCTGCACCCTTGGGCGACTTTTGCACGGATAGTCTTTTGAAGAAGACTTCGATTTTTTCGCACTTGTTGTGCTAGTCCGGCTGCACCCTTAGGCGACTTTTGCACGGACCGTCGCACGCGAAGGTAGCCAGCGCTGCCCCTCGTGGTGACTTTTGTGTTGGTCGAATGCCAAAGACCGTTGATGCGGTCTTTTTCGACGTGATTTTTGCGGGGGATTTTTCGCGTGTATATTACATGGCTCCACCTCGTTAAAAACCTCACCCCCCGGGAGGAAAAGAGTGCGGGCCGGTATAAAACTGTTTTGCGGATTACAAGGGCGAAGTGGCCCTGAGGAGTTAAACAAAGAACTTGCGAAGATTATCAATGTTCCAAGAATGTTCTAAGTCTTCGCCGGATGATGTTGTGAGCCTTTACGCGCTGGGAGACGCCTTCGTCTTGACGATGAAAGGGCCCTCCCATTTTGGCTCCAACTTGCCTCGGGACTCTGTCCGAGCTGTCCGGACGAGTACGAGGTCTCCTTCGCTGAATTCCCTCAGGATGACTTTGTGGCCGCGCCATGCTTTTGTTTGAGCTTGGTATTTGTTTAGAGCCTGTAGGGCGAAGACGCGGTCTCCGTCGATGAGGTCCTTCGAAGTAGGCTCATCTACGTCGGGAACGGCCGATGCGGCTGTCCGCGGTGACCCATGTTTTATCCCTTGCGGGGTCATAGCCTTCGATCCGTATAGAAGGCGAAAAGGGGTGAACCCGGTCGCCCTGCACTCAGTCGTGTTCAGTGCCCAGACCACTTCAGGTAACAAGTCTGGCCACTTGCCTTTTTTGTCGTCGAGGAGCATTTTCTTGATGGCTGTGAAAATTTTACCGTTGGCGCGTTCCACGACTCCGTTGGATTGAGGGTGGTACACTGAGGCGAAGGCAAGCTTGTTGCCGATGGAGAAGCAGAAATCCTTGAAGTCTTGGCTGTCGAATTGCTTGCCATTGTCGACAGTGAGTTCGGACGGTACTCCGAAGCGGCAAACGATATTTTGCCAGAAGAATTTTTGGGCAGTCTTCGATGTTATCGTGGATACAGCCCTCGCCTCAATCCACTTGGTAAAGTACTCGACGGCGACGAAGGTGAACTTGAGGTTCCCCTGAGCTGTGGGCAGGGGCCCGACAATGTCCAGGCCCCAGCGCTGAAGAGGCCATGTGTGGGCGATTAATTTCGTGAATTGCGAAGGGCTTCCCGAGCGTGGAGAAAATTTCTGGCAGGCTTCGTAGGACTTTGTGACCCGGTTTGCGGCGCAAATCATGGTGGGCCAGTAGAAACCTTGGCGGATCACCTTTGCAGCTAGGGCCCTAGGCCCTGCGTGAGAGCCGCAGGTCCCGCTATGGACCTCGCGCAGAATCTGGACGCCTTCAGTCTCGGTGACGCACTTAAGCATCGGTTGGCTGACCCCCTTCTTGTAAAGTTGGCCTTCGATCAACGTGAAGTCTCGGCTTCGATGTTTGAGGCGCTTGGCCTCGTTGATGTCGGTTGGATGGTAGTACCCCTGCAGGAACAAGGTTATTGGTGCCCGCCAGTCTTCGGTCATGATGAGGTTGACTATGCGGTGGCCCTCGCTGTCATTGGTTATTTGGAGCCCCTCTGGGCTGCGGACGGCTGGCGTGCCGATGACGTGGTAGAACACGTCGGAGGGTAGGGCCTCGCCCCTGGCGGCTGCCTTGGCCAATGCATCGGCCTCCTCATTCTTGGCTCGGTCCACGTGCTGCAACGTGAAACCCTTGAATTGTCTTTCGAGGCTGCGGATGGCCGCGAGGTACTGCATGAGTGCGGGGTCCTTTGCTGCATAGTCTTTCTCGACCTGGCCGGCGACTACCTTGGAGTCTGTTCTGATGATGCAGGTGGTGACACCGAGTGCCCTTAGCTTGCGAAGGCCGAGGATGACAGCCTCGTATTCTGCTATGTTGTTGGTGCACCTATCAGACTCCAAAGCAAAGCTGAGGCGCGCTGCGTATCTGTGCTTGATCCCAGTGGTCGAAGTAATGACTGCAGCGGCGCCTGCCCCCGCATGGCACCATGCGCCGTCGCAATGGATTGTCCACACTTTTTCTGTGGTCGGGTCCGGCTGTGTTATTGGCCCAGTCCAGTCGACGACGAAGTCTGCCAGGACTTGTGATTTGATGGCTGTCCTGGGTTCAAATGTGATGTGGTAGCCGGAGAGTTCGGCTACCCACTTGGTGATCCGTACTGATGCCTTCGGGTTTCTGAACAATTCGCCGAGTCCTCTATCTGAGGTGACCCGGACCTTGAATGCCTCAAAATAATGGTGCAATTTGCGTGAGGCCATCACGACTACATAGGCGATCTTTTCCAGTTCTGTCATATTACATTTTGATGTTGTGAGTACTTCAGAGACGTAATAAACTGGACATTGCCTGGTCGTGCCCTCTCTGGTCTGCTCTTGAACCAGTGCTGCGCTGACCGCATGTGGCGAAGCCGCGACATAGAGCAATAGGGGTAGCGAAGGGTCGGGGCTTGTAAGAATCGCCAATTCCGACAAGTACTGTTTTAGTGAAGCGAAGGCCGCCGCCTGCTCTGGCCCCCATGTGAAGTCTTTTGCGCCGCGGAGTGTTTTGAGGAAAGGGAGGCTCCGCTCCACGGACTTGGAGATGAATCTGTTGAGGGCGGCCAACCTGCCTGTCAGTCGTTGCACTTCTCTGGCTGACTGCGGGGGTGTCATATTGATGATAGCCTGGATTTTGGTTGGATTGGCCTCAATTCCACGGTGTGATACCAGGTAGCCCAAGATTTTCCCCTGGCGAACTTCGAAGACGCACTTTGGGGTTGAGGCGAAGTCGTGCGTTCTGCATGTTCGCGAACGTTTTGGCGAGGTCAGCCAGGTGGTCTTCCTTGCTTCTGCTGGCAACGACGATGTCGTCCACATATGTGAATATATTTCTGCCGACCTGGCTCTCGAGCACCGTTTTGGTGAGTCGGGAGAAAGTGGACCCGGCGTTCTTAAGTCCCTTCGGCATTCTGATGAAACAATACATGCCGAAGGGTGTTATGAAGCTGGTGCTTGCCTTGTCCTCCTCCTTCATATATATTTGGTGGTAGCCGGAGAAGCAGTCAAGGAGAGATATGACTTCACACCCGGCCGCACTATCGACGATTTTGTCGATCCGAGGCAGCGGGAAGTTGTCCTTGGGGCAGGCCTTGTTAAGACTGGTGAAGTCTATGCACATCCGCCATTTGCCGCTCTTCTTCTGCACCATCACTACATTGGCGAGCCATGTGGGGTAGGCAATTGGCTCGATGAATTTGGCTTCGAGCAGGCGATGCACCTCGGCCTTGGCGGCTTCCGTCTTCTCGTCAGACATCTTGCGCAGCCGTTGTTTCTTCGGCCTCACCGAAGGGTTGATTCCTAAGCCGTGCTCGATGATGGAGCGACTGACTTCGACCAGGTCGAGGGCGGACCAGGCAAAGACGTCCTTATTTTTGGCCAGATAGCAGAGGAGCCTCTCCTCGTCATGCGAAGCGAGGTCTTCGCTGATGGTAACCGTCTGCTGGGGCGTTGCCTGGTCGAGGGGGACAGTCTTGGTCCCGTCGTTGCTCTGCAGCTGTGCTTTTTCATGCTCTTTGGTGGTTGGATTGGCAGACCCGGGGACTTCGCGTTGGGCCGTGAGGCAGTGTACGTTTCTTTGTCCGGGGATGAAGTCTCTCTCTATGTTACGCGCAACCTGCTGGTTGCCGTAAACTGTGATGGTGCCTTGTGGACCTAGGATCTTCATGCACAGGTAAAGTTTGTGGATAGCTGTCTCAAACTTGTTGATGGAGCCCTGGCCCATTATGGCGTTGTACGGGTACACCATGTCGACGATGTCGAACGTGACTTGCTCACTTCGGGCATTGGGTGCTACACCGAAGGAGAGGGGCAACTCTATTTTGCCGACGGGAAAGGTGCCCTTGCCGCCAAAGCCGTACAGGGGGTTGTCCGAGGGCTTGAGCAGGCTGTGGCTTATGCCCATGCGAACGAAGGCATGGAGGAAAATGATATCCGCCTGGCTGCCATTGTCGACTAAGACTTTGTGCAAGTCCCAGCCTGCCACGCTGCAGTTGATGACCATGGCATCGACGTGGGGGGCACTGCGCAGATCGACGTCTCGGGCGTCGAAGGTCAATGGCACGTGGGACCACTTTGTCTGCACGACTGGGCCGGTGATGGCGATGTGGTTGATGCTGCGGTAATGGTCCCTCTTCTGCCGCTTTGTGTCGAAGTCGGCGCTGGACCCCCTAGTAATCATATGAATGACTCCGCGATACGGTTGATCGGCGAAGTCCTCTTGCTTTGGGGCTTGGGGGTGGTTGGGGTGGTGGATGTTTTGCTATTGATGGTGTGGGGGTGGGGTGGGGGAGGTACGATTTGCACCTCCTGGTGGTGTTGGTATGCGTGGTGCGGTGGAAGCGGAGCGGGGCCGTGGTTGTATGGCTGAGGGGGTTGCTGATATGTGTGCGCGACAACTCTAGGGTTGTCGGCTGGTTGCGCCCATGCCATCCTGTCTCTGGTGGCCTTCGTCTCTAGGCAGTCTCTTGTGGGGTGCGCGCAGTCTTCGCCGTGGAACAGGCAGTAAAATCTGTGTGGCTGCTGCGCACGCCCCCGGCCCCGACCGCGAGTTCCGTTTCCTTGGCCCTGGGGGGGATACTCCTGGCGGCAAGGGGCCTCACCAGCGGGGGGCTGGTTGACAATGTTGTGCACCTACTGCTGATTGCGGCCGTCCTGGCCGGAGTCTGCCTGCGAGGGCCTTGTCCATGTGCGGCTGGACTATGGAGGGTCTTTGGGCTTCCTCTGAGACTCGATTTTGCGCTGGTGGAGCTCTTCGGATCTGGCGTATTTCTCAAACAGCTGATACAGCTCCTGGAGGTTCCTGGGTGGATCCCTGATGCAGTGGCTGTAGAGGACGCCAGCCCGAAGGCCACTGATGGCGTAGTGGATGGCGATCTGTTCATCGACCGAAGGCAGTTGTGACTTGAGGGTCAAGAACTTGCGGTAATACTCCCGCAGAGTCTCTCGTTCCAGCTGCTTGCATAGTGAGAGTTCAGCCAAGGCGTCGGTGTCTGGGCGGTACCCTTGGAAGTTGAGCAAGAATTTGTCCCGGAGACTTCTCTAGGAGTCGATGGACAATGGGGGCAACCTGGTGTACCAGGTGAGGGCTGGTCCTTCGAGGGCAATGATGAATGACTTGGCCATTGTGGCGTCGTCCCCTCCGGATGATGCAACAACGACTTGATAGCTCATGATGTACTGTGCAGGGTCAGTGTTGCCGTTGTACTTGGGATAGGTACCTGCCCTGAAGTTGGCGGGCCATGGTGTTACTTGCAGATGAGGTGCCAGGGGACTTCTCTCGTCAAGGTAGTTGACGCCTTGGAACGCCGTGGCATGAGGGGTGGCGTGCCCGCGCTGAGGGATGAACAGGTCTTCGATATGTGCGTGCTGCTGGAGAGGTGGGTCGTGCTGTAGGCCGAATTGGCCTTCGCCCTGCATGAGGGCAATTTCTTGCTCAAGCTCCTGAGCCTTCTGCTCTTCGTCGCGTATCATCTGTCGCACCTTGGCTTGTGTAGACACGCGTTGGCGCTTGGCCTCGAGGATCTCTTTTTGCTTCTGGAGGTTGCGGTTCTTGAGGCGCAAGGCGCGCAGCTGTAGCTGCTCTTCGGCCGAAACGCCGATGACTTCACCGTCCTCGGTGGCGTCCGCGCCCTCTAGTGGAGCGAAGCCTGAGGGAAGTTGCGGTTCTCCTGAGCTGCAGGTGCGGAGGCTGCCTTCGGTAGTGGGTTGTTCGTTGCGCTGCCTCTTGCTGTTTGCGTCGTCTTCGCAGGGCTCTTGGTGGGTGGTGTCGACAAGGGCCTTGCCCTTTTTCTCGGCCAGCAGTGCTGCCTTCGCAGCCTCGTCAGCCTTCGAGGTGGTTCTCTTGGGTGCCATCGCGGGTGGTGTTTTCGTAGCATGAACGGTGGGCGCCAAATGTTGGAACTTGCTCTCCTGCGCAAGTTAATCCAACGGGGTGGCGAAAGCAATGTAGACGGGGTTTTAACTTGAGATGGCAATAGCTCTGTTAATCTAGCCCCTCAAGGGCACTGTGCGGGGGTATTTATAGGTGCCTGAGTGTCTAGCGTCAAGGATTAAGGATGCATGTTGTGACGGAACCTCCCAAGTCATTAGGCCCACCTACAGTTGTCCTTGTCCAATAGACATCAGACAACCCTGTAGATGTTCCTGAATCACTTGACAAGTTTGGTATCTTTTTCCTTACCTTTCCAGGAACGTTTCACCCGTCTGACAGACAATATGTTCATCGGAGAATGCGGAAATGCGGAAGTGATTACATAAACTTACATTTATTGAAAAGTAAGAGTAAGTCGTTTAATACAGACCAGAGTGTAAAGCGAGTGCTGAAAAGTATTATTACAATACCTGGGAGGTCAAAAACCCCTCCCATTAAGTTCTTTACATAAAAGTTTTTAAGGACGACTCGGTCCTCCGGCAGCTTCATTCTTGATTATCTTCACTTTTCACCACCTTGGTACAAAAACAACAAAGGTTTGTTGTCTCCTCACCTAAAAACAACGGGGGAATAAACCCTGAGTATGGAATTACTCAGCAAGTCTTACCTGACTAAAGAAAAGACTCTCAAGGGTATGCTGGTTAGATGGGTGTCAAGGTAAGGCCTTTCAATAATCAAAGACTCTGTTTGCAAAATTGCTTACTAAAGCGGATCCTTAAAATCCAATTTTATTGTCAGGTTAAGTAATTACCTGCAGCTAGAGTTCTTTCTACCCTAGTTCAATCACTTGACCTGCACTAGCCAATTTCTTATCAACCCTTCATCTTCAGTGGATTGCTACGTGTAAGTCAGTGGCCAAGTCTCCATAACCGCGGAGGTACGGCGATCCGAATCGATTATACTCAGCTGAGGATCTCCGATCACACGACATATGTAGCACTTAACCCTTGCATATGTCAACCCGTCACCGAGTTTCTTAAGACCAGATCAGGTTCACGTAAACCGAGAGCACAGATACTCCACCGTCCAGCCTCTTGCCACGGAGGGTACACGCTACTCTCGCCACCGCTCCACGCCCATTTCGTGTTATCTTATTCTGGCCTTAGTCCGCCCGAGGCAAAGCTTACCCATGACGAGGCATGTGACCAGTTAAAGGGTCCTCGATCAGCAGGCTTACATCGAGACGGCCCTTAATCGACTCAGACGGAGACACTACACCGAGACTCTCTATCTCGTGCAAGTCACCCGCCCGGTCTCAGCTTAATCATTTAACCCCAAAGATTGGTACCTGACAGAGGTACATCTTTTCCGATGTTGGACCCATCATGGCCATGATGGATCCACCATCAAGTTTTGTTTTCAAAAACATCCCAACCACTTTTGCCACATCATCTTTTGCAAAAACAAAACATTTTGTTTTACTAAAGCAAGGCTAAGCATAAAGAAAATCCTTTGTATACAGGGATTCCAAGGAAGGTAATCAAATCTAAGGAAGGTAATGCAGGAATTGTTTAAGCAATCAACACCTATCACCTAGTGCATCAAGCAAGTGAGAAAGATTTTAAAACACAAGGGGGGTGGCAAATGCACCGGGGCTTGCCTTTGTTTATGGGTGAGTCAGGCTCAGATCCACAAATATCGAAGTAGCAACAATTCTCAGCCTGAGTTTCCAAGGGTGGTGGTACTTGCTCTTCAGTGGCTTCCACTTCTTCCTCGTGTTCTAATCATAACCACATATGTATATAAGAATGAATGCCATGTAATGCTCATGAGGGTGCAAAGATAATATAAATTTATTATCTAAGTCTTGAATACAACTTTCCTTCACGGAACTCTGAGAACTTAGGGTTTCCGGAATCAGTAAAGGAGTTCACAAGGCAGGGGTGGGTTTTGGGGTTTGGTGATCAAACAAGGTCCAAATCAATTCATACTCTACCCAAGGCTTCTAAATAATATGGGGGGTTCATACAAAAATTTTGAACATTTTTAGCATTACTATTAATTCTCTAAAATTCCAGAACTATTTCTTTAAGCCATTTTAAATGCCTTAAAATTCCTTATTTCCTCTAAAATTCATAAAACTATTTTTATTAAATTCTAGGGAAAATAAGAAGGCTAGAAAAATTGGTCTCATATTTTTAGGATTTTTATGTAATTTTCTACATATTTCTAAAGCTGGACAGAAAAAGAAAAAGGAAAATGTGGAACAGTAGTGGGCTGATTCTGGCCCGAACCGGCCCAACCACACAGGAAACTAGGGCGCGCCCACGCCCGCGCTGGTGGCTTTACAGAAAGGCCCTCAGGGTTTTAGCTAACTGGGAACCGGCCCTGTTACTATGCTTATGAGTCACTGACAGTTTGCACTAAGGCCCTTAAACTTCTATTCCTTCGCAGACCAAGGTCCACGACGGCGTTCACGCGCGGCCGAAGTCCGGCGAGCTTCTGGACCGGCCGATTGGGGCTATGATAGGTACTACTGAGCGGTCTACAACAAATTCACTACCTGGAGAACGTTTCCCCTAACTTAATTGCACAAATAACCAACTACTGAGCTCTGGCCACAGTGACCGAGAGCAAGGCGGACGGATGAAGGTGTTCCCGGCGATCTACGAGGTTCTAACTTAATTAAACGGGTCAGTGATCATCCATAGCAAGTAAGAACGTTGAAACAAGCACGCAGAGGACAAGTGTGGACCTGATTTGGGCTGGCCACGAAGAGCTAGAGTTCACGGTGTTCTTCAACTGATTTGGGGGAAATCCCAAGTTCGAGTTCTCTGGTGGGGGTTTCGGGGTGCAGGTGGGTGCAGTGGCTGCTTGAGTACATGGCGAAGCTGAGGGCGCGGTCAATTTATAGAGCCCGCGAGCGGTGGCCGTGAATTTGGGCGACGACACGCGGCGGTCGGAGGTGGAGAAGATTACTGGCGCGCGTGAATTGGTGTCCCATGCCGTGGCAACCTCACCGGCGTTGATTAGACAGCAGTGGGGAGTTACGGCGACGCGGTGGAAAAGTTGAGCCACGCGGCGCACGACCGGGAGGCGGTGGTCACCGGTGAGCTTATCTGCGCCAGTCGTAGGGTAGAGGGGGAAGCACGGGGGGGGGGGGGGGGGGGGGGTCACCGGAGTGGAGCCTAGCTCACGGCGGTGAAGATCTTTACTGGGCGATGCTTACCTGATGGCCACAGCGCACGAATCACGGCGAGCGGCAATCGACAGCGACGGGCCTCCGGCGACGGGCAGGGGGGTGAACCGTGATCTGTTTCAGTTTGGGGTACTGTACCATGGCGAGACCTCATCAGAACACCTGACAGAGCACTTTGGAGCGCCTATTTCTCCCAATTTTGTGTGGTGACTAAGCTAGCTCTCTGTACCAAAATTATAGCCTGACAATCCAGCTACAATTCTGTCATAGCAATCTTGATCAAATTCTCAATAATTCAAGCTTGAAGTCATGCCTAAAGTTTCAGTGATCACACTGTCTGTCTGAAAATTCAGACATTGGCACCCTGACAGCCCAACTTCAACCTTAATTATCTCCAGATTTTTCTCAATAACATGGCTTGCACTCTTAAGCAAAGTTGTTCTCCTATAATTGGGCTACAATTTTGTTGTGGTGACCTAGGGCAAAACCCCATAATTTGAAAGTTACAAGGGCTTCAAGTTGAGTCAATCACACTGAAATGCAGACTTAACCAAAAAGGGTCAAGTATGGCTCTTTTGCACTTAAGTCCAAATCTCATGTTTTGGATTGCAAATTCACATATGAGTGACCCAAATGACTTAAGACACTTACTTAACATGGTTTTGCACTTTAGTCCAAAAGTGGACTAATTTTGCACATATGCCCCTAGGGTTTGGATTTAGGGTTTTCCAGGGTTCCAATTGAGATTTTTGGTATCCCAGGGGTATAAATGTGATTCAACTTTGTTTTTGGGGACATTTTATGACTCTTTCCCTAAAGCCTTTAGGTTTTCTCATCTTGGGTTAAGTTTTACCCCTTTGAGCCTTATTTAGGGTCAGGTTTCCTATCCAGGGTTCTATTTGCAAAATGTTATAACAATACAACTTGTTTGAAATTTTTACCTAGTAAATGCACTCTAGGTGTGTCAAACATATGCAATGCCAATGCTTATGATGCCATGCTCAAGTTTTAGTTACAGTAACACCAGGGGTGTTACATCCTTCCCCCCATAAAAGAATCTCGTCCCGATATTTAAAGTCCTAGGGTGAGTAATGGAAAAGGAAATGTGTCACATCTTTATTCCCTTATTTCTGGTACAAGGCAGGGGTGGTGTGGGGGTCACTTCTTTATTACAATACTAAATATACTTTACAAATTACATGAGGCTAAAAAGCCTGGGAAATTCTTATCTAAAAAGTCTTGAGTTTCCCATGTAGCCTCTTCTTCAGAATGTTGGTTCCACTGTATCTTATAGAACTTGAGAGTTTTTCTCCGGGTAACCCTGTCCTTTTGATCTAGAACTCGAATAGGATGTTCCGAGTATGTTAAATCTGGTTCCAGGACAACATCTGTTACTTCAACGGTTCGATTGGGAACCCGAAGACACTTCTTCAATTGTGACACATGGAACACATTATGTACAGCAGACAATGCTTCGGGGAGCTTAAGTCGATACGCCACTGGCCCATATCTTTGAAGTATAGGAAATGGACCAATGTACCTGGGTGCAAGCTTTCCTTTTATCCCGAAACGCGATACTTCCTTCATTGGTGAAACCTTCAAGTAGACATAGTCCCCTTCAAGAAAATACAAGGGCATTCGCCGTTTGTCTGCATAGCTCTTCTGCCGAGCTTGGGCTTTCTTCAGATTATGAATAATTTTCTGAACCTTTTCCCCGGCCTCCTTCACTATATCAGGCCTAAAGAAATACCTTTCTCTAGGTTTAGACCAATTTAGCGGAGTTCGACACCGTCGCCCATATAAAGCTTCAAAAGGTGCCATCTTGATACTTTCTTGATAGCTATTATTATATGAAAACTCCGCCAAAGGCAAACATTCATCCCATTTTGGTGAGAAGTCCAGAACACATGCTCGCAACATATCTTCGAGTACTTGATTAATCCTCTCAGTCTGTCCACTGGTTTGTGGATGATATGCCGAACTATGGAGCAACTTAGTACCCAAGGATTTGTGAAGTGCTTCCCAAAACTTGGCTACAAATTGAGGTCCACGATCCGACACAATGGTCTTTGGAACACCATGCAGACTAAGAATACGAGCAATGTACAATTGGGCATAGACAGTAACCGGGGAATCTGTCTTGACCGGCAGGAAGTGAGCAATCTTCGTAAGCCGATCAATTATAACCCAGATAGAATCATACCCTTTTGCAGTTCTGGGCAATCCCACGATAAAGTCCATACTTATGTCTTCTCATTTCCATGTTGGGATCGGCAAAGATTGTAATGGACCAGCAGTTTTCATGTGTATGGCTTTGACACGTCTGCAAGTGTCACACCTAGCCACATAGCGTGCAATTTCAATTTTCATCTTCGTCCACCAGTAATGTTGCTTGAGATCATGATACATCTTAGTGCTTCCCGGATGAATAGAATAGCGACTAAGATGTGCTTCATCTAAGATTTGCTGGCGGAGTTCTTCATTCTTTGGCACTACTATGCGGTTATTGAACAATACCACACCTTGATCGTCTTCCTTGAAACATTTGGCTGTTCCAGCCTTTATCTTCTCCCGTATGTGCTTCATACCCACATTATCCTTTTGAGCATCAATTATTCTTTGCAAGATGATAGACTCAAGCTTTAGCTGATTCAGGGTTCGTTGTTGGACCATCCCCAGGTTTAGCTTTTCCATCTCTTGACATAAAGTGTTGTCAGAGGTCTTCACCATAAAACAGTGGCAGGAAACCTTACGGCTCAGTGCATCTGCCACAACATTGGCTTTGCCTGGGTGATAATGAATTTCTAGTTCATAGTCCTTAATAAGCTCAAGCCATCGCCTTTGCCTCATATTCAATTCTGACTGGGTGAAGATATACTTCAAACTTTTATGATCTGTATAAATATGACAGATATTTCCTAGCAGATAATGACGCCAAATTTTTAGGGCATGAACTACAGCAGCTAGCTCCAGATCATGAGTTGGGTAATGCTCCTCATGTCGGCGCAACTGCCTTGAAGCATATGCAATTACTCGGCCCTCTTGCATTAATACACAGCCGAGTCCACTGCCTGATGCATCACAATATACATCAAAAGGCTTGGTGATGTCCGGTTGAACCAATACCGGAGCAGTGGTTAATAATGTTTTCAATTGTTCAAAGGCTTCATTACACTTAGAAGACCAATTGAATTTAATATCATTCTTCAATAAACTTGTGATTGGCTTCACAAGCTTGGAAAAATCTGGTATGAATCTACGATAATATCCAGCTAGTCCAAGAAAACTCCGGATTTGGTGAACAGTGGTCGGGGGTTTCCACTCCAGAATATCCTTGACTTTGCTAGGATCTACCACAATTCCCTTGGCAGATAACACGTGCCCCAAAAATTGAATTTCCTCCAGCCAGAACACGCACTTGCTGAACTTGGCATACAACTGATGTTCCCTCAAGCGCGTCAATACAATCCGCAAATGTTGAGCATGCTCCTCTTCATTTTTGGAATATATCAAGATATCATCAATGAAGACCACCACGAACTTGTCCAACTCGGGCATGAACACCGAGTTCATCAAATAAGTGAAATGGGCAGGAGCATTTGTTAGTCCGAAGGACATTACCAGATATTCAAATAAACCATACCGCGTAGTAAACGCGGTCTTCGGTATATCCTCGGGCCGAATACGGATTTGGTGATAGCCCGACCTGAGATCAATTTTGGAGAATACCCTCGCCCCAGTTAGTTGATCAAATAAAATGTCGATCCTCGGAAGAGGGTACTTGTTCTTGATGGTGACCTCATTCAGGGGGCGATAATCCACGCACATTCGTAAGGTTTGATCCTTCTTCTTAACAAAAATGGCGGGGCAACCCCATGGAGACGAGCTTGGCCGGATGAATCCTTTATTCAGTAGATCTTGTAATTGAATCTTCAATTCTACCAACTCATTAGGGGGCATACGGTACGATCTTCGAGAAATGGGAGCCGTATCGGGCTTTAACTCAATTACAAATTCTACATCTCTCTCAGGGGGCAGTCCAGGCAAATCTTCCGGAAATACATCTAGAAACTCACATACTACCGGAATATCCTTGATCTCCGGTATAATGGCTTCATATATTCTACCAGAAGCTTTGGCTAGATTGGTTACGGGGATGGACAAAAGAATCTCTTCTTGATTATAACTCAACCTGACGGTTCTCAGTTCAGTGTTGAGAATTGCCTTATGTTGGGTTAACCAATTCATACCCAAAATCACATCTATATCCTGGCCTTTCAGAACAATCATGTTAGCAGGAAAGTTCTGTCCGGCCATTGTTATTGGCACTTGATATGCCACTTCTCTAGTAAAAATGTGTCCCCCAGGTGAATGAATTTTAAACCCCTCTTTTGATTCATGGCATGAGATGTGATGTTGCTCCACAAATTTCTTGCTAATAAATGTATGCGAAGCACCAGAATCAAAAAGAATAATTGCAGGGTGACTGGCCACAAGAAACGTACCCATCATCACCGGTTCACCTTCCGGTGTAGTGGCCACTTGATTATAGTATATCCACCCCGTTTTCTTTGTATTCTTCCCCACATTATTTCCCTTGGGCTGAGCTGATTTCCTAGATCCTTGCTGAGCATTTGATTGATTCTGCTTGGGATATGGGCAATCCTTGATGAAATGTCCAGATTTGCCACAATTGAAACACCCGGTTGCAGAGCTGGGCAAAGCAGGGAATCGAGTGCCCGGGGCACCCGGCTGACTTGGGGTAGTGGGGGTATTATTGGGACGAATAATGATTGGCTGCTTGAAAGGGAATGAGGGCGGTCGAGAAAAAGAGCGATTTTGGCTAGAAGGCCGGATCACAAACCGTTGCCTTTTTGCCTGGCCCTGATTAGACTTCTCACCTCCAAATCCCTTGTTCTTCCCGGAACCTGCATATTTTGCTTCAACAGATAGGGCTGTGCTGACAGCCTTTCCATACGTGAGATCTATGCAGGTGGCCATTTTTCTCTGCAATCGATCATTTAGCCCTCTCATAAAGCAATTCTTTTTCTTTAAATCAGTGTTCACCTGATCGATTGCATATTGCGACAGGTGATTAAACTTATTAAGATACTGATTGACAGTATCTCCTCCTTGTTTTAACTTCATGAACTCTTCTTGCTTCATATGCAAAACACCTTCGGGTATATAGTGCTCGCGGAAGGCCACTTTAAATTCTTCCCATGTTACTTGATGATTAGCAGGTTGAATAGCCACAAAATTTCCCCACCAGGTGCTGGCAGGGCCGCGCAGTTGTTGTGCTGCGAACAAAGGCTTCTGTATCTCTAAACAGCGGAGAAGACCAATTTTTTGCTCAATAACCCGTATCCATTCATCAGCTTCCAACGGGTCCTCAGCCTTGACAAATAGTGGTGGACGGGTTTCAGAGAAATCTAGATATGTGGTTTCACGGGGGCCTTGTTGATAACCCCTTCCACCCTGCTGCTGGAATTGTTGGCCAGCCATTTCTCTCAAAAAGCGGGTATTGTCTGCAGTTGCGTTCACCAAGGCGGCAATCGCCTCGGCCAATGTGGGAGGAACCGGGGGTGGATTTGGGGTAACATCCCTCCCCCTAGAAGTTCCTGCTGCATCCTGTCCTCGAGTCCTGGTAGGCATCTGAGGCAAAGAACATTTAAAATAAATATAATGTGCCAGAGAAACCTTCCATTTTACATTACTATCAAAAGTAATGATACAGACTCGATGTTATACAACAGGATACATTACCCATTATACAATAGTTCAACCTATTATACAGCATACTACTTCTATTTCTACAAGCTACACTACTACTCCTGCTTTTGGTTGCTCTTGGCAGCTTCGTCGTCAGGTGTGGGAGACCATTCATCGACCAGCCTCATAGAAGGAGGGGGCCTAAAAAGGTCTAACTCACCACCAAGCGCTTCTCCCGCATCATGCGAGGGTCCGGCTTCCGACCTGACAGGATCCGCAGGGACATTTGGGTGTAATTGCGAATACAGTACATGAACTTCCTCATGTAAAGTATTGCAATATACCTGCAAGTTGTCAATAGCAGTGCTAAGCTCTTCGACTCGTGCTCGAGCCTTCGCTTCCTTAGCCCAGGCTACTGAACGAGACTGTACCACCCAATCAAGCGTCAAATCTCGATCAGCAAGTTGATCTTGTAGGGTGCGGATGTAACTTCTTAATTCATTTATTCGGTCGCCATCCGCAACCCATAAATTGGTCCTGCGTTGTAACTCTGTTTGAAGTTGATTCAAGCGGGCTTCGAGATCCCCAATTGGATCGTTGCTTCCGCTACTGCTATCTTGCTCCCGTGGGGCAAGTTGGTGTCGAGGTACACCGATAGGTCCAGTATGCTTTCGCGCCGTTTTCCTTGTATGCGGCGGCATTTTCTAAGGGGGAAAATTTATTAGTACAGTTCTTAGCATGATGCATGAATAATTACAGAATCAACCTTAGTTGATTCAACCTTCTATACATTGCACTCTTCCTATCTGGTCTTTGAGATAAACTCTTCAGAAATGCTCAGGTAAGAAGAGAAGAAATTTTCTAGATAAGTCTAAGAAAATCCTTTTGAAGATGCTACATAATATCTGCCAAGAAGGGCTACGCTCCGATACCAGCTATGACGGAACCTCCCAAGTCATTAGGCCCACCTACAGTTGTCCTTGTCCAATAGACATCAGACAACCCTGTAGATGTTTCTGAATCACTTGACAAGTTCGGTATCTTTTTCCTTACCTTTCCAGGAACGTTTCACCCGTCTGATAGACAATATGTTCATCGGAGAATGCGGAAATGCGAAAGTGATTACATAAACTTACATTTATTGAAAAGTAAGAGTAAGTCGTTTAATACAGACCAGAGTGTAAAGCGAGTGCTAAAAAGTATTATTACAATACCTGGGAGGTCAAAAACCCCTCCCATTAAGTTCTTTACATAAAAGTTTTTAAGGAGGACTCGGTCCTCCGGCAGCTTCATTCTTGATTATCTTCACTTTTCACCACCTTGGTACAAAAACAACAAAGGTTTGTTGTCTCCTCACCTAAAAACAACGGGGGAATAAACCCTGAGTATGGAATTACTCAGCAAGTCTTACCCGACTAAAGAAAAGACTCTCAAGGGTATGCTGGTTAGATGGGTGTCAAGGTAAGGCCTTTCAATAATCAAATACTCTGTTTGCAAAATTGCTTACTAAAGCGGATCCTTAAAATCCAATTTTATTGTCAGGTTAAGTAATTACCTGTGGCTAGAGTTCTTTCTACCCTAGTTCAATCACTTGACCTGCACTAGCCAATTTCTTATCAACCCTTCATCTTCAGTGGATTGCTACGTGTAAGTCAGTGGCCAAGTCTCCATAACCGCGGAGGTACGGCGATCCGAATCGATTATACTCAGCTGAGGATCTCCGATCACACGACATATGTAGCACTTAACCCTTGCATATGTCAACCCGCCACCGAGTTTCTTAAGACCAGATCAGGTTCACGTAAACCGAGAGCACAGATACTCCACCGTCCAGCCTCTTGCCACGGAGGGTACACGCTACTCTCGCCACCGCTCCACGCCCATTTCGTGTTATCTTATTCTGGCCTTAGTCCGCCCGAGGCAAAGCTTACCCATGACGAGGCATGTGACCAGTTAAAGGGTCCTCGGTCAGCAGGCTTACATCGAGACGGCCCTTAATCGACTCAGACGGAGACACTACACCGAGACTCTCTTTCTCGTGCAAGTCACCCGCCCGGTCTCAGCTTAATCATTTAACCCCAAAGATTGGTACCTGGCAGAGGTACATCTTTTCCGATGTTGGACCCATCATGGCCATGATGGATCCACCATCAAGTTTTGTTTTCAAAAACATCCCAACCACTTTTGCCACATCATCTTTTGCAAAAACAAAACATTTTGTTTTACTAAAGCAAGGCTAAGCATAAAGAAAATCCTTTGTAAACAGGGATTACAAGGAAGGTAATCAAATCCAAGGAAGGTAATGCAGGAATTGTTTAAGCAATCAACACCTATCACCTAGTGCATCAAGCAAGTGAGAAAGATTTTAAAACACAAGGGGGGTGGCAAATGCACCGGGGCTTGCCTTTGTTTATGGGTGAGTCAGGCTCAGATCCACAAATATCGAAGTAGAAACAATTCTCAGCCTGAGTTTCCAAGGGTGGTGGTACTTGCTCTTCAGTGGCTTCCACTTCTTCCTCGTGTTCTAATCATAACCACATATGTATATAAGAATGAATGCCATGTAATGCTCATGAGGGTGCAAAGATAATATAAATTTATTATCTAAGTCTTGAATACAACTTTCCTTCACGGAACTCCGAGAACTTAGGGTTTCCGGAGTCAGTAAAGGAGTTCACAGGGCAGGGGTGGGTTTTGGGGTTTGGTGATCAAACAAGGTCCAAATCAATTCATACTCTACCCAAGGCTTCTAAATAATATGGGGGGTTCATAAAAAAATTTTGAACATTTTTAGCATTACTATTAATTCTCTAAAATTCCAGAACTATTTCTTTAAGCCATTTTAAATGCCTTAAAATTCCTTATTTCCTCTAAAATTCATAAAACTATTTTTATTAAATTCTAGGGAAAATAAGAAGGCTAGGAAAATTGGTCTCATATTTTTAGGATTTTTCTGTAATTTTCTACATATTTCTAAAGCTGGACAGAAAAAGAAAAAGGAAAATGTGGAACAGTAGTGGGCTGATTCTGGCCCGAACCGGCCCAACCACACAGGAAACCAGGGCGCGCCCACGCCCACGCTGGTGGCTTTATAGAAAGGCCCTCAGGGTTTTAGCTAACTGGGAACCGGCCCTGTTACTATGCTTATGAGTCACTGACAGTTTGCACTAAGGCCCTTAAACTTCTATTCCTTTGCAGACCAAGGTCCACGACGGCGTTCACGCGCGGCTGAAGTCCGGCGAGCTCCTGGACCGGCCGATTGGGGCTATGATAGGTACTACTGAGCCGTCTACACCAAATTCACTACCTGGAGAACGTTTCCCCTAACTTAATTGCACAAATAACCAACTACTGAGCTCTGGCCACGGTGACCGAGAGCAAGGCGGACGGATGAAGGTGTTCCCGGCGATCTACGAGGTTCTAACTTAATTAAATGGGTCAGTGATCATCCATAGCAAGTAAGAACGTTGAAACAAGCACGCAGAGGACAAGTGTGGACCTGATTTGGGCTGGCCACGAAGAGCTGGAGTTCACGGTGTTCTTCAACTGATTTGGGGGAAATCCCAAATTCGAGTTCTCTGGTGGGGGTTTCGGGGTGCAGGTGGGTGCAGTGGCTGCTTGAGTACATGGCGGAGCTGAGGGCGCGGTCAATTTATAGAGCCCGCGAGCGGTGGCCGCGAATTTGGGCAACGACGCGCGGCGGTCGGAGGTGGAGAAGATTACTGGCGCGCGTGAATTGGTGTCCCATGCCGTGGCAACCTCACCGGCGTTGATTAGACAGCAGTGGGGAGTTACGGCGACGCGGTGGAAAGGTTGAGCCACGCGGTGCACGGCCGGGAGGCGGCGGTCACCGGTGAGCTTATCTGCGCCAGTCGTAGGGTAGAGGGGGAAGCACGGGGGGTCACCGGAGTGGAGCCCAGCTCACGGCGGTGAAGATCTTTACTGGGCGATGCTTACCTGATGGCCACAGCGCACGAATCACGGCGAGCGGCAATCGACGGTGACGGGCCACCGCCGACGGGTAGGGGGGGTGAACCGTGATCTGTTTCAGTTTGGGGTACTGTACCATGGCGAGACCTCATCAGAACACCTGACAGAGCACTTTGGAGCGCCTATTTCTCCCAATTTTGTGTGGTGACTAAGCTAGCTCTCTGTACCAAAATTATAGCCTGACAATCCAGCTACAATTCTGTCATAGCAATCTTGATCAAATTCTCAATAATTCAAGCTTGAATTCATGCCTAAAGTTTCAGTGATCACACTGTCTGTCTGAAAATTCAGACATTGGCACCCTGACAGCCCAACTTCAACCTTAATTATCTCCAGATTTTTCTCAATAACATGGCTTGCACTCTTAAGCAAAGTTGTTCTCCTATAATTGGCTACAATTTTGATGTGGTGACCTAGGGCAAAAACCCCATAATTTGAAAGTTACAAGGGCTTCAAGTTGAGTCAATCACACTGAAATGCAGACTTAACCAAAAAGGGTCAAGTATGGCTCTTTTGCACTTAAGTCCAAATCTCATGTTTTGGATTGCAAATTCACATATGAGTGACCCAAATGACTTAAGACACTTACTTAACTTGGTTTTTGCACTTTAGTCCAAAAGTGGACTAATTTTGCACATATGCCCCTAGGGTTTGGATTTAGGGTTTTCCATGGTTCTAATTGAGATTTTTGGTATCCCAGGGGTATAAATGTGATTCAACTTTGTTTTTGGGGACATTTTATGACTCTTTCCCTAAAGCCTTTAGGTTTTCTCATCTTGGGTTAAGTTTTACCCCTTTGAGCCTTATTTAGGGTCAGGTTTCCTATCCAGGGTTCTATTTGCAAAATGCTATAACAATATAACTTGTTTGAAATTTTTACCTAGTAAATGCACTCTAGGTGTGTCAAACATATGCAATGCCAATGCTTATGATGCCATGCTCAAGTTTTAGTTACAGTAACACCAGGGGTGCTACACATGTGCCCTCAGGAGCCCAGGTTCTCCCCGGAATATTCCCATTAAAGTAGGGTTACATACTGTAATAATAGAAAAACCTTTACAATTTAGGCCCGTAATGCGCAACAACAGCGCGGGGCCCGTAATGACGGGCCGGATTGTATGTGGGCTCTCGTGTTGGGCGACGCCGCGGGACGGGGCGACCTCGCCATGGGTCTTCGTCCTTCAGTCGCGCCGGACGAAGGGTTGAGTCCGTCAGTCGTCGTCCCCATTGGTGCAGCGAGACTGGCGATGGCATCGAGCGGAGGGTAGCGTCTACGCCTTCGCCCCAACACTCTATTGGACATGGCAAGAACCATGCTTGATGAGTACAAGACTTCGGATCGGTTTTGGGCCGAGGCGGTCAACACCGCTTGCTACGCCATCAACCGGTTGTATCTACACCGAATCCTCAAGAAGACATCATATGAACTCCTAACCGGTAAAAAGCCCAATGTTTCATATTTTAGAGTCTTTGGTAGCAAATGTTTTATTCTTATTAAAAGAGGTAGAAAATCTAAATTTGCTCCTAAGGCTGTAGAAGGCTTTTTACTAGGATATGATTCAAACACAAGGGCATATAGAGTCTTTAACAAGTCCACTGGACTAGTTGAAGTTTCTTGTGACATTGTGTTTGATGAGACTAACGACTCTCAAGTAGAGCAAGTTGATCTTGATGAATTAGATGATGAAGAGGCTCCGTGCGTCGCGCTAAGGAACATGTCCATTGGGGATGTGTGTCCTAAGGAATCCAAAGAGCCCATTCAAACACAAGATCAACCATCCTCCTCCATGCAAGCATCTCCACCAACTCAAGATGAGGATGACGCTCAAGATGATGAAGAAGAAGATCAAGAAGATGAGCCACCTCAAGACGACGGCAATGATCAAGGGGGAGATGCAAATGATCAAGACAAGGAGGATGAGCAAGTTCCAAGGCCGCCACACCCAAGAGTCCACCAAGCAATCCAATGAGATCACCCCGTGAACACCATCCTCGGTGACATTCATAAGGGGGTAACCACTAGATCTCGTGTTGCACATTTTTGTGAGCATTACTCTTTTGTTTCCTCTATTGAGCCACACAGGGTGGAGGAAGCACTCCAAGATTCGGATTGGGTGATGGCGATGCAAGAGGAGCTCAACAACTTCACGAGGAAGGCGGTATGGCATTTAGTTCCACGTCCTAACCAAAATGTTGTAGGAACCAAGTGGGTCTTCCGCAACAAACAAGACGAGCATGGTGTGGTGACAAAGAACAAAGCCCGACTTGTGGCCAAGGGATATTCACAAGTCGAAGGTTTGGATTTCGGTGAAACCTATGCACCCGTAGCTAGCCTTGAATCAATTCGCATTTTACTTGCTTATGCTACTTACCATGGCTTCAAGCTTTATCAAATGGACGTGAAGAGTGCCTTCCTCAATGGACCAATCAAGGAAGAGGTCTATGTTGAGCAACCTTCCGGCTTTGAAGACAGTGAGTACCCTAACCATGTTTATAGACTCTCTAAGGCGCTTTATGGGCTCAAGCAAGCCCCAAGAGCATGGTATGTAGGCGTCTCTCCCTACCAGCTACTGGGCAGAGGCCCTGCACACCGCCACACACCTTCTCAACCGCCTTCCCTCCAAGGCGGTGAGCCACCCTACTCCCTACTTCGCCCTGTACGGCACAACCCCCACCTACGACCACCTTCGCGTGTTCGGCTGTGCCTGCTACCCTAACACTTCCGCTACTGCCCCTCATAAGCTTTCTCCTTGCTCCACCCACTGCGTCTTTCTTGGCTACTCCTCTGACCACAAGGGGTATCGGTGTCTGGACCTTGCCTCCCACCGTATCATCATCTATCGTCATGTTGTCTTCGATGAGGATGTGTTTCCCCTTGCTGGCCTCTCCCCACCCACCGATCTTGACTCCCTCCTCAAGTCTGATCTGGTCTCCCCCTCCCCCCAGGTGCCTCGCCTTGCGCCGTTACCCGCACCCCGTGCGGCCTAGACACCATGGCTTGTGCCTATTCCCGCGCCACGCGCGGCCTCGTCGACCACCCCTGTGCCATGCGCGGACCCGTCGATCACGCCTGCACCACGTGCGGCCCTGTCGACCACGCCTGCGCCACGCGCGGCCCTGCCGACCCCTCCCGCACCATGCGCGGCCCCGTCGACACCCACGGCTCGCTTCGCTGACCCCGCGCTTGTCTACCACCGCCGCCGCCATGTCACTACCTCGGCACCTGTTGACCCGGGCCCGTCGACGAGCCCGGTGCGCTTCGCCGACCCAGCCGTCATCTATCACCGCCGCGAGTCGGCCATGCCCGTGGCCCCCAACGTCCTGGCCGACCGCCCGAGCCACCGGTGTACCACCCGGTCGCCATCCATCGCGACCCTGGGCACGTCCACCCGATGGTGACCCGGCGCCCCGCCGGCGTTCTTCGACCTATCGACCGGCTGATCTTGGCAGCTGATATGACTACCACTCCACCGGACGCCTCCCCAGTCCCCTCCTCCGTTCGCATCGCTCTCGCCGACCCACACTGGCGACGCGCTATGGATGAGGAGTACGCGGCCCTCCTGGCCAACCACACCTGGGACCTAGTGCCGTGTCCACCAAGCACCAACGTGGTCACCGGCAAGTGGCTATTTCGCCACAAGCTTACCTCAGATGGCTCCCTCGACCGCTACAAGGCCCGTTGGGTCCTTCGGGGCTTCACCCAACACCCCGAAGTGGACTACGACGAGACCTTCAGCCCCGTCGTCAAGTTTGCCACTGTTCGCACCGTCCTCTCTCTCGCCCTCTCTCGAGACTGGGCGATCCATCAGCTCGACGTCATAATGCCTTCCTCCACGACACTCTGACGGAGACTGTCTACTGCAGCCAGCCCACCGGCTTCGTCGATGAAGCCCGTCCGGATCTAGTCTGCTGACTGAACCGCTCCCTCTATGGCCTCAAGCAGGCGCCGCGAGCCTGGTACAGTCGCTTCGCTTCCTATTTGGCCTCTATCGGCTTCGTCGAGGCCAAGTCAGACACGTGCCTCTTCATCTACCGTCGTGGCGACGACACTGTCTTCCTTCTGCTCTACGTCGACGACATTGTGCTCACGACATCCACCACCGATCTCCTACAGCGCACGATCGTCGCCCTGCAGCGAGAGTTCGCGATGAAGGACTTGGGGCCCGTCCACCACTTCCTCGGCATCACCGCCGAGCGCCGGTCCCAGGGTCTCTTCGTCCATCAGCGCCAGTACGCCATCGACATACTGGAGTGAGCTGGCATGTCCGACTGCAAGCCCTGCTCCACGCCTGTCGACACTCAGGCGAAGCTCTCAGAGGACGATGGGCCCCCGGTCGCCGATGCGACGTCCTACCGGAGCCTGACCGGCGCGCTCGAGTACCTCACCTTCTCCAGGCCTGACATCGCCTACGTCGTCTAGCAGGTGTGCCTGCATATGCACACCCCGCGGGAGCCTCATCTCACGCTCTCAAACGGATCCTGCGCTACCTCCGCGGCTCCCTCGACTACGGCCTCCTACTCCGACCATCCCGACGTCGGAACTCGTGGTCTACACCGACGCCGACTGGGCTGGCTGTCCAAACACGCGCCGATCCACCTCCGGTTACGCCGTGTTCCTGGGCGCCAACCTCGTCTCCTGGGCCGCCAAGCGGTAGCCCGTCGTCTCTCGCTCCAGTGCCGAGGCCGAGTACCGTGCTGTGGCCAACGGCGTGGCAGAGGCCTCCTGGCTGCGACAACTCCTCCACGAGCTCCACAGTCCCCTCCAGTGTGCCACCCTCGTCTACTGCGACAACGTCAGCGCAGTCTACCTCTCCACCAACCTCATGCAGCATCAGCGCACGAAGCACGTGGAGATCGACCTGCACTTCGTCCGCGAGCGTGTCGCCGCCGGTGACGTTCGGGTTCTCAGCGTCCCCACCATGCTGTAGTTCGCTGACTTCTTCACCAAGAGGTTACCGTCGAGTGTATTTTTAGACTTTCGCTCCAGTCTCAACATCTGTATATGATAGAGTTGTGACTACGGGGAGTGTTAGATTACTCGTTTAGGGTTTGGGGTTTTCTCCGTGTAATTACTCTTTTACCCATCTGTAATGGGCCAAACCCAGTTACTCAAGGCTATTAATATAGCACCCAACTCTTGCTAGGGTTTTAGGGTTTTCTTTCTACACAACAAATTAAGAGGGAAGGAGACAACACGCTTCACGACTATATATATATATATATATATATATATATATATATATATATATATATATATATATATATATATATATATATATATATATATATATATATATATATATAAGGCACGCACACAACGTACGTAAAGATCTGTCGACGAATCCTCGTGCTCTAAGGCCGACGGTATGTATTTATATGTGTGGTAGGTATAAGTTTATTCAGATTATTATAACCAGATTAACTAATAGTCAGTTTCACACATGTTTAACTCGGCCATAGACACTGGATTTGCACCAAGATATAAAAAAGCATGGCTTATCATCTTCCTTAATGCCATGTTTCTTAAGAACAGACTACACCGAAAGAATTTCTGCAGTAGCATTAGCCATATCTTTAGATTCAAACTATATACTTGATCTAGAAACAGCAGGTTGTTTTTTACACACTAAGAAATTTAATTAAAACAAAGATGTTCTGCAAAACCTCATATATTGCAACCAATCCAGTCTGTATCTGATAAGGCACTGATCAATTTTGACTTTGATTTTTTCTAAATGCTAGTCCAAGACTGATAGTATCATTGATAAATCTCATAATTATTTTCGCTATTGTCGAGTGTTCAATTATAGGTAGATGCAAAAACGCACATACCTTGTTTACTGAATACGGAAGATCTGGTCGAGCAATGGTCAAATATTGCAGAGTCCAACAATTAATACTTTTGTAGTTTGTATCTTCGGGTCCCAATAGATCACCAACATATAGGTCCGATGTTTTTCATTAGATAACAATGGAATAGGGACATGTTTACACAGACACATGTTAGCACGCTGCAACATTTGACAAGTATATTTCTCTTGATATATAATAAGACCATCTTGAGATTTCCTAACTTCTACCTCGAGGAAAAAATTGTAAGTCACGTAGGTATTTTAAATGAAAGCTATCCTTCAAACCTTTTAATGATGCATTTACCGCCTTATTGGAAGAACCGACAATGATAATATAATCTATATAAATGAGCATATACATAGTAATGTTTGACCTTTAATGGATGAATAAAAATGCATCGGACTTAGATCAAACAAAGTTGAGTTCATGCAATTTGGTGCTCAACCTTGAATACCATGGCCTAGACGTTTGTTTTAATCCATATATTGCTTTATCAATATTGAAAACATAGGAGGGATTTTGTTTGTCTTCATATCTAGGAGGTTATCTCATGTACACTTCATCACACCACGAAGAAACATGTTCTGTATGTCTAGCTGTTTTACAGCCAACCCTGTGAGACTGCAAGTGACGAAATAAGTCATATAGTAGCAACATGAACAATAGGACTGAAAGTATTCTCATAATCAATGTTATATCCTTGTTTAAACCCTTTTGCAACTAATCATGCTTAATTAGTGATAGAACATCGTGGTTAATTAACGTTAGCATTATAAAGTGATTTACATGCTTTTGAACGTAATGCATACGTGCAAACGTGTTTTGAGATTGGTGTAACATGTTCGTACTTTGAGTCAAGTCGCGGACTTGTGCTCATACTCGGTTACACAGATTGTTCGTGCGCAGGCGTTATCGACAGAAATTAGTTTTTGGTACAAAATTCAGGGAGAAATTGAAGTACAGAAACTAGGTTTCATGACTAACTTTATGGAGGAACTAAGATTTGTGGTCAAAGATGTTGCATGAGACATCTCGGTCGAGGCGTTATTGCATAATCGCAATTTATATGTGTTGGAGACATGCATAAATTGTCGGAAACTTGTATGGAAATGGAAAATGAAAAAGGAAAAGGAAAAGGAAAAAATCAACAACTCTAGCAGGTTGTTGGTGTAAGAAACCCTAATGAAGAATTTTATATATATGCAAATGTCGAGTTTACTCCTGAGAGGTTTCACTTTATCTATAAAGGAACTTATGTCCCCTTGTAATAAAAGAAAAGAAAGATGCCATATGCCCACTCTATATCTTGTCTCGTATTTTTTTTGTTTCTAAAAAATAAAACAACATCTACAACTTTTTTACACTTAATTGGTTAATGGGAGGGGAAAAAGCAGATATGATGATCCATGATAACGTAGCTTGCAACCGTTGGTGCCTTGGTGGCTTGGCGCTGCGTGAGAGCGGCTGGGCGTGCGGCTACAGTCTCAGCGCCGCCCGCACGGTGGCGCGCGAATGGGCTGTAGCGGCTTGGCGTTTCCTAGCAGCAGCAACCACCATGGTCGTCCATGGCATTCCAATGGGAGGTTCCAGGCTTCCAGCGGCGCTCCGTGCATAGGAGCGCGTGGTGGCCTGTGCCGACCTATGGAGTGATTGGCCCACTCGGCTGGCTGAAGGTGTGGGGGCTAGCGGCCCAAGGCCCATTAAAAAATTCGAGTCCAGGCTGAAAAGAATTCGTTGGCCAGGAGCTACTCAAAAAGATGCTAAAAAGTTTTCTCCAAAAAAATATTATTGGGAACAGATTAAAAAAATTTAGAGGTGAGATATGGTGTATACTCCAACTGTTTATTGAAACAAAAGCTAAAATCCTGCAAACTGTGGCGGATTGAAAAAAAACCAGGTCCATTTACCCATCTTGTGAGCGTACATGCTTCAAGCGCAGGCGATGCAAACGGGATTGGAGAGGTACGCTTTACGCGAAAATGTGCGCGAGCCGGAGAAGTTGATGTGGGATGCCAACCTTTTAGGAGGAGGATAAGGCTGGTGGCAGTGTGGGCGGCAGCGCGGGCGAGAGGTGGGCGAGAGGCCGGCGCCGGGCGATGGCGCTCGCGCCCGGCGAGAGCGGGCGGTATCGCCTCGCTCTCGCCCGCGCTGGAGCGCCCGTCCGGGCGAGAGGCGGGCGAGAGGGAGGCGAGGCACTGGCGGGGCGAGAGCGCGGGCGAGAGCGACGTGGCGCGATCTGATTGGTCCACATGTCGCGATCTGATTGGTCCACGTGTGCTAGCCGTTGCAACTAGCCGTTTTTGACCGTTTGGAGTCCAAAAAATTCGAAAAAAATTGCAAAAAATCACAAATTTCATCCCTAATCCCTCTATATATACCCCTACCCGGGTGGAGCTCATTCCACACACCATTCCATCTCATTTTTCTCTTCCAAACTCCCCTTTCTTCACACAATGTCGGGTTGGTCCCCAGATTTGAACACCTTCACGGATCTCTTACAGTCCGATGGGTCACCTATAACCCTTCCGTTAGATGAGTCTTCTTCACTACATCGTCGCTCCGATGTTTCAGCCTCACTCCCCCGTGCACTATTTCCGGTTGCGCGTCCACCACCATACCCTTATCCCTATCATTTGTATCAATATCCACCGTCTTCATATGGTCAACCTCCAACTTCCCAAGCCGGAATTCAAGCCTCATTCCCGGTACGTCCGTATGCCCCTCCCCCACCTGCTGCGGACGGAAGTCAAGCTTCTTTCCAGATACTTCCATACACCCCTCCTCCATATGCTCCACCTCCGTATGGAGTACCTCCTTATGCTCCATATGCTCCACCTCCGTATGGAGCACCTCATCCATATGCTCCACCTACGTATGGAGCACCTCCTCCAGTTGCACCTTTATCTGTTGGATCTGAAAACCAAGCTGAGGAAAATCCCGTGCCGAAGGAAAAGCGTCCAAAGAGGCTAGAGTGGACGAAGGAAGACGAGGAAAAGCTGGTGAGTGAATCGTTTCTCATTTATTTAATCTTGATTTTTTAGTTTACTTATATTATAGGTTTTATTGTAGGTTAATGCTTGGTTTATGCATTCTAATGATCCCATCTCCGGCAACAATAAGAGCGGATCAAGTTTCTGGGGCCAAATAGCGGCAACATATAACTCCACCTCCGACCCTATCCGTCATCGAACCGCCAAGCAACTTAAAGATCATTGGGTCACCTATAACCGGGAGGTGACCAAGTTCAATGGATTCTACCTCCAAGAAGAAAGGTTGTGTCAGAGCGGAGCTGACGATGCAATGGTCATGGATACAGCAATGGCGAGGTTCGAGGGTAAAATGGGGCATCCATTTAAGCGCCATCATTGGTGGCAAGTTGTTCGCCACGAGCCCAAGTGGTCAGCAAAGCATGGTCTTGGTAGTGGATCTGATCCGACTGCGAATAAGAGAACCCGACTCGGAGTCTCTGGTGAATATAGTTCTGGAGGCACTGAAGACACCGAGGAGGAAGTGCCCCGACCAGTGGGGCGTGATAGGGCAAAGGCGGCTGCGCGAAAGACAAAGACGAAGGGGAAAGGGAAGGAAGCCACGAGCAGCGAATCAACAAGTGAAGCATTCAAAATGAAGAACTTGTGGGGTGGATTAGTGAAGGCCAAGCTTTTGAAGCAATGGAACATCCTAAAGGGCCGATCAACCAGAGATATGGACCCGGCTGAAAGACGTACCCATGGCAGGGCCGTAAAGATGGTCGAAAAAGAACTTGGTCTGCTAGATGACGAAGAAGAGGAACCGGAAGCGGAACGTAAAGAGGAGGAAGATGAGGATGAGATCGAGGAGTCCGATTAGAGTTATGTAATTTTATTTTAATTATCGTGTCATTTTATTTTAATTATTATGTACTTTGTAATTTTTAATTCAATAAAAAATATTATGTTGTGTGTTTTCTGAGCGTTGAAATAAATCCGCGTGAATTACTTAATTCTGAAATAGAAAAGCTGACGTGGCTATAGCCTGAGGCTGTAGCCTGCTGCAGCCTGTGCACTGGAGCAGCAGGGGCGAGAGTGGAGGCGAGAGCTGACGTGGCAGGGGCGAGAGGGAGGCTGTGCACTGGACTTGGCCTAAGGGAGTTGTTGGAGTAAGCAAAATCACTTTTCTTTTCTATTATCTGTTTTAAGGTCAGTTTCCATCTTTTTTTTGAGTTGCTCTAAATAGGAATTAGCTTCTTATTTTTTGGACGAAGATTAGAGAGGTTGTAGGTTCTAGATTAGATCTATTGGTAGTTTTTAAAAAGATTTCGAGAAAAAACTCTCCGGTGTTTTTGGAGAGTACTTTTATACACAACTTTTGTTCATTAAAGAGTTGATTATACAATATTAATTTGGTAACATTTTTCCTCTCTCTTTGTTGATTAATGGCATGTATAGTTCTGATTCTGGATTTGATTCTAGATTGATTTATTTAGGTAGTGTTTGGTTGAAGAGCCAAGTAGAACAGAGCCGTTCTGTCCCAGTTTTGTTGCTGTTTGGTTACTGTTGACGCCTTTTCGGAGCGCCAAACACTCAACAAGAACCGTGGCGGTGCCCTCTGCACAGGGGCGGACGGTCCGCGCGCAGGGGCCGGACGGTCCGCGGCCTGGTGCGAGGCGCGGTGGTGCTCTCTGCGCAAGGGCGGACTGTCCGCGGCCTGGTGCGCGGCTAGGGCTCCTGCCTGACGGCCGGACGGTCCGCGCCCTGGGGCCGGACGGTCCGCGCGTACGCAGGGACGGCGGAAGATCGCGACGGCGCCTGGATCTCGCTCCCGGGAGGGACCCCGTCGGGGAGTAGAGATCCTAGGTGGTGTCTAGGCTCGGGCAGGCCGACCTAGACTCCTCTAATCGACGTAGAGTCGAGGAGAGGCGGAGAATTTGGGGATTGGAAGACTAAACCTAAACTAGACTAGAACTACTCCTAGGATAAAATGCGAAATAGAAGTTGTATTGATTCGATTGATGATTACAAATCGGCCGTAGACCTCTCTTTATATAGAGGAGGGGGGCTGGACCCTTTACACGACTGGATTCCGGGTTAATTCCGCAAATCTAGCCAACAAACATAGCACAAAACTCGGAACCCTAAACTACTCTGCGCATGTGCGGACCGTCCGGCCCACAGGCGCGGACTGTCCGGACCGCGGACCGTCCGGCCTCAGGGCCGGACCGTCCGGCCGCTCAATATGGTGCTCAACATATGCCCCCTGCCTTTTGGTGGAGCTGAGCAAACCAAAAGCAACTAACTCGATGTGATTACATCGGTTCTCTTAGGCATCCTGCCACATACTAGGATGGTACTGTTTGAGGAAACGCCCATTCAAAGCCTTAGGCAAGTCCTTGCCTTGTAATGTTTGTAGCAAATAGGCGTTGCCAGACATCACCTGTTTTACTTTATAAGGGCCTTCCCAACTTGGTGACCATTTCCCAAACTTTCGGTCTTTATTCCTTAGAGGCAGAATGGTCTTCCACACCAGGTCCCCTACTTGAAATGATTTTGCGTTGACCTTCTTGTTGTAGGCCCTGGCTACCATGATTTTGTCCTTTTCTATTGCTCCCAAAGCTATCATCCTTTTGTCAGTCACCTCATCAATATTATCCATCATTGAATCATAATAATCGGTAATAGTTAGATCATTTTGTCTGGCGAACCTGATAGCATTCAAACTTATTTCCACAGGCAACACTGCTTCCTGCCCATAGACAAGCTCAAAAGGAGATACTTTAGTAGCCCTATGTTTAGATATTCTATGAGCCCATAAAGCCTCAGACAAAATCTTATGCCAATGTTTAGGATTATCAGATATTTTCTTTTTTATCAAATTAATCAATGTCCTATTGCTAGACTCGGCCTGACCATTGGCCTGAGCATAATATGGAGATGAATTAAGCAGCTTAATTCTGTATAATTCAGCAAATTCACGTACCTCCTTTGACATAAAAGAAGTACCTTGATCTGTAGTTAAGGTCTGGGGAATGCCGAATCTATGAATGATATGCTCAGTTATAAACTCAATTACCTCCTTGTGTGTCATGTTCTTTAGAGCAACGGCTTCAGTCCATTTGGTGAAGTAGTCAGTGGCAACTAACACAAACCGATGCCCCTTTGATGATGAAGGATGAATTTCTCCAATAAAGTCTAATCCCCATCCTCTGAATGGCCAAGGCTTGATGATAGGATGTAATTCGGCTGCAGGGACCAACTGTAGGTTGCCGAATTTTTGACACACTTGGCAACCCTTGTAGTACTTGAAACAATCAGCTATCATACTAGGCCAATAAAAACCAGACCTTCGCAACAACCACTTCATCTTTGGAGCTGATTGATGAGTACCACAAATTCCCTCATGTACTTCGGCCATGGCTAATATAGCGTCATCTGGGCCCAAGCACTTAAGCAGGATGTCATTGACTGTTCGGCGGTAAAGTTCATCACTCATCAAAACATACTTGAAAGCTGTTCGCCGAATGTTCTTATCTGTCCTGATATTGGGATTTCGTAAATAATTAAGTATAGGTGTCCTCCAATCACTTGCATCGGCTTCATTGTCAGCCGAATTAATGAAAAGAACATTTCTGGTAACCCCGGACGGTCCGGCGTCATCGCGCGGACGGTCCGCGACCTGGGAATTTGGCTTTGCACTGGTTATCAGATTTTTAGTTTTGTGAAACTTCCCTCTCTTTATCCGATAACCTGATGCATCTTGTGCCAAATCATGAGCTCTATGATTCTCAACTCTAAAGATATGCCGAATACTGAATTCGTCAAAAGAATGGATTATGCTCCAACATTTCTCAAGATAACTATTTAGAGTACCATCAAGACATTGATATTCTTCTAACACTTGTTGGACAACCAGCTGAGAATCACCAAATACCTTCACATGTTTTACTCCCATACCATTTAAAAGTTCTAAGCCGAATAGGAGGGTCTCATATTCAGCTTGATTATTAGTGCAATAAGTTTTCAATCGGCTAGAGAAGTCAAAGGAGACATTACTTGGTGAAACAAGCACAATGCCAATTCCTTGCCCTTCATTGCAAACCGATCCATCAAAATATAAAGTCCAAGGAGTAATAGTGAGGTATGACATGTCTAGTTCATGAATATTATTAACCCGATGTTCTACAATAAAATCCGCTATGACTTGGCCTTTCATAGATTTCAATGGTTCATAGGCCAAGTCATATTCTATGAGTGCATAAGCCCACTTACCAATTCTTCCACTCATAATTGGGTTATGCAACATGTATTTGATTACATCGGCTTGACCAGAAACAGTGCAATGACTAGACAGTAAATAACATCTACATTTGGTGCATGCATAAAACAAGCATAAGCATAACTTTTCAATAAAAGTGTACCTTGTTTCAGCATCCACCAACCTTCGGCTTAGATATGTCACCACATGCTCCTTCCCCTCAGTTTCTTGTGTCAGAACAGCCCCAATAACCTTGTCTTCAGCTGCAATGTATAATCTGAATGGCGCTCCTACTTGTGGTGCTTTTAACACGGGAGTTGAAGACAAGTATTTTTTAATGAGATCAAATGCTTCCTGCTGCTCTGGCCCCCAAGTGAATTCAGCATCATTCTTAAGCCGAAGGATAGGGGTGAAGGCATCAATCTTCCCGGCTAGGTTAGAAATAAACCTTCGTAAATAATTCACCTTGCCGAGAAACCTCTGCACTTCGACCTTACAAGTCGGAGGCCCCACATTCCGAATAGACTTGATTCGGTCAGGGTCTATTTCTATACCATGCTCATGGATGACAAATCCTAAAAACTTACCAGCCGATACTCCAAAAGCACATTTACGTGGGTTCATTTTCAAACCATACCAACGCATTTTATCAAAGGCTTTGCGCAAATCAGCTATATGAGAACTAAACTCAGCCGATTTGACTACAATATCATCAATGTAGACTTCCACAGTGTTTCCTAACAACTCATGGAAGATCAGATTCATAGCCCTCTGATAAGTAGCACCAGCATTTTTAAGACCGAATGTCATGACAACCCATTCAAATAAACCAATGAAGCCTGGACATATAAAGGCCGTTTTAGACGCATCTTCTTCGGCCATGAAAATCTGATTATATCCGGCATTACCATCAAGGAAGCTAATAATTCTATTTCCTGATGCATTATTGATTAATGTGTCGGCTATGGGCATGGGATATTCATCTTTAGGAGTTGCTTTATTTAAATTACGAAAATCAATGCATACTCTAAGCTTACCTGACTCCTTCTTCTCCACTGGCACAATATTGGAGACCCACTCTGCGTATCTGCAAGGTCTAATAAAATTAGCTTCTAGCAGCCGGTGGATTTCGTCCTTGATTCATGGGAGAAGATCTGGACGAAATGTTCTAGCTTTCTGCTTGAAAGGTCTGAAACCAGACTTAATAGGCAGCCGATGTTCGACAATCTCTCGGCTTAGTCCAGGCATTTCAGTGTAATTCCAAGCAAAACAATCTGAATATTCCTTCAATAGACCGATCATCTCATTTCTAGAATCGGCCTCCAGGGTCTTGTTTACAAAAGTCGGCCTTGGAGTTTTATCATTTCCTATGTCAATCTCCTCCAAAGGATCAGCCGATGTAAACCCCTGTCCTAGTTTATCAAGATCTCTGAATTCCTCTATCATGTCCCCCACAGAGGAATCAGATGATCTTTGTGTGATGGCGGACTTTCCGGTCTCGGGGACCGGATCATCCGTAATACTATCTTTTCGCTGTGGTAGATGTTCGGTCTTAAAGTCCGAACTGTTTTGTGAAAGACCGGACCATCCGGCTTTGAGAGCCGAATTGTCTGTGATCAACGACTCATGAACTTTGTGTGTATTCATCATTTAAACTTTATTTAGGATTTAGCCGATTCTCCATCGGCTCTAGCATTACAGGAATGAAACCTTTCTTATCTATACTTATGAACTGATAATCAGAAAAATCTACTCCTGTGAGACATGTAGCAGTCTCATAAGTCCAGAGTACAGGAGCATCGGCCACAGCGATGCAGGCCGATACATCAGCATGTACTTGTTCTATATCATCGCCTACCCATTGTATTAGCATTTGATGTAATGTAGAAGGTATACATTGATTGGCATGAATCCAATCTCTGCCTAGAATTAAACTGTAATTCCCTTCTACATCAGCGACGAAGAATGCAGCAGCAAGGGTCTTAGTCCCGATGGTTAATTCAACGGACGTGACTCCCCTGGCTTTAATCGAACTATCCCCAACACCGCTGAGGGTCATGTTGGTTTTGACAAGTTCGTCATCTTGTTTACCTAATTTTCTGTATAATGAATAAGGCATTAGATTTACAGCCGCCCCTCCATCCACCAACATCTTAGCAATCGGTATTCCATCAATGTGACCGCGCACGAAGAGCGGCTTTAAATGATTTACCGATTCCTTTGGTTTAGTAAAGGCGGCTTCTTTAGGACCAAAATCAAACTGGGCAACAATAGGTTCATCGTCGCCAATGATAGTACAATCGGAAGAAAATGTAATAATATTTACATCCATACCTAGGCGTTCTGGAGAAGCCTCATAGTCGACCAGGTCTTCTCCTAGCAGGTCGTCCTCTTCCATTGATGTTGTCGTGTTGTTGGAGGCTTCCTGATGAACGGCGGACGGTCCACACGCGGGGGCCAGATGGTCCGCGCCTGGTGCAGGTTGTCTTTCTATTTCTGTGGCCGTTTGTTTTTTCTCAACGGCCTTCGGTCTCCATTTCTTTTGCGGTGGCGGGTATAGTGGATGTGTGTCATTAAATGTCTTTTCCGCGTCCTTCTCCTGGCTCTCCTTTGCTCTTAGGCGTTGTAATTTTCTCTTTTGGGATCGTGTCAATCCCGCTGGGCACCATCGAGGCATGGAGTATTTTAGATCGGCTGTTTTGATGGTAGCCGTATCCTTTTCGGTTGTGTTGGCCGATTCGCCGAAAATCATCGGCCCTTTATTGTCTCCCTGTATGACAACATCTGCAGTGCCTATTTTGATGATGTCCTTTTTGTTTTTCTTTGAGTTGCTATAGGCATATGCCCCCCTGCCGGATTGGTCGGCCTAGGAGGCCGAGTAGTCCGGCAACCTTGTTGGGCCTGTGCCTGGTGACCGGATTCAGCAGTGCTCAATCGTTCTTGCACTGGCGGTGCCAACCTATCAAAAACAGATGTTTGGGGTGCCCCCCAGGCGGGGTACTGTGGCATCCCAAATGGATATGGTGGCATGCCCCACATTTGATTTGGGACATGTGGTGGAGGTAAGTATGTGTATGGATATGGCATAGATGGATAAGGAGGTGGAGGGGTCCATGTCGGTATGTTAGGTCTCAATTGTACAATAGGACCTTTCATTTCTTCCGATTGGTGATGTGGTCCAATCGGCCTGACCTGACGTTGCTCATGAATGGGTGAGCAGGGTCGCTTCGGTGGCCGGTCACTGGGGCCAGCCTTCTTTTTCACATATTTAGACAACAATTGATCGAAAGTCGGGCCAGGCTTGATCAGCCGACTAGCTGCTTTAAATGTATTTGTTTTCCACGTACCTATCTCTAGTCGTCGTGGTTTGAAGGTACGTGGTCGCTGCGAGTCCTGAGCATGGCCGGACCGTCCGCCGGAGCTATCCGAACCGTCCGGTGGGGTCCCAGACCGTCCGCGCCTACGTGCCGGACCGTCCGGGATACGTAGCACGGGTTCCTGTATCTGTCTCCCTGTCTGCGCTTGCCCCCCAGTACTGAAGGTTGTGATGGTCACCTTTAGGGTCTCCCCTCCATCGGGGGTCTTCTCGGCTACCACTTTCCTGCAAGAAACCTTATGATCCTCATCGGCCTTTTTAGAATTGTCGATGATTGCCTCTTTGCCTTTGCCTTTGCCTTTATCGGCCGTGTTTGGCCGAACCAGGACTTTCTTGCCCTCGAAGTCGATCACGTTCATTGGAAAGGGCTCCGTATCCACCTGCATTTCCTGAAATTTCAATCGTCCCTCATTAATGGCCGATTGAATCTGTCGTCGGAATACATTACAATCATTAGTGGCATGAGAAAATGAGTTATGCCACTTGCAGTATGCACGACGTTTTAGCTCGTCGGCGGATGGAACAGTGTGATTTATTTTAATATTGCCATTTTTGAGTAATTCGTCAAATATTTTATCGCACTTACCAACATTAAATGTAAACTTAACCTCCTCTTGCCGTTTCTTTTGAACCGGCTGCAAGGAGGAACAAGCCGAAGATTTGGCCTGTTTTGGCCAAACCATTTCAGCAGCATACACTTCTGCTGATTCGTCATCTGAGCTACTTTGGTCGCATTCTACTGTATGTACGTTGTGACGCATTGTTTTAGCAGTTTCTTTGCTCCGGCTTTCGCAAGCCAAAGCCCTCTGGTGTAACTGTGCTAGTGTAAAAAATTGGATGCCTTCTAATCTCTCTTTTAAATAATATCGTAGACCATTAAAGGCTAATCCTACTAGCTGTTTTTCTGCTAAATGAATTTGAAAGCATCGGTTTCTTGTATCGCGGAATCTCCGGATGTAATCATTAACCGATTCATCTTTTGTCTGTCGCAATGACACTAAATCTACCAAATCCAATTCATAATCACCGGAGAAAAAATGATCATGAAATTTTTGTTCTAGATCCCCCCATGATGAAATGGAATTAGGAGGTAAAGTGGCATACCATGCAAACGCGGTTCCTGTTAGCGATAATGAAAATAAACGCACGCGAAATGCCTCTGTGTCTGCCAATTCTCCCAATTGTGCTAAGAACTAGCCTATATGTTCGCGCGTGTTTTTCCCTTGATCACCCAAAAATTTTGCGAATTCGGGTATTCTAGTTCCCTGTGGGTACGGGTAGTGATCAAATCGGCTGTCATAAGGTTTCCGATATGATTGCCCCCCAGGGACCATGCTTACTCCGAGCTTATCTCGGAACGCCCCGGCTATTTCTTCCCTCACTATATCAATGGCAGCCGGTGCAAGACCACCGGCTCTCTGGTCAAACATAGGTGGGGTTGGTTGCATTTTAGTATGTTGTCGTTCCCCCCATTGGTTTGAGCTACGTGGTGCATTTCCATTTGCCCTATATGGCTCATAGGTTTGATCGTTTCTTTCCGGCCTTTTAGGTGGGGCCGGAAAGCTTTCCTGGGCTCTTGATCCTGAATTAATGGGCTGGTGCATTGCATAATGTGATGGGAAGTGTTGCTGGGACGGGCGAGGATTCAGGTAATAATCCTCCTCAAAAGACTCATGCGCGGACTGTCCGGATACGTACCCGGACCGTCCGTGGTCGTATGCGGACCGTCCGTCATTGTATGCGGACCGTCCGGCTGGGTAGTTCGGGTTCTGTGTCATATGTGGTGGCTCGGGCGCATATCTAGGTAACTCATTAAAAATAGGCCCGACTGCTGTTGGCCCGGACGGTCCGCGCTCACGTGCGGACGGTCCGGGCATGTGCAGATCGGCTGGTTTGCTGCCGATTTACGGTTGCTTAGGATATGTGTCCATCGGCATCCCATAAATGGGTTGTGACTGGTCGTGACAACCTGTAGCCGATGTGTTACACGCGTTATCTCCTAACTCAACCTCGTGCGAAGGAAAATTTGCGGTACTAGATTTATCAAATGCACGTACTAGTCTCTTAAGATCGCTTTGCATACCCCCTATGATGTTCTGCATTTGTTCACGCTGATCTTCTACATAATTTCTAAGAGATTGCAGATCGTTGGTATTACTTACATTGGGGATATCTGGTGTGGGTTGGAGCGAAGCCGGATCCGTCGCCCGATGTCGGACGACCTTGTTGTTCCTGTCCACTTTGAAGTTGGCCAAGAACTTTGCTTTCGCCTCCTGATCATCCGCTCCTTGTGCTCCTCAAACTGGAGCTGCTCGTCAGCCGGCAAGGTTTCCCAAGTCGGCTCTATGATGTTGCTTAGAGAAATATCAGAGCTATCCTTTGAACCGGCCATTGAGGGCCGATCTGATGAGCTTAGATGTGTTGTCCCCAGCGGAGTCGCCAAAAAGTATGTTGACGCCTTTTCGGAGCGCCAAACACTCAACAAGAACCGTGGTGGTGCCCTCTGCACAGGGGCGGACGGTCCGCGCGCAGGGGCCGGACGGTCCGCGGCCTGGTGCGAGGCGCGGTGGTGCTCTCTGCGCAAGGGCGGACTGTCCGCGGCCTGGGGCCGGACGGTCCGCGGCCTGGTGCGCGGCTAGGGCTCCTGCCTGACGGCCGGACGGTCCGCGCCCTGGGGCCGGACGGTCCGCGCGTACGCAGGGACGGCGGAAGATCGCCGACGGCGCTTGGATCTCGCTCCCGGGAGGGACCCCGTCGGGGAGTAGAGATCCTAGGTGGTGTCTAGGCTCGGGCAGGCCGACCTAGACTCCTCTAATCGACGTAGAGTCGAGGAGAGGCGGAGAATTTGGGGATTGGAAGACTAAACCTAAACTAGACTAGAACTACTCCTAGGATAAAATGCGAAATAGAAGTTGTATTGATTCGATTGATGATTACAAATCGGCCGTAGACTTCTCTTTATATAGAGGAGGGGGCTGGACCCTTTACACGACTGGATTCCGGGTTAATTCCGCAAATCTAGCCAACAAACATAGCACAAAACTCGGAACCCTAAACTACTCTGCGCATGCGCGGACCGTCCGGCCCACAGGCGCGGACTGTCTGGACCGCGGACCGTCCGGCCTCAGGGCCGGACCGTGCGGCCGCTCAATATGGTGCTCAACAGTTACAAAGTAACTAGAACGGAATGGCTCCAATTAGGGAATATTCTCCTCAGATCTAGAACCATTCCGCTCCAAAAAATCAACTGGACGGAGCCACTCCGTTCCCATCCCGCTCTCACAGTCACGCTCCGTTCCGTTCACTCTGCAACCAAACAAAAAACAGAGCCGCTCCGTTCCAGATTACCAAACACAGAACAGAGCGGCTCCGTTCCTAGAATCAGGGATGGAACGGCTCCGTTCTACTTGGCTCCTCAACCAAACACTACCTTAGATCATTGTTAGAACATCTATTTAGTGGTATGCAGAGTTTGGAATACTAATCGTTTATGGTTCTTGATTGATCTAGAAACTATCTACTACTACTCTATAAGGACGCAACGAGGGCGTCCACCCGGTTTCACCACGCCTCCGCCCGATACCCCGTCCGTCTCGCCATGATGCGCGCGGCGTGCCTCGCGATGCCCCTCGCCCGACGCCCCCGTCCACCGTGCCCCCGCCTCCCCCACGATTCCGCCCCCTCCCCGCCGCAACAAGCTCCCACATCCACCGCACCATACTGTCCGCATCCGCCACATTCGCCCACCGCGAGCCATCCCCTCTCTGTCCGGCGTCCGCCGCCCTTGCTCCCCCTGTCCTGCGTGCGTCACGTGCGTCATTTCTGCCTCAGCGATCGCAAGTCGCAACCACCCGCATACATTTCTCCACGCACACAGCCACCTTCGGACTCCCTTCGCATAAACACCATTGCTTCCCCAAGATCTCCGCTTCCCTTGACCGACCCTTCCTGTGGCGAGCATGCACCGGGAATGCCGCTGCCGCCGCACAGGCTGCCTGGTGGGCGCTAGGCGCGCTTCTCACTTGCGTCTTCATCGTCGGTACATTGCCCGAGCCACTGTTTGATCATTTGGGAGGAAGTTATCTTGCCATTCTTGCTCAATTGTGGTCTCTGGCCTGGATTCAATTCGGTGGTAGTCGCTGCGTGATCCGTGGATTCATCCCTCGGGAGGGTCGTCTTCGCTTTCGTGCCCCTGCCTCCATCAGAACCCTACGTCGCCTCCTCAAAATGAACAAACCCTACCTTTCCTAGCCAGCCTAGCCACACACCCTCACGTCCCCTCCCTTGGCCTGACGCCACCACCATGCTGGTCACGCCCGCCTGCTGCTCGTCTCGCTAGGTAACTCTTTGTGCCTCCACATCCGTGTCTCGCGCTCATCGATCTATTGGTGCTGGTACTGTAGAATATCTGTACACTTTCTGGTTATGTGAACGACCTCTTGACACTTGGGGGACAGAAGCTGCAAATTCATGAGAGCTTAGATGTAAGTACTCCTTTGGATATTTTTTCTCTGATTTCTGAACAGGTTTTTGAAATAGTGAAAATTTATTGTTGCCTATATCGTGGAGTGTATGTGTCCTATTTGAGCTTCGCCGGCTTGTAGAAGGCACATTTATGTCCCTACGTTTTATTTTTCACCAATGGTGAAACTTGTGTAGCCGTTTGTCACTATTTCTTTGTTTGTTTTTTCAGCGAACAGGCATTTTGGAGAGACCAACTTGAATGTGTGGAGCAGTAGATCACACATAATTTTCATAATGGTATAGAATTCTGAATTCCTAAGCAATTTTGTAATTGCAGCTGTTCTAAGGCCATTTTTTGTAGTTGAATGGAAGCGATAACTGAATCAAGAATGTTCTATTTATATCGGTCTCAGGTAATTGTGAGCAGCAGTAGAGACTAAGCAGTTCTATAATTGCATTTGTTCTAAGACCATTTTCTGTAGTTGAATGGAAGCAATAATTGAATCAAGAATGTTCTATTTATATCGATCTCAGGTAATTCTGAATTTCTAAGCAGTTCTGTAATTGCAGTTGTTCTAAGACCATTTTATGTAGTTGAATGGAAGCGATATCTGAATCAAGAATGTTCTAAGACCGTTTTCTGTAATTGCGACTATTCTAAGACCACTGCTATTTTGTAGTAAAGTAAACATACATCACTATAGTCTTGCGGCAGTTGCAGTCAGGCATTGTATAGTGGTTTGTCCATACCATGGGTTTCTCCAAGGAATTTGTTTTCGGGGTCAGGGAGAGTATACTATGTAGGAGATCTACGAAATGTTGGCAACAATTGCTTTCCTAGATGAATGCTAAATAAGACAGCCTTTCCTTAGCAGGCACTTGCCAGTTGTGATGGTTTTATTTCCTTTATAGAAATTTTGCTTGCAACTGATGGCTTGCTACCTGAAGAAAAGCCTATAAGAATGCCTCTTCTTTCTCTAAGCCCTCTCTTGGAATGTAATATTTTTACTATGGACTATTGAACTGAAAGTCGCCTAGAGGGGGGTGAATAGGGCGAAACTGAAATTTACAAAATTAATTACAACTACAAGCCGGGTTAGCGTTAGAAATAATAATGAGTCCGAGAGAGAGGGCGCAAAACAAATCGCAAGCAAATGAAGAGTGTGACACGCGGATTTGTTTTACCGAGGTTCGGTTCTCGCAAACCTACTCCCCGTTGAGGAGGCCACAAAGGCCGGGTCTCTTTCAACCCTTACCCTCTCTCAAACGGTCCCTCGGACCGAGTGAGCTTCTCTTCTCAAATCAAAACCGGGAACAAAACTTCCCCGCAAGGACCACCACACAATTGGTGTCTCTTGCCTCGGTTACAAATGAGTTTTGATCACAAGAGCAAGTGAGAAAGAAAGAAGCAATCCAAGCGCAAGAGCTCAAAAGAACACGGCAAATCTCTCTCACTAATCACTAAAGCCTTGTGTGGAATTGGAGAGGATTTGATCACTTGAGTGTGTCTAGAATTGAATGCCTAGCTCTTGTAAGTGGTTGAGAAGTGGAAAACTTGGATGACTTGAATGTGGGGTGGTTGGGGGTATTTATAGCCCCAACCACCAAACTAGCCGTTGGGTGAAAGCTGTCTGTCGTATGGCGCACCGGACAGTCCGGTGCACACCGGACATGTCCGGTGCGACAGCCACGTCACCTGGCCGTTAGGGTTCCGACCGTTGGAGCTCTGACTCTGGGCCTGTCTTGATGTCAGGTGGCACACCGGACATGAACTGTAGGGTGTCCGGTGCGCCAGCATGGGCGTGCCTGACCTCTGCGCGCGCTGGCGCGCATTTAATGCGCTACAGGTAGCCGTTGGCGTCTGAAGTAGCCGTTGCCCCGCAGTTACACCGGACAGTCCGGTGTACACCGGACATGTCCGGTGAATTATAGCGGAGCAGCCGATGCGAATTCTAGAGAGTGGCAAGTTCGGAGCCGCGTCCTCTTGGAGCACCGGACACTGTCCGGTGTACACCGGACAGTCCGGTGAATTATAGCGCGCCGGCTCCGAGAATTCCCGAAGGCGAAGAGTTTGCAGACGATCTTCCCTGGTGCACCGGACACTGTCCGGTGGTGCACCGGACAGTCCGGTGCGCCAGACCAGGGTGCCTTCGGTTGTCCCTTTGCTCCTTTGTTTGAACCCTTTCTCTTGGTCTTTTTATTGGCTTATGGTGAACCTTTTGTACCTGTGGAACTTATAAACTTGGGCAAACTAGTTAGTCCAATTATTTGTGTTGGGCAATTCAACCACCAAAATTAGTTTAGGAAATAGGTGTAAGCCTAATTCCCTTTCAATCTCCCCCTTTTTGGTGATTGATGCCAACACAAACCAAAGCAAGTATAGAAGTGCATAATTGAACTAGTTTGCAAAGTGTAAGTGCAAAGGTTACTTAGAATTGAGCCAATAAATATCACTTACTAGATATGCATGGATTGTTTCTTTATTTCTAACATTTTGGACCACGCTTGCACCACATGTTTTGTTTTTGCAAATTCTTTTTGTAGATTCTTTTCAAGGTCCTTTTGTAAAATAGTCAAAGGTAAATGAGTGAGATTTTGCGAAGCATTTTCAAGTTTTGAAATTTTCTCCCCTTGTTTCAAATGCTTTTCCTTTGACTAAACAAAACTCCCCCTCAATAAATTCTCCTCTTAGTGTTCAAGAGGGTTTTAAGATATCAATTTTGAAAATACTACTTTCTCCCCCTTTAGAACACAAAGAGATACTAATTTGAAATTTACCAATTGAAAATCATTAATTTTAAAATAGGGGTGGTGGTGCGGTCCTTTTGCTTTGGGCTCATACTTTCTCCCCCTTTGGCATGAATCGCCAAAAACGGATACTTTGAGTGAGATATAAGCCCCTTTTCTAACTATTTTCTCCCCTTTGCCAAATAAAACATATGAGTGAAGATTATACCAAAGATGAAGAAATGCTCGGAGCGACGGCGAAAGATGAGTAGTAGAGTGGAGTGAAAGCCTTTGTCTTCGCCGAAGACTCCAATGCCCTTTCATACCTATGACTTGGTTTGAAATACACTTGAAAACACATTAGTCATAGCATATATAAAAGAGATATGATCAAAGGTATACTTATGAGCTATGTGTGCAAATTAGCAAAAGAAATTTCTAGAATCAAGAATATTGAGCTCATGCCTAAGTTTGGTAAAAGATTGTTCATCAAGAGGCTTGGTAAAGATATCGGCTAATTGATCTTTAGTATTAATGTATGCAATCTCGATATCCCCCTTTTGTTGGTGATCCCTAAGAAAATGATACCGGATGGCTATGTGTTTAGTGCGGCTATGCTCAACGGGATTATCCGCCATGCGGATTGCACTCTCATTATCACATAGAAGAGGAACTTTGGTTAATTTGTAACCATAGTCCCGCAGGGTTTGCCTTATCCAAAGCAATTGCGCGCAACAATGGCCTGCGGCAATATACTCGGCTTCGGCAGTAGAAAGAGCGACCGAATTTTGCTTCTTTGAAGCCCAAGACACCAAGGATCTTCCCAAGAACTGGCAAGTCCCCGATGTGCTCTTCCTATTGATTTTGCACCCTGCCCAATCGGCATCCGAATAACCAATCAAATCAAATGTGGATCCCCGAGGGTACCAAAGCCCAAACTTAGGTGTATAAGCCAAATATCTCAAGATTCGTTTTACGGCCGTAAGGTGTGATTCCTTAGGGTCGGCTTGGAATCTTGCACACATGCATACGGAAAGCATAATGTCCGGTCGAGATGCACATAAATAGAGTAACGAACCTATCATCGACCGGTATACCTTTTGATCCACGGACTTACCTCCCGTGTCGAGGTCGAGATGCCCATTGGTTCCCATGGGTGTCTTGATGGGCTTGGCATCCTTCATTCCAAACTTGGTTAGAATGTCTTGAGTATACTTTGTTTGGCTAATGAAGGTGCCTTCTTGGAGTTGCTTGACTTGGAATCCTAGAAAATACTTCAACTCCCCCATCATTGACATCTCGAATTTTTGTGTCATGACCCTACTAAATTCTTCACATGTAGATTCGTTAGTAGACCCAAATATAATATCATCAACATAAATTTGGCATACAAACAAATCACTGTCAAGAGTTTTAGTGAATAAAGTAGGATCGGCCTTGCCGACTTTGAAGCCATTTGCAATAAGGAAATCTCTAAGGCATTCATACCATGCTCTTGGGGCTTGCTTGAGCCCATAAAGCGCCTTAGAGAGCCTATAAACATGGTTAGGGTACTCACTGTCTTCAAAGCCGGGAGATTGCTCAACATAGACCTCTTCCTTGATTGGTCCATTGAGGAAGGCACTCTTCACGTCCATTTGGTAAAGCTTGAAGCCATGGTAAGTAGCATAGGCTAATAATATACGAATTGACTCAAGCCTAGCTACGGGTGCATAGGTTTCACCGAAATCCAAACCTTCGACTTGGGAGTATCCCTTGGCCACAAGTCGGGCTTTGTTCCTTGTCACCACACCATGCTCGTCTTGCTTGTTGCGAAAGACCCACTTGGTTCCTACAACATTTTGGTTAGGACGTGGAACTAAATGCCATACCTCATTCCTAGTGAAGTTGTTGAGCTCCTCTTGCATCGCCATCACCCAATCTGAATTTTGAAGTGCTTCCTCTACCCTGTGTGGCTCAATAGAGGAGACAAAAGAGTAATGCTCACAAAAATGTGTAACACGAGATCGAGTGGTTACCCCCTTATGAATGTCGCCGAGGATGGTGTCGACGGGGTGATCTCGTTGGATTGCTTGGTGGACTCTTGGGTGTGGCGGCCTTGGTTCTTCATCCTCCTTGTCTTGATCATTTGCATCTCCCCCTTGATCATTGTCGTCATCTTGAGGTGGCTCATCTCTTTGATCTTCTCCTTCATCAACTTGAGCCTCGTCCTCATTTTGAGTTGGTGGAGATGCTTGCGTGGAGGAGGATGGTTGATCTTGTGCATGTGGAGGCTCTTTGGATTCCTTAGTACACACATCCCCAAAGGACATGTTCCTTAGCGCGATGCACGGAGCCTATTCTTCACCTATCTCATCAAGATCAACTTGCTCTACTTGAGAGCCGTTAGTCTCATCAAACACAACGTCACAAGAAACTTCAACTAGTCCTGAGGACTTGTTAAAGACTCTATATGCCCTTGTGTTTGAATCATATCCTAGTAAAAAGCCTTCTACAGTTTTAGGAGCAAATTTAGATTTTCTACCTATTTTAACAAGAATAAAGCATTTGCTACCAAAAACTCTAAAATATGAAATATTGGGCTTTTTACCGGTAAGGAGTTCATAGGATGTCTTCTTGAGGATTCGGTGTAGATATAACCGGTTGATGGCATAGCAAGCGGTGTTGACCGCCTCGGCCCAAAACCGATCCGGTGTCTTTTACTCATCAAGCATGGTTCTTGCCATGTCCAAAAGAGTTCGATTCTTCCTCTCCACTACACCATTTTGTTGTGGGGTGTAGGGAGAAGAGAACTCATGCTTGATGCCCTCCTCCTCAAGGAAGCCTTCAATTTGAGAGTTCTTGAACTCCGTCCCATTGTCGCTTCTAATTTTCTTGATCCTTAAGCCAAACTCATTTTGAGCCCGTCTCAAGAATCCCTTTAAGGTCTCTTGGGTATGGGATTTTTCCTGCAAAAAGAACACCCAAGTGAAGCGAGAATAGTCATCCACAATAACTAGACAGTACTTACTCCCGCCGATGCTTATGTAAGCGATCGGGCCGAATAAATCCATGTGTAGGAGTTCCAGTGGCCTGTCACTTGTCATGATGTTCTTGTGTGGATGATGAACACCAACTTGCTTCCCGGCTTGGCATGCGCTACAAATCCTGTCTTTCTCAAAATGAACATTTGTTAATCCTAAAATGTGCTCTCCCTTTAGAAGCTTATGAAGATTCTTCATTCCAACATGGGCTAGTCGGCGGTGCCAGAGCCAACCCATGTTAGTCTTAGCTATTAAGCAAGTGTCGAGTTCAGCTCTATCAAAATCCACCAAGTATAGCTGAACCTCTAACACTCCCTTAAAAGCTATTGAATCATCACTTCTTCTAAAGACAGTGACACCTATATCAGTGAATAGACAGTTGTAGCCCATTTGACATAATTGAGATACGGAAAGCAAATTGTAATCTAAAGAATCTACAAGAAAAACATTGGAAATGGAATGGTCAGGAGATATAGCTATTTTACCCAAACCTTTGATCAAACCTTGGTTTCCATCCCCGAATGTGATAGCTCGTTGGGGATCTTGGTTTTTCTCGTAGGAGGAGAACATCTTCTTCTCCCCTGTCATGTGGTTTGTGCACCCGCTGTCGATGATCCAATTTGAGCCCCCGGATGCATAAACCTACAAAACAAGTTTAGTTCTTGACTTTAGGTACCCAAACGGTTTTGGGTCCTTTGGCATTAGAAACAAGAACTTTGGGTACCCAAACACAAGCCTTGGAGCCCTTGTGTTTGCCCCCAACAAACTTGGCAACTACCTTGCCGGATTTGTTAGTAAGCACATAAGATGCATCAAAAGTCTTAAATGAAATGCCATGATCATTTGATGCACTCGGAGTTTTCTTTCTAGGCAACTTAGCACGGGTTGGTTGCCTAGAGCTAGATGTCTCACCCTTATACATAAAAGCATGGTTAGGGCCAGAGTGAGACTTCCTAGAATGAATTTTCCTAATTTTGCTCTCGGGATAACCGGCAGGGTACAAAATGTAACCCTCGTTATCCTGAGGCATGGGAGCCTTGCCCTTAACAAAGTTAGACAAATTTTTAGGAGGGGCACTAAGTTTGACATTGTTTCCCTTTTGGAAGCCAATGCCATCCTTGATGCCAGGGCGTCTCCCATTCTAGAGCATACTTCTAGCAAATTTAAATTTTTCATTCTCTAAGTTATGCTCGGCAATTTTAGCATCTAATATTGCTATATGATCATTTTGTTGTTTAATTAAAGCCATATGATCATGAATAGCATCAATATCAACATCTCTACATCTAGTGCAAATAGAAACATGCTCAATGGTAGATGTAGAGGGTTTGCAAGAATTAAGTTCAACAATCTTAGCATGCAAAATATCATTGTTATCTCTAAGATTGGAAATTGTAACATTGCAAACATCTAATTCTTTAGCCTTAGCAATTAATTTTTCATTTTCAATCCTAAGGCTAGAAAGAGAGGTGTTTAATTCTTCAATCTTAGCAAGCAAATCATCATTATCATTTCTAAGATTGGGAATTGAAACATCACAAACATGAGAATCAACCTTAGCAATTAAACTAGCATTTTCATTTCTAAGGTTATCAATGGTCTCATGGCAAGTGCTTAGCTCACTAGACAATTTTTCACATTTTTCAACTTGTAGAGCATAAGCATTTTTAACCTTAACATGCTTTTTGTTCTCCTTGATTAGGAAGTCCTCTTGGGAGTCCAAGAGATCATCCTTCTCATGAATAGCACTAACAATTCATTTAATTTTTCCTTTTGTTGCATGTTCAGGTCGGCAAAAAGGGTACGCAAATTATCTTCCTCATCACTAGCATTATCATCACTAGAGGACTCATATTTAGTGGAGGATTTGGATTTAACCTTCTTCCTTTTGTCGTCCTTGGCCATGAGGCACTTGTGGCCGACGTTGGGGAAGAGAAGACCCTTGGTGACGGCGATGTTGGCGGCGTCCTCGTCGGAGGAGGAGTCGGTGGAGCTCTCATCGGAGTCCCACTCGCGGCACACGTGGGCATCGCCGCCCTTCTTCTTGTAGTGTCTCTTCTTCTCCTTTCTTCTCCCCTTTTTGTCGTCGCCCCTGTCACTATCACTAGATAATGGACATTTAGCAATAAAATGACCGGGCTTACCACACTTGTAGCACACTTTCTTGGAGCGGGGCTTGTAGTCTTTCCCCCTCCTTTGCTTGAGGATTTGACGGAAGCTCTTGATGATGAGCGCCATCTCCTCGTTGTCGAGCTTGGAGGCGTCGATGGGTGTTCGACTTGGTGTGGACTCCTCCTTCTTCTCCTCCGTCGCCTTGAATGCGACCGGTTGTGCCTCGGGTGTGGAGGAAGTGCCTTGCTCGATGATTTTCTTTGAGCCTTTAATCATTAGCTCAAAGCTTACAAATTTACCTATCACTTCCTCGGGGGACATTAGCTTATATCTAGGATCACCTCAAATTAATTGAACTTGTGTAGGATTAAGAAATACGAGGGATCTAAGAATAACCTTGACCATCTCATGGTCATCCCATTTTTCGCTCCCGAGGTTACGCACTTGGTTCACCAAGGTCTTCAAGTGGTTGTACATTGCTTGTGGATCCTCCCCTTGGTGAAGCATAAAGCGACCGAGCTCCCCCTTGATCGTCTCCCGCTTGGTGATCTTTGTCACCTCGTCTCCCTCGTGCGCGGTCTTGAGTACGTCCCAAATTTCCTTCGCACTTTTTAGCCCTTGCACCTTATTATACTCCTCTCTACTTAGAGAGGCGAGGAGTATAGTGGTTGCTTGGGAGTTAAAGTGGTGGATTTGGGCCACCTCGTCCGAGTCGTAGTCTTCATCCCCTACGGATGGTACCTGTACACCAAACTCAACAACATTCCATATGCTTGTGTGGAGTGAAGTTAGATGGTGCCTCATTTTGTCACTCCACATATTATAATCTTCACCGTCAAAAACTGGTGGTTTGCCTAATGGAACAGAGAGTAAAGGAGCACGCTTTGAAATGTGGGGGTAGCGTAGGGGGATCTTACTATACTTCTTGCGCTCTTGGCGCTTAGAAGTCACGGACGGCGCATCGGAGTCGAAGGTCGATGGTGATGAAGAGTCGGTCTCGTAGTAGACCACTTTCCTCATCCTCTTATGCTTGTCACCTCTCCTATGCGACTTGTGGGAAGAGGATTTCTTCTCCTTCCCCTTCCCTTTGTTGGAGGAGCTCTTCTTCTTCTCCTTCCTCTTGGTGCGGGACTCTTCCGATGAAGTGCTCCCGTGACTCGTAGTGGGCTTGTCGCCGGTCTCCATCTCCCTCTTGGTGTGATCTCCCGACATCACTTCGAGCGGTTAGGCTCTAATGAAGCACCGGACTCTGATACCAATTGAAAGTCGCCTAGAGGGGGGTGAATAGGGCAAAACTGAAATTTACAAAATTAATTACAACTACAAGCCGGGTTAGCGTTAGAAATAATAATGAGTCCGAGAGAGAGGGCGCAAAACAAATCGCAAGCAAATGAAGAGTGTGACACGCGGATTTGTTTTACCGAGGTTCGGTTCTCGCAAACCTACTCCCCGTTGAGGAGGCCACAAAGGCCGGGTCTCTTTCAACCCTTACCCTCTCTCAAACGGTCTCTCGGACCGAGTGAGCTTCTCTTCTCAAATCAAAACCGGGAACAAAACTTCCCCGCAAGGACCACCACACAATTGGTGTCTCTTGCCTCGGTTACAAATGAGTTTTGATCACAAGAGCAAGTGAGAAAGAAAGAAGCAATCCAAGCGCAAGAGCTCAAAAGAACACGGCAAATCTCTCTCACTAATCACTAAAGCCTTGTGTGGAATTGGAGAGGATTTGATCACTTGAGTGTGTCTAGAATTGAATGCCTAGCTCTTGTAAGTGGTTGAGAAGTGGAAAACTTGGATGACTTGAATGTGGGGTGGTTGGGGGTATTTATAGCCCCAACCACCAAACTAGCCGTTGGGTGGAAGCTGTCTGTCGTATGGCGCACCGGACAGTCCGGTGCACACCGGACATGTCCGGTGCGACAGCCACGTCACCTGGCCGTTAGGGTTCCGACCGTTGGAGCTCTGACTCTGGGCCTGTCTTGATGTCAGGTGGCACACCGGACATGAACTGTAGGGTGTCCGGTGCGCCAGCATGGGCGTGCCTGACCTCTGCGCGCGCTGGCGCGCATTTAATGCGCTACAGGTAGCCGTTGGCGTCTGAAGTAGCCGTTGCCCCGCAGTTACACCGGACAGTCCGGTGTACACCGGACATGTCCGGTGAATTATAGCGGAGCAGCCGATGCGAATTCCCGAGAGTGGCGAGTTCGGAGCCGCGTCCTCTTGGAGCACCGGACACTGTCCGGTGTACACCGGACAGTCCGGTGAATTATAGCGCGCCGGCTCCGAGAATTCCCGAAGGCGAAGAGTTTGCAGGCGATCTTCCCTAGTGCACCGGACACTGTCCGGTGGTGCACCGGATAGTCCAGTGCGCCAGACCAGGGTGCCTTCGGTTGTCCCTTTGCTCCTTTGTTTGAACCTTTTTTCTTGGTCTTTTTATTGGCTTATGGTGAACCTTTTGTACCTGTGGAACTTATAAACTTGGGCAAACTAGTTAGTCCAATTATTTATGTTGGGCAATTCAACCACCAAAATTAGTTTAGGAAATAGGTGTAAGCCTAATTCCCTTTCACTTCTTATCATTTTCGAGATCCCCACTATGAACTTCTTATGACAACTGTAGATTCAGTGTCTAATGCAAGTATTGTCCTTTTACTACAGACAATTTAAGGGGGGTCTATTAATAATTTTAGAGCTATATATGAACCCCTATACAGTACATGGGCTTATAAGTTCAAATATCATGTGGGGTCCTCAATTGCATATGCAACATAATGCATCCACCGGTGGTGGAAGCCTATAATTTTTTGACAGTGTTTTCTCCTATGCTTTGATTTTCTTGGGAATTGATGGGTCCTTGTTATTTGCATTGCTTCGATTCTTTGCTCCACATATTAAGTTCTTGCTTCTATATAAAACCACTGAATGTGACTTATTTTATCTTTTTCGCTTTATTCTTGTGACATTAGTCATGTCATGCAAAATATAATTGCATGGCACTCTATTCTTGATGTTCACCATTTGGTTATAAATGTTTTTTGTTACATGCTCACAAATTGTTATTATTGTACTTCAGCTTTGCATGTTTCAGACTTGAGCACAGTTCGAGATGAAAGAAATGTGTTGAATCCACATGGAGTAATGCATGCTTTGAGTTTGTATGTTAGTCACTTCAATTTGACTCGACAATAGGTATAATATTTACTTCGCTATCTTGTTTTCATATTTAGTATTGTATAGGTATACCCTTGCGTTGCTAAGGAATCAATATGATAAAATATATTGATATGCAAAAACACTAATTGGTATTTCATACTTTTGTTAGCATCACTAAAAGTGGATGCTTACATACCTTAAAAGATATAGTAAGATACTCGTACGTTGTTAGGATTTTGATTTCTTTACCAACTCACATGCTCCTTACTATATCTTTTTGTCGGGGACCATAATTAGGGGTACCCTCAAGACGCCTAATTCTCAGCTGGTAACCCCCATCAGCATAAAGCTGCAGAGGCCTGATGGGTGCGATTAAGTCAGGGATCAGTCCATACGAGCGACTCGATCACACCTCGCCCGAGCCTAGCCTCGGGCAAGGGCAGCCGACCCTGAGGTGTTTCCGTCTCGCCCGAGCCCCCCTTTTCACGGCAGACGCATCTCCGGCTCGCCCAAGGCCTTGTCTTCGATAAGAAGCAACCCTGACTAAATCGCCGCGCCGACCGACCAAGTCACAGGGGCATTTAACGCAAAGAGTGAGACTGACGGGCAGCCAGGCCTTGCCGAGGGCGCCATAGGAAGCTCCGCCCGACTAGGGCTGGACAAAATACTCGTGGCTCGTGAGCTCGCTCGACTCGTGGCCAGCTCGACTCGGTTCGACTCGGCTCGTTTCAATTTTATCACGAGCTGAGCTAACATCTTAGCTCGGTTCGTTAACGAGCCAGCTCGACACGAGCTCGAGCCAGCTCGTTAGCTCGAATGAGCTAGCATTTATCTGTAAAACAAAGTCTATACTTGTATTAGATGAATTAATAAGTGATGAACTATGTTAGTTTAGGGTTTAAATGATGTGATATATAAAATTATGAGTATTGTTAGTCTTTTCTAATGTTAAATTAGTATGAAATTAACTAACAAATGATTATATTGTTGTATATATACATGTATACTATTTTTTGTTCTGGCTCGCGAGCTAAACGAGCCAGCTCGAGCTCGCAAACGAGCCGAGCCGAGCTGTTTCTCTGGCTCGGTTGCTTAACGAGCCGAGCCGAGCCAGCTCGTTTCCTTAACGAGCCAGCTCGAGCTCGGTCGAGCCGAGCCGAGCTGGCTCGATATCCACCCCTACGCCCGACCCAGGGCTCGGACTCGGGCTAAGGCCCCGGAAGACGGCGAACTCCGCTCCGCCCGACCCAGGGCTCGGACTCGGGCTAAGGCCCCGGAAGATGGCGAACTCCGCTCCGCCCGACCTAGGGCTCGGACTCGGGCTAAGGCCCCGGAAGACGGCGAACTCCGCTCCGCCCGACCCAGGGCTCGGACTCGGGCTAAGGCCCCGGAAGACGGCGAACTCCGCTCCGCCCGACCCAGGGCTCGGACTCGGGCTAAGGCCCCGGAAGACGGCGAACTCCGCTCCGCCCGACCCAGGGCTCGGACTCGGGCTAGGCTCCGGAGGACGGTGAACTCCGCTCCGCCCGACCCCAGGGGTCGGACTCCGCCCTGGCCTCTGCCGAACGACCTCCGCCTCGCCCGACCTAGGAGCTCGGGCTCGGCCTCGGCCATGCAGGACAGACTCGACTTCGGCTTTGGAGGAGCCTCCACGTCGCCCGACCTAGGGCACAAGTCCGCCACGTCAACAGGAAGCGCCATTATCACCCTACCCCGAGCCAACTCGGGCCGCAGAGAACAAGACCGACGTCCCATCTGGCTAGCTCCGCCAGATAGGCAATGATGGCGCCCCGCTAGCCCTATGACGACGGCGGCTCTCAGCTCCCTTATGGAAGCAGGGGGACGTCAGCAAGGACCCAACAGCTCCGACAGCTGTCCCTCCGCCAGGCTCCGTTGCTCCACCAACAGCCACGACACCACACCAGCTGGGTGCCAAGGTCTCTCCGGCTGCCACCTTGGCATGTACTTAGGGCGCTAGCTCTCCCCCGCTAGACACGTAGCACTCTGCTACACCCCCATTGTACACCTGGATCCTCTCCTTGCGCCTATAAAAGGAAGGACCAGGGCCTTCTTAGAAGAAAGGTTGGTCCTTGCGGGAACGAGGGCAGGGGCAGGCGCTCTCTTGGGGCCGCTCGCTCCCCTCACCCGCGCGGACGCTTGTAACCCCCTACTGCAAGCGCACCCGACCTGGGCGTGGGACGAACACGAAGGCCGCGGGATCTCCGCCTCCCTCACGACCCGGCTCCGGCCACCTCGCTCTTTCCCCCCTTCGCGCTCGCCCACGCGCTCGACCCATCTGGGCTGGGGCACGCGGCACACTCACTCGTCGGCTCAGGGACCCCCCCGGTCTCGAAACGCCGACAGTTGGCGCGCCAGGTAGGGGCCTGCTGCGTGTTGACGAGCAGTTTCCCGTCAAGCTCCAGATGGGCAGTCTCCAACGACCTCTCCAACCCGGGACGGTGCTCCGTTTCGGGAGCCTCGAGTTCATGTCTTTCGACGGCGGCTACGACATGATACTCCTTCCACCGCCGCGTGGCGGCGACAATGGTGGCCGACAGCCCGCCCGCCGGCGGTGGAATCGACGACGTCTTTCCCGCGTGGGGGAAGGACAACTTTCGAGCTCGCCCCATCCTCTCCCTCGCCATCGGAGGAGGAGACGGGCCGGGGCAACCAGGGCCGAGCGGGAGGCTGCGCTCCGTCGGCTGTCGAGCAAGTGGACGACGCCAGCACGCTCACGGAGGGCCTGCAGGACGTCGCCCTCGTACCCAGGACGACGGCGCGATCAGCCCCTGAGGTGACTTCGTCGCTCCTCGTCGACCAAAAGGTACCGACTGCTTCCCATCCTTCGTCATTTCGACTCGACCTCAACCCGCCTAGCGACCTCGCTTTGGCGGGCGCTCGCGTTGAGGTGAATGCAACCCCTCTTGGGTTTCGTGTGCGGTCGCCTTGGGACCGATTGACGGGCGTCTCGACCTACGGGCCCTCTGGGTCCGAGGAAGATGACGACCCCAGCATCTGCTGGGATTTCTCTGGATCTGGCAACCCCAGTGCCATGCGGGACTTCATGACCGCATGCAACTACTGCCTCTCCGACTGTTCCGACGGCAGCCGCAGCCTTGACGACAAGGACTGCGGCCCGAGCCGCGAATGTTTCCACATCGAGCTAGGGGATCCCTCCGGAGGCAGCCGTCTCGGCATGCCGGAGGATGGTGATCTCCCTAGGCCAGTGCCTCGCGCCGACATCCTGCGGGAGCTAGCTGTGGTCCCCGTTCCGGCGGGGGGTTACGACCCACAGCTCGAGCAAGTCCGCGGGGCACAGGCCGGGCTCGACGAGGGGGCAGGAGCGCTCGAGTCGATCCGCCGGGACGTCGGGCAGGTATGGGCGGGCCAGCCCCCGGCCGGAGAAATACGTCACCTGCCCCAAGGCCTCCAGCACCGCATCGCCAGCGATGCCAGGGACAGGCCGCTACCCGCATCCGGCGGGACCGGTCAGGACCTGGCAGCCGCAGCGATGCTCCTCCGCGCGATGCCGGAGTCATCAAACACCGAGGGTCGGCGAATCCAGGGAGAGCTCAAGCATCTCCTGGAAGGCGCTGCGGCCCGGCGGGCCGAGAGCTCTGCCTCCCGAAGGCAGGGGTACCCCTCGGAACCTCGTGCCGCGACTTCCCGACTCATGCGGGAAGCCTCGGTCTACACCGGACGCACGCGCAACACCGCGCCTGCGGCCCCGGGCCACCTCGGCGGCGAGCACCCTCATCGCGACCGTCGGGCCCGCCTCGACGAAAGGGTGCGCTGAGGCTATCACCCCAGGCGTGGGGGACGCTACGACAGCGGGGAGGACCGGAGTCCCTCGCCCGAACCACCCGGTTCGCAGGTCTTCAGCCGAGCCATTCGGCGGGCGCCGTTTCCGACCCGATTCCGACCCCCGACTACTATCGCAAAGTACTCGGGGGAAACAAGACCGGAATTGTGGCTCGCGGACTACCGCCTGGCCTGTCAACTGGGTGGAACGGACGACGACAACCTCATCATCCGCAACCTCCCCCTGTTCCTCTCCGACACTGCTCGCGCTTGGTTGGAGCACCTGCCTCCGGGGCAGATTTCCAACTGGGAGGATTTGGTCCAAGCTTTCGTCGGCAACTTCCAGGGCACGTACGTGCGCCCCGGGAATTCCTGGGACCTCCGGAGCTGCCGGCAACAGCCGGGAGAGTCTCTTCGGGACTACATCCGGCGGTTCTCGAAGCAGCGCACCGAGCTGCCCAACATCACCGACTCCGATGTCATCGGCTCGTTCCTTGCCGGCACCACTTGTCGTGACCTGGTGAGCAAGTTGGGTCGCAAGACCCCCACCAGGGCGAGCGAGCTGATGGACATCGCCACCAAGTTCGCCTCTGGCCAGGAGGCGGTCGAGGCCATCTTCCGAAAAGACAAGCAGCCCCAGGGCCGCCCGTCGGAAGATGCTCCCGAGGCGTCTACTCCGCGCGGCGCCAAGAAGAAAGGCAGGCGGAAGTTGCAAGCGAAACGCGACGCCGCCGACGCAGACCTTGTCGCCGCCGCCGAGTACAAGAACCCTCGGAAGCCCCCCGGAGGTGCCAACCTCTTCGACAAGATGCTCAAGGAGACGTGCCCTTACCATCAGGGGCCCGTCAAGCACACCCTCGAGGAGTGCGTCATGCTTCGGCGCCACTTCCACAAGGCCGGGCCACCCGCAGAGGGTGGCAGGGCCCGCGACGACGACAAAAAGGAAGATCACCAAGCAGGAGGGTTCCCCGAGGTCCGTGACTGCTTCATGATCTGTGGAGGGCATGCGGCGAATGCCTCGGCTCGGCATCGCAAGCGAGAGCGTCGGGAGGTCTGCTCGGTGAAGGTGGCGGCACCAGTCTACCTAGACTGGTCCGACAAGCCCATCACCTTCGACCAAGATGACCACCCCGACCACGTGCCGAGCCCGGGGAAGTACCCTCTCGTCGTCGATCCCATCATCGGCGACGTCAGGCTCACCAGGGTCCTGATGGATGGGGGCAGCTGCCTCAATATCATCTACGCCGAGACCCTCAGGCTCCTGCGCGTCGATCTGTCCTCTGTCCGAGCAGGCGCTGCGCCCTTCCACGGGATCATTCCTGGGAAGCGCGTCCAGCCCCTCGGACAGCTCGACCTTCCTGTCTGCTTCGGAACACCCTCCAATTTCCGAAGGGAGACTTTGACGTTCGAGGTGGTCGGGTTCCGAGGAACCTACCACGCAGTGTTAGGGAGGCCATGCTACGCGAAGTTCATGGCCATCCCCAACTACACCTACCTGAAGCTCAAGATGCCGGGCCCCAACGGGGTCATCACCGTCGGCCCCACGTACAAGCACGCGTTCGAATGCGATGTGGAGTGCGTGGAGTACGCCGAGGCCCTCGCCGAGTCCGAGGCCCTCATCGCCGACCTGGAAAACCTCTCCCGAGAGGTGCCGGACGTGAAGCGACACGCCGGCAACTTCGAGCCAGCGGAGACGGTTAAGGCCGTCCCTCTCGACCCCAGCGGCGACACCTCCAAGCAGATCCGGATCGGTTCTGGGCTCGACCCCAAATAGGAAGCAGTGCTCGTCGACTTTCTCCGCGCAAACGCCGACGTCTTTACGTGGAGTCCCTCGGACATGCCCGGCATACCGAGGGATGTCGCCGAGCACTCGCTGGATATTCGGGCCGGAGCCCGACTGGTCAGACAGCCACTGCGCCGATTCGACGAGGAAAGGCGCAGGGTGATAGGCGAGGAGATCCACAAGCTGATGGCAGCAGGGTTCATCAAAGAGGTATTCCATCCCGAATGGCTTGCCAACCCTGTGCTTGTAAGGAAGAAAGGGGGGGAATGGCGGATGTGTGTAGACTACACTGGTCTCAACAAAGCATGTCCGAAGGTTCCCTACCCTCTACCTCGCATCGATCAAATCGTGGATTCCACTGCTGGGTGCGAAACTCTGTCTTTCCTCGATGCCTACTCAGGGTATCATCAAATCAAGATGAAAGAGTCCGACCAGCTCGCGACTTCTTTCATCACGCCCTTCGGCATGTATTGCTATGTCACCATGCCGTTCGGTTTGAGGAACGCGGGTGCCACGTACCAGCGGTGTATGAACCATGTGTTCGGCGAACACATCGGTCGCACGGTCGAGGCCTGCGTCGATGACATCGTAGTCAAGACAAGGAAAGCCTCCGACCTTCTCTCCGACCTTGAGGTGACATTCCGGTGTCTCAAGGCGAAGGACGTCAAGCTCAATCCCGAGAAGTGTGTCTTCGGGGTGCCCCGGGGCATGCTCCTGGGATTCATCGTCTCCGAGCGGGGCATCGAAGCCAACCCGGAGAAGATCGCAGCCATCACCAGCATGGGGCCCATCAAGGACTTAAAAGGCGTACAGAGGGTTATGGGATGTCTCGCGGCCTTGAGCCGTTTCATCTCGCGTCTCGGCGAAAGAGGCCTGCCCCTGTACCGTCTCTTAAGGAAGGCCGAATCCTTCGCTTGGACCCCCGAGGCCGAGGAAGCCCTCGGGAACCTGAAGGCGCTCCTCACCCAGGCGCCTGTCTTGGTGCCCCCAACTGATGGAGAAGACCTCTTGGTCTACGTCGCCGCTACCACTCAGGTGGTCAGCGCCGCGATCGTGGTCGAAAGGCAAGAAGAGGGGCATGCCTTGCCCATTCAAAGGCCAGTTTACTTCGTCAGCGAGGTGCTGTCCGAAACCAAGACCCGCTACCCACAAGTTCAGAAGCTGCTGTATGCAGTGATCCTGACAAGGCGAAAGTTGCGACATTACTTCGAGTCTCATCCGGTAACTGTGGTGTCATCCTTCCCCCTGGGGGAGATCATCCAGTGCCGAGAGGCCTCGGGACGGATCGCAAAGTGGGCGGTGGAAATCATGGGCGAGACGATCTCGTTCGCCCCTCGGAAGGCCATCAAGTCCCAGGTACTGGCGGACTTCGTAGCCGAATGGGTCGACACCCAGTTGCCGACGGCTCCGATCCAACCGGAGCTCTGGACCATGTTTTTCGACGGGTCGCTGATGAAGACGGGAGCCGGCGCGGGCCTGCTCTTCGTCTCGCCCCTCGGGAAACACCTGCGCTACGTGCTACGCCTCCATTTCCCGGCGTCCAACAATGTGGCAGAGTACGAAGCTCTGATCAACGGATTGCGAATCGCCATCGAGCTAGGGGTCCGACGCCTCGACGCTCGCGGCGACTCGCAGCTCGTCATCAACCAGGTCATGAAAAACTCCCACTGCCGCGACCCGAAGATGGAGGCCTACTGTGATGAGGTTCGACGCCTGGAAGATAAATTCTACGGGCTCGAGCTTAACCACATCGCCCGGCGCTACAACGAGACTGCGGACGAGCTGGCAAAGATAGCCTCGGGGCGAACGACGGTTCCCCCGGACGTCTTCTCCCGAGATCTGCACCAACCCTCCGTCAAGGTCAGCGACACGCCCCAGCCCGAGGCACCCTCGGCCTCGTCCGAGGCACCCTCGGCCCCCGAGGGCGAGGCGCTGCGCATCGAGGAGGAGCGGGGCGGGGTCCCGCCTGATCAAGATTGGCAGACCCCGTACCTGCAATATCTCCGCCAGGGAGAGCTACCCCTCGACCAAGCCGAGGCTCGGCGGGTAGCGCGACGCGCCAAGTCGTTCGTCTTGCTGGGCGATGAGAAGGAGCTTTACCACCGCAGCTCCTCGGGCATCCTCCAGCGGTGCATCTCCATCGCCAAAGGCCAGGAACTCCTGCAAGAGATACACTCGGGGGCTTGCGGCCATCACGCAGCGCCTCGAGCCCTTGTCGGGAACGCTTTCCGGCAAGGCTTTTACTGGCCGACGGCGGTGGCTGACGCCACTAGAATTGTCCGCACCTGCGAAGGGTGTCAATTCTATGCGAAGCAGACCCACCTGCCCGCTCAGGCTCTGCAGACGATACCCATCACCTGGCCCTTCGCTGTGTGGGGTCTGGACCTCGTCGGCCCTCTGCAGAAGGCGCCCAGGGGCTACACGCACCTGCTGGTCGCCGTCGACAAATTCTCCAAGTGGATCGAGGCCCGACCCCTGAACAGCATCAGGTCCGAGCAGGCGGTGGCGTTCTTCACCAACATCATCCATCGCTTCGGGGTCCCAAACTCCATCATCACCGACAACGGCACCCAGTTCACCGGCAAACAATTCTTGGATTTTTGCGAGGATCACAACATCCGGGTGGACTGGGCTGCCGTAGCTCATCCCATGACGAATGGGCAGGTAGAGCGTGCCAACGACATGATTCTACAAGGGCTCAAGCCTCGGATTTACAATGACCTCAACAAGTTCGGCAAGCGATGGATGAAGGAACTCCCCTCGGTGGTCTGGAGCCTGAGGACGACGCCGAGCCGAGCCACGGGTTTCACGCCGTTCTTCCTGGTCTACGGGGCCGAGGCCGTCTTGCCCACTGACCTGGAATACGGCTCCCCGAGAACGAGGGCCTACGACGATCAAAGCAACCGAGCTAGCCGAGAAGACTCGCTGGACCAGCTGGAAGAGGCTCGGGACAGGGCCTTACTACACTCGGCGCAGTATCAGCAGTCCCTGCGACGCTACCACGCCCGAGGGGTCCGACCCCGAGACCTCCAGGAGGCAGCGAGAGAACCCCCTCTCACGGTGTGAAGACGACGCGCCCGTGACCCGTTCCTCGAACAGATCGCGCATGCGCAACGGCAGCCTCGCCAACTACTCGCCCCGGCGCATTAACTCCGCGGCTGGACAGGCGACGCTTCTGGCAGGAGCAGCTTGCGACGCTTCGCCTTCGCCAAAACGACCACACCAAAAAAGGTACGCCACGTCGTTCAATTTCGTATCCTTTTTTCCCTTTTTTCTCTTTCTCTATCTCTTGCAACAGGGACCGGGAAAGGGGATACCCCCAAAGGGATCCTTCCCCGTGAAGGAACTAGGCTCCGAGCCTCCTTACTGATCAGGGGTTCGAAGGCTGGCCCCCCGGAGGGTTCAACAGCCGCCTCAGATTGCGTGGGCCCGACACCCACTACTGGTCAGAGGTTCGAAGGTCGGCCTCCCGAAAGGTTCCACGGCCGCCTCAGGCTACTCGGGCTCCGCGCCCATTACTGATCAGGGGTTCGAAGGCTGGCCCCCCGAAGGGTTCACAATCGCCTCAGACACCGAGCGAGGGATGACCAGGGGTACGTTCGATACATAACCAAGGCTCGGGCTGCGCTCCCGAGGTACCCTAGGACATTTCCGAGACCAGCGGGAACGATCCTGTAACGGAATCCCATCGGAGGGAGGCAACGAGCCCTCGGACCCCGTCGCCAGGGGACCGGGTCCGGCAGATCACCCGCAGGTACTTTTGGGCGTGCCTCCGGGCCCCTAGCCGACCCCCAACGAACGGGGCACAGACGTCCACTCAGATTACCCGATTGCAGCTCACCGGAGACACCATGTTCGGTGCCCATCGAGGGTAACATGGCGCTCTCCCCCCTCCTCCTTGCGGAAAGGCGACGTAGGGGCGTATGTAAAAAAGCCGAGTCTGTCCCTGATCGCCCTCTCGCCCTGTGCGGAGGCTCGGGGGCTGCTCTCGCAAACCCGGCTCCGGCCAAACCGTTGACAGCGTCAACATACCAGCCCGAGAACTTGGGCCCCGACAGAGCACCCGGGCTACGGCCAGTTCGCATGAGGGAACCACCAGACCAGCCGAAGCATTACGCAAGGCATTAAGACCTCAAAGGAGTGAAACCACTCCTCCGAGGCCTCGGGGGCTACACCCGGCGGGTGCGCTCGCGCGCACCCACCGGAACAAAATGCAACCGAGAAAGGCTGGTCCCCTTGCAAAAAAGTGCGACGAAAGCCTCCAAGCGAGTGCTAACACTCCCTTCGAGGCTTGGGGGCTACTGTCGGGGACCATAATTAGGGGTACCCTCAAGACGCCTAATTCTCAGCTGGTAACCCCCATCAGCATAAAGCTGCAGAGGCCTGATGGGTGCGATTAAGTCAGGGATCAGTCCATACGAGCGACTCGATCACGCCTCGCCCGAGCCTAGCCTCGGGCAAGGGCAGCCGACCCTGAGGTGTTTCCGTCTCGCCCGAGCCCCCCTTTTCACGGCAGACGCATCTCCGGCTCGCCTAAGGCCTTGTCTTCGATAAGAAGCAACCCTGACTAAATCGCCGCGCCGACCGACCAAGTCACAGGGGCATTTAACGCAAAGAGTGAGACTGACGGGCAGCCAGGCCTTGCCGAGGGCGCCATAGGAAGCTCCGCCCGACCCAGGGCTCGGACTCGGGCTAAGGCCCCGGAAGACGGCGAACTCCGCTCCGCCCGACCCAGGGCTCGGACTCGGGCTAAGGCCCCGGAAGATGGCGAACTCCGCTCCGCCCGACCTAGGGCTCGGACTCGGGCTAAGGCCCCGGAAGACGGCGAACTCCGCTCCGCCCGACCCAGGGCTCGGACTCGGGCTAAGGCCCCGGAAGACGGCGAACTTCGCTCCGCCCGTCCCAGGGCTCGGACTCGGGCTAAGGCCCCGGAAGACGGCGAACTCCGCTCCGCCCGACCCAGGGCTCGGACTCGGGCTAAGGCCCCGGAAGACGGCGAACTCCGCTCCGCCCGACCCAGGGCTCGGACTTGGGCTAGGCTCCGGAGGACGGCGAACTCCGCTCCGCCCGACCCCAGGGGTCGGACTCCGCCCTGGCCTCTGCCGAACGACCTCCGCCTCGCCCGACCCAGGAGCTCGGGCTCGGCCTCGGCCATGCAGGACAGACTCGACTTCGGCTTCGGAGGAGCCTCCACGTCGCCCGACCTAGGGCACAAGTCCGCCACGTCAACAGGAAGCGCCATCATCACCCTACCCCGAGCCAACTCGGGCCGCAGAGAACAAGACCGATGTCCCATCTGGCTAGCTCCGCCAGATAGGCAATGATGGCGCCCCGCTAGCCCTATGACGACGGCGGCTCTCAGCTCCCTTACGGAAGCAGGGGGACGTCAGCAAGGACCCAACAGCTCCGACAGTTGTCCCTCCGCCAGGCTCCGTTGCTCCACCAACAGCCACGACACCACACCAGCTGGGTGCCAAGGTCTCTCCGGCTGCCACCTTGGCATGTACTTAGGGCGCTAGCTCTCCCCCGCTAGACACGTAGCACTCTGCTACACCCCCATTGTACACCTGGATCCTCTCCTTGCGCCTATAAAAGGAAGGACCAGGGCCTTCTTAGAAGAAAGGTTGGTCCTCGCGGGAACGAGGGCAGGGGCAGGCGCTCTCTTGGGGCCGCTCGCTCCCCTCACCCGCGCGGACGCTTGTAACCCCCTACTGCAAGCGCACCCGACCTGGGCGCGGGACGAACACGAAGGCCGCGGGATCTCCGCCTCCCTCACGACCCGGCTCCGGCCACCTCGCTCTTTCCCCCCTTCGTGCTCGCCCACGCGCTCGACCCATCTGGGCTGGGGCACGCGGCACACTCACTCGTCGGCTCAGGGACCCCCCCCGGTCTCGAAACGCCGACACTTTTGACATTCAATCAAGGAAAGGCACTAATATTTTGTATGTCGTTGCAACGCACGGGCATCTAACTAGTGATTGATTATATGTGAAATTGAACTTGTTTTGTATGTTTATTTAATATTTTGGGTGATTGGTATATTGGAATTTAAGACTTTACTAGCGGGTACGGGTTACTTGATGGGTAAAATTACCCGCACGGGTACAGGTATGGGTAAGAGTTTATCCACGCGAGCAATATGGGTAACCCAACGAATATAATTTTTTTGAAAGCGAACTGGTCCTACAGCAGGCGCGCGTCTCCTCGCACAAGCTGATGAGCCCCTCCTCCGCCTTGCGCAGCGCCGCGTGGCGGAAGTAGGAGTGCAGGAACACCCTGAGCGCCGCGGCCCCCAGCACCCACACCAGCACCGCTACGGCGATCAGCTTCACCTTCAAGGTCCAGCCGCTGCCATCCTCCGCGTCCTTCCCCGCCTCCTCCGCCGGCGCCGACACCGCCGCGGCCTCCCTTCTACCTCCGCCTCCCACCCCCATCCTAGGGGCCAGGGCAGGTCCCCGCCGCCGCAGCTCTCACATACGCTGCACCGCAGGCCACCGACCACGCCTGCGGCCGCCGTCCGGCGCCCACGCCGCCTCCTCTCTGCGAGAATCCGAGCTCTCCTCTCCCGCTGCTTTGATGTGTTATTTTGGTGTGTTTTATTTGTTGCCTTGCGGCTTTTCGCGACCGAGGAGAAAGCAGTCGGGCTTTGAGTGAATCGAATTTCCTGGATTTCACTAGATACGCTGCCACTAAAATAACACCGTGGTTATTTTCTCTCTCGACGCTGCGGGCGCGCGCGATGGGGTGTCCGGGTGTGGGCATGGGTCTCGGCCTTTTGCGCCTCACTCCACTCGCCCACCCCACCCTACCCCTGCGCCGTCGCCGGTGGGCGCGGCTTGTGTTGTTGCCCCGTTGCTTTCCAGCCCCACTCCCTTGCCATCCGCCGGGCTCGGGCACGAACTGCCGAGCCAGCCGGCCACGGGGGCGCACCATGTACTCTGCACGCCTGGTCATTGGTGAATTCGTTCGGGTCTCCTTACGTGGTTGGTGGGGTCGAGTTGTCGCGGGCAGTGGTCTCCTATTTAGTTGACGCGGAGGGGTCAAGCACAACATCCAGCTCTATTCCCGACGAAGACTGACTGTGGCGGCAGCTCCCACCTCCCTCGGCTACGCGCCGTTCGAGCCTCACCATCTCCGCTGCCGCAGCGCCTCCTCCCCGTCGCCCGCAGTTCCGTCACGCCGTACTGCGCCTTCCCCCGCATCAACGACACTGGATCCAACGCCTTCCCCCACCTTTGTGCCGCCGGCTCCGACGCCTTCCACCGCACCGACGCCGCTGGCTCCACTGCCTACCCCTCCTCGATGCCACTGGTCCTATCCACGCCTTGAGCTCTCTGCTGGACGTCAAGAGAAGTGCTGCCCTGCGAGTTCGAATCCAGGTGACTTGTTTTCACCATCTAGGCACCTTTTTCCAATTTTCCCAGGGAACCAAAACCCTAAACTATGGGGGGTTCAAAATTGCAAGCTTGTTCAATTACTCATAACCTCACATCAGCCTGTAAACTGCACCTAATCAGATTAACAAAACGAATCTATTGAGGGTTCTTGTCATCTCTGCTTTGGGCTCGCCGCATGGTGGCCAGAATGTTTAAGAATTTTTTTTCCAACTACATGTGACTGGTGCTTTGTGCTACAGCAAATCAGTTAATTTTATTTTATTTTTTCACATGGTTCACTGCTACTAACATGGTTTTATTTTATTTTTTTCCTACAAAAATAGTTGTAGATGGGTCAAAGGAAATTATAACGTTCGAAATGCATATGACATCTTGCCCTCAGACAACACCGTAATCCATTTCAAGATCCAAATCAGAAATGAGAACTTATTAAAATTGATGAACAAGTGACGGCATGAAAATGTATGTCTATTCCCATATATTGTACTAAAAAACTTTGAAGAATCACGTCTGGGGGGTAAATTCTATTTACTCAATGCAACTATATACGCACAACTACTTTCTACTCATTATATGTATCATGATGTAGATGCATATCACGTAGCAAAAAGGGATGAATGATGCTCCCTATCCTTCAGTAAAAACATTGCTTTTATACACGGTTCTTTATTTGTTCCTACATGCACCGGTGTTTCTATTATATAGTGCCCTGTTGATGCACTCTCCTTAATCAGATTTGGGTTTAAATTTTGTCGTATATTATATATATCGTTGCAACGCACATGCACCTAACTATCACAAAATTTATGTATGGCTAGGATTATAAATGAATTACAAAACATTTTCTTCTAATAATATAACACACATTTATCGTGATATTATATACTCCTGTTGCAACGCACGGGCACTCATCTAGTAATATATATAATGTATATTACATTTGTACCTTCGATTTGCTCGAAGGCGAAAGCGCAAATACAATTCTAATCCAGCGTGAACAGTACAAGGGTACTATTTATCTATTTATAGGCAAGGGACGCAACCTAAACAAAAGTACATTTATGACCTTGATATGTACACAGTATCCTAATACAAACATCAGGGATTAAAGGGTCTTTTACTCTTTGGCTCGACATCGTGCTCGACCTTCGTTACCGTCTTGGGCCGAAGCTATGAACCTTCGGCATTTTACACATATCTATTGCAGCTTCGACGTTCAACCCTTTTGGTTGTAGACGATTTCTTCGTCCTGAGGACCTTCGGCAGAGAAGGAGGCCCCCAACAGTAGCCCCTTCACGGTGCTTGGTCGTTTTTTCATAACGAGCTCGATCCGCAAAAAACACGAAGGCTTCTGAATGCCGAAGGTCCGAAAAACACATTCCCTGAGCTTGTTATTAAAAACGATTAAAAAGTTCGGCCTGTGTCGTTCCACCGATCAGTCAGCATGAGTGATATGGCAGTCCGCCTTCTTCACCTACAGGGCTATATAAACAGATGAGTTGGTGAGAAGTTACCACAGCATTTATTGCTATTGCAATGTTGTGATGTTGAATTTTTTACTGAAGCCAAAGCTTTTTGTCATATGTGCACTTGCTGTGTGACCTTCATTGTTAGTCTCCATGCAGGCTCCCCAGCATCCGGGGCCTTGCCTCCGTCGTCCTCATCTTGGACTCGTCCCAGTACTCTCGCTAGCGTGATCTGGTCTTGCTCAAGCTCCACTGCTACGTCCTCGACGATCACATCCTCACCGATGCGATGGTGCCGATGCCGGGCTGCTGGCAGATGAACAACGTGGTCCACTCCTAGAATCTCGGCACCCTCACAGTCGAGATGCAACGTGGTCCTACTCTGCATCTCTAAACTTCAGGAGATGTTGCCTTCGAGAGGAGGTGCTTTCAAGAATTGAAAGTTTATCTGCACAAAATTCTGACTGTGTTTGGTAATACAAATAGTAGGTTCTTCTTTTATAATAGTGGTCCAGACATATGGAGTTAGTCTATATTCTGATCCTGGGTTTAGAAGCAAGATTGCATGCTGTGTAAATGATCAAGCAGAGCAGGCAAGAACTGGTCGTGGTGGCACCATTGTAGTGTCAAAAAACTCGGCCAGGGAGGGAAAGACCGTCCTCCCGGTATTCCATATAAAAAGAGACCGAAACAATGGTCCCGGCCGAGAAAATCCCCAAACCCTGGCCCCATCACTAACGGGCCAACGTCAAATGTCCACTCTGCAACGGCCCAACCAGAGGGTGGCGCACAGGACATCGTAACCCGAGAGTGGATGGGGCACAACGAGAGGATTTTTTTAACCAAGCCTGAAAATTCGCTCCCGATAGGAATCGAACCCATGACTTGGAGGTGCTACTCGGAAGTCCTTAACCGCTAGGCTAGAGGCCCTTTCGCCGTCATTGTAGTGTCACCGCTGATAAATGACGGAGGTCCCCGTGGACAACGTGAAGGTCGGCCTTACTTGGAGAGGAAGTGGGGTCGGCTATGGTTACTCGGCCAACAACATGCATGCAGCTGGCGCGTGGTGAGGTTGCTCAACGTCCATGTCAGAGGCGCCATATTGATCATTGACTACACTCACAGACAGAAAAACGAGAAGATCTGGGCTGTGTTGTGCTGGGTCGGGCCAGCAGTAATGAACGTTGGCCCACCTTCCCTCGCACCAAAGACGTACAAGTCAGACCAACAACAATTTGGCACTTGAAGCCTGCCTGCACCCAATCATATTTGGAGCGGCATCAGAAGTTTTTTTATTCATAGAGGGGTCGATCGAGCTCGCTCTTTATTGCTGCTGCAAATATACAATACAGTAGTATCATTACATTATATTAAATAAAACTATAATTTATTTTTATGTATAGATTAAAATCAATCTAATGAGTCAATTTCTTTTTATTCACAACAAAGAACTACATATACATTCATCCCCGTTAACAAATAAAATTATTTTTTTGACATCAAAATCAACAAGGAAAAATCTTGCATAATGTTTTTTTAAAAAAATATATATTTTATATCAGTTTCCCATAACAGATGCATCATGAAAAAACAATGTCAATGGAATCAATCCATGCATCCTAATGTCATGATGTTATTCATGTGAATGTCATTGAACAACATTAAGGAACCTTAAAGCATGGCAGTGAAGAGAGAGTCGACAACAGATCTTCAGCTATTTAGGATGACATGTTAATCATGAACCTGTTCTTCGTGGCGTGAATGAAACGTTTTGCATGCGCTTCACTTATATAAGTTCTTAAATACTCCTTAGGCTGCACCACATATGTATAGGTTGATTGACCAATACGACATTATAAAAATTCCATGAGATGTTGAAGATAAACAAATCACATGTATGATAATATCTTATATTTCCTATATTTATTTATTACATTATTATGTTTTCTCTAGGAAAATGTGTGGTTTTGACGAAAAAGCGAAGTCTTGTAAGGATCCTAGCGCAATAGAATTGGTAGAAACATTAAATAATTGGCCTCAAATGAATTATTACATCATGCTTTGCAAATTTGTAAGTCACAATTCCTTTGATCCATATAGTTCAATAAGTTGTACAAACATATAATGCTAATGTCTCATGGTTTGCAGGTTCTTATCCCATGGAAATACTCTACAGGCTATGTACTTTTCGTTATTAATAATGCAAACAAATCTGTGTGTGTGTTTAATTTCACACCTACTACAGAATGGTACAAAGATTTATCACTGAAAAGATTTTGGAAAGCTATTCTTCTTATTTCGAAGAAATATAAGGCCGCATACGGTGTCAAACGTATTGGATGGTCACATGACATTTATATGTGGGGACATTCAATTCGACCTGATGCTCCAATCGACATAAAAGGATAATTACTTAAAATTATTATGTCATATATATAGATGTTTTATTTATAATTTCATAATATAACAAAGTTGGTAACTTTTTCAGTCTTAATACTGGTCATTTTGCTCTGCGCATTATAGAGTGGTGGGATAGTGGTTTAAAAGCACAACTTAGTATGGTGAGAATAATAGTATATATGTAATTTGTAGTTGAGGATAATATTACTTATAACATTTTTTTACAGGATGATGCGACTCTGCGTAGGAATTTATTTATTGATCTGTTGACATCCGAGGGGAACACATATCGATTTAACATTCCTGTACATATACAAGAGTAACTTGACCGTATTATGGAAAAATTATATGAAATAGATAGTTATGTTTATGTTTTTTGTATTTATTGATTTGAATTTTTGTCATTAATTTTTTTTAAAAAAATTTTAGATAATACACTACTAGGTGAGTGCCCGTGCGTTTCAGGCCTGGGTTTCTCTTAGATGTCATCTTGGACGGCTCGCACATGTTGTCATCCATCTCATAACCGTATAATACATATTTGTATATATAAGTTATCGAGATATTATATGTTCTCATTGCAATGCATGGACGCTGACCTATCTTATATAATACACTACTAGGTAAGTGCCTGTGTATCACAGCCCCGAGTTTCTCTTCGATGTCATCCCGGACAGCTCGCGTATATCATCCTCTATCTCACAACTGTATAATAAATATTTGTATATATAAGTTATCGATATATTATATGTTTCCGTTGCAATGTACGGGTATTGACCTAGTATCTTAATTAATTTTCAAAGCTGGCAAAGTTTGTAATACTAATATTTAGTGGACTGCAAAGGCAGACTTGCTTAAGAAAGTCCTGGCCATTATTCACGTAGTTCGAGCTAGTGGCAGATGATCAGGCTGGTAAGCTGAGGTCCTCATCCACTTAGGTTCTTGAAAAAAATTGGTCCCTAATGATGATCTTGAAAACCAGATTCACCTAACTTTGGGGTTTGGAATCTGAGGCCCTATGGGATAGTTTCAGAAACAAAATTGCAATCGACAACCTGAAAATTAAGTCAAAACCATGTCTCATGTTAAGTTGTCCACAGACTTCATGTTCAGTTCTTGAGATACAGTCTGGATTATCAATAGTGGCCTTCATATGGTGGCAAAGCTGAAGCACATTTGACTTCGTATGCAACTAACTAATATTGTGAATCTCGGAGTTCGAGAACTAAATGAACCAAATCTATCCCGTGATTGCTGAAGAAATCTTCGCCATTGTAGATTCATACTGAGAAAAGAAACAAGTTATGGGCTTATATATGGCTCAAGAGGCTGAACCATTTGGTCTATATTCTGTACAACTGATGAAAGGATGACGATGAGGTTTTCGAGAAGCGCCATGGGAAAGAAGCAGGCAGTTTTGATCCTTTTTGTATTCGGGTGGTTCTGATTGGAACAAAAGGATTTACATTACATGGTAAAGTTAATGACGCCGGTCTGAAGACCTGGAGGATGACAGACAATGGCTCATGGCGTGGAAGCTGATGATCTGTGAAACTGCATCCTAGCCTCTCCCCATTCGTTCCCGTTCCAGATTCAGACACTGCTAGCAGCACTTTCCCTCCCTCGGAATCTCAAATCCTGCTCGTGCAGGCTAGCGCAGGGCGGTGGTGCCGCACTACGGCAGCGCAGCGCTAGAGGCGGTGCAGGTCTACAAAGCATATGGCCAGGACATCAGGTGGTTGCGTGGTGCTACTGCTGCAGTATCTACATCACTAAAAGGACAGACACCAAAGTTTTTAGTTGATGGCTCAATATTGACTGCTCTCATGTTATAGGGACTTCAACCAATGCTTAGTTTAAGAGGTGCTTGGTTCGTAAGGACTAATTTTTAATCTCTCTATTTTATTCTATTTTAATTTCTAGATTGTCAAATATGGAAACTAAAGTAGAATTTTAGTTTCCGTATTTAATAATTTAGAGACTAAAATATAATAAAAATTAGTATAAAGAAACCAAACACTACCTTAGTTACACTTTGATGTGATTTACAGTTTACTGTATATTTTTTTTAGTTTTCTGAGAGGCAGAGTATTTCTTTTCTCGAACCACTAGACAGGCTGAATTACCGGCATAAAACGATAGAGCTCGAATCAATAGTGCCGAAACCTAAAAATTCTTCCGTCCGGGACAATGGTGCTAATCACGTTTGATTATTCGCTGCTGCACGGAACCACCTACTACGCTGTTTCAAACTGAGAGGTATTTTGGCGTTTTGGTTGTTACATACATTGTTTTTATCATGTATTGTACCTATTCAATGTTTAGACATACTGTATATCAAAATGTATAATAAAAAATTATATATCTACAAAAATTAAAACATCTTGCAGTTTTGATGATTGATACATGGTAAATTTATGTACTACAACAAAGCAAAGAAAGAAAAAAGAGAACAAATTATTGTCTAAATTTATGTACTACAACGAAGCAAAGAAAAAAGAGAGTACAATTCAACTAATATGGTCTCCAGGTCGATCTTCGACGATGCGAAGCAAACAAAGAGAACAATTCAACTAATAATGCTTTTATCATGTGACCTACCGTAAGCACCACCACCACCAGCATCCTGAACTCACTTTTTTAAAGTGGTGAAAAAGATAAGGACAATGTTCTGGCATCTCATAGATGTTGGTGGACTTGGAACCACTGACCTCAAGAGAGCCGTGGTTCGGCACATCGGCTGCTCCCGGCTTCTCTTTAGGGTATCCACCTAGATTAAAGTGGATTGAGTCATAAGAAACCAAAATTCTTCATATTTTTTTTTAATTTCGTATAATCCATATGGCGAAGAAATGACTGGGCAAGGTCTTAGTTTATGGATAACTAGTCGGTTGCGTGTGTTGTGACGGCTCACAATAATAATACCCACGTAAACTATCCACAAAAAAGGTCTAAAGATTTTTTATTGATTGTTTCTGCTCTCCGCATAATATTTTTATGAATGCACGAGTACCACAGGCAAGCAAATCAGGGACCCCCATCCCTCGTCTCCTCCACTTCTAAGGTTTCGTAGAGCAGTAAGGAAAGGGAAGAGACGGTCATACATGTTCGTTGCCGGAGAAGGACACGACGAAGACATGAGCATCTATAGGCGACATATGTAGTATACTGCTAGATACATACAGAGAGAGCACACAAGCGGAGAAAGAAGCCCAGCCGAAGCAACTTCAAAATGAGAGGCACATGCACCAGGCGTGAAGGGCGAGAGAATGCAAGTGCCTTCCCAGCCCTGGACCCGTCGAGGCAACACAACACCATACCAACTCCGTAGCATATGTCGAATGCTGCCGCGCTACGGGCCTTGGTTGTTGAAAGTCGCCTAGAGGGAGGTGAATAGGCGGAATCTAAAAATTATAAATTTAAGCACAACTACAAGCTGGAGTTAGCGTTAGAAATATAAACGAGTCCGAAAGAGAGGGCGAAAACAAATCACAAGCAAATGAAGAGTGAGACGCGGTGATTTATTTTACCGAGGTTCGGTTCTTGCAAACCTACTCCCCGTTGAGGTGATCACAAAGACCGGGTCTCTTTCAACCCTTTCCCTCTCTCAAACGGTCACTTAGACTGAGTGAACTTTCTTCCTTGATTTCTCGGGTCACTTAGACCCCGCAAGGACCACCACACAATTGGTGTCTCTTGCTTCGCTTACAAGGTTTTGAGAGTAAGAATGAGAGAAGAAGAAAGCAAACCAAGTAACAAGAGCAACAAAAGAACACAAGTCGATCTCCTCACAAGTCCTAAAAACTAGAGTTGAATTGGGGACTTTGATTCGATCGGAGGCTTTGATTTGTGTCTTGGAGTGTTGTGTATTGCTCTTGTATTGAATGAGATGTAGTGAATGCTTGGATGCCTTGAAGAGTGGGGTGGTTGGGGTATTTATAGCCCCAACCACCAAAATGGCCATTGGGGATGGCTTCTGTCGATGGGTCCGGTGCGCCACCGGACACTGTCTGGTGCGCCAGCCACGTCACCCAACCGTTAGGGTTCGACCGTTGGAGCTTCTGACAACTGGGCCACCGGACAGTCCGGTGGTGCACCGGACAGGTCCTGTAGACTGTCCGGTGCGTCTTCTGGCGTCTGCTCTGAATTCTGCGCGTGCAAGCGCGCACTGTAGCGCATTTAATGTTCTCTGTAGACGATTATTGGCGCGAAGTAGCCGTTGCTCCACTGGCACACCGGACAGTCCGGTGAATTATAGCGGAGCGACCTTCCAAATTCCCGAAGCTAGCAAGTTCAGAGTCGATCTCCCTGGTGCACCGGACACTGTCCGGTGGCACACCGGACAGTCCGGTGCGCTAGACCAGGGCTGCCTTCGGTATATTTTGCTCCTTTGTTTTGAACCCTTTCTTTTGACTTGTATTGGTTTGTTGTGAACCTTTAGCACCTGTAGAACTCATAATCTAGAGCAAACTAGTTAGTCCAATTGTTTGTGTTGGGCAATTCAACCACCAAAATTCATATAGAAAAAGGTTTGACCCTATTTCCCTTTCAATCTCCCCCTTTTTGGTGATTGATGCCAACACAAACCAAAGCAAATATAAAAGTGCAGAATTGAACTAGTTTGCAAAAGGTAAGTGCAAAGGTTGCTTGGAATTGAAATCAATATACTTATTTCAATAGATGTGCATGGATGGTTTTCTTCTTATTTAAAATTTTGGACCTCATTTGCACCACGAGTTTTGTTTTTGCAAATCCTTTGTGAAATTCTTTTCAAAACATCTTGCAAATAGTCAAAGGTACATGAATAAGATTGAAAGAAGCATTTTTCAAGATTTTGAGATTTTCTCCCTCTGTTTCAAATGCTTTTCCTTTGACTTAAACAGAAACTCCCCCTAGATAAAATTCTCCTCTTAGTGTTCAAGAGGTTTTTGCAAGTTTTGAAGATACTACTTTCTCCCCCCTTTTGAACACAATAAGATATCAATTTAAAAACTTCATTTTTAAAAATCTGGTAGTGGTGCAGTCCTTTTGCTTTGGGGCTCATACTTTCTCCCCCTTTGGCATGAATCACCAAAAATGGATACTTGTGAGTGAAATATAAGTCCTAACACTTTCTCCCAATGGTAAACAAATAAATATGAGTGAGGATTATACCAAAGTGGAGAACGATGCGGAGTACCGGCAAATATCAATGGAGTTGAGTGGAAGCGCCTTCTTTGCCGATCACTCCATTTCCCTTTCAATGCTATGACTAAGCATAATAGTACACTTAAAAACACATTAGTCATAGACATAAAAGAGATTTGATCAAAGGTATATAAATGAGCTATGTGTGCAAAGAATCAATCAAAATTCCTAGAATCAAGAATATTTAGCTCATTTCTAAGTTTGGTAAAGGTTTTCTCATCTAAAGGCTTGGTAAAGATATCGACCAATTGATCTTTGGTGTTTATATAGGCTATCTCGATATCCCCCTTTTGTTGGTGATCTCTCAAAAAGTGATACCGAATGGCTATGTGCTTAGTACGGCTGTGTTTAACGGGATTATCCACCATGCGGATTGCACTCTCATTATCACATAGGAGAGGGACTTTGCTAAATTTGTAGCCATAGTCCCTAAGGGTTTGCCTCATCCAAGGCAATTGTGTGCAACAATGGCCTGCGGCAATGTACTCGGCTTCGGCTGTAGAAAGAGCTACTAAGTTTTGTTTCTTTGAAGCCCAAGACACCAGGGATCTCCCCAGAAACTGACAAGTCCCTGATGTGCTCTTCCTATCAATCTTACACCCTGCCCAATCAGCATCGAAATATCCTAATAAACTAAAAGAGGATCCCTTGGGGTACCAAAGACCAAACTTAGGTGTTTGAACTAAATATCTCAAGATTCTCTTTACAGCCCTAAGGTGAACTTCCTTAGGGTCGGCTTGGAACCTTGCACACATGCATACAGAAAGCATAATGTCCGATCGAGATGCACATAAATAGAGTAAAGATTCTATCATCGATCAGTATACCTTTTGATCTACGGATTTACCTCCCGTGTCGAGGTCGAGATGCCCATTGGTTCCCATGGGTGTCTTGATGGGCTTGGCATCCCTCATTCCAAACTTAGTGAGTATGTCTTGAATGTACTTTGTTTGGCTAATGAAGGTGCCCTCTTGGAGTTGCTTCACTTGAAATCCTAGAAAATACTTCAACTCCCCCATCATAGACATCTCGAATTTTTGAATCATGATCCTACTAAACTCTTCACAAATAGATTTGTTAGTAGACCCAAATATGATATCATCAACATAAATTTGGCATACAAACAAATCATTTTCAATGGTTTTAGTGAATAAAGTAGGATCGGCTTTACCGACTTTGAAGCCATTAGTGATAAGAAAATCTCTTAGGCATTCATACCATGCTCTTGGGGCTTGCTTGAGCCCATAAAGCACCTTAGAGAGTTTATAGACATGGTTAGGATACTCACTATCTTCAAAGCCTGGAGGTTGCTCAACATAGACTTCTTCCTTGATCGGTCCATTGAGGAAGGCACTCTTCACGTCCATTTGATATAACTTAAAGCCATGGTAAGTAGCATAGGCAAGTAATATACGAATTGACTCAAGCCTAGCTACGGGTGCATAGGTTTCACCAAAATCCAAACCTTCGACTTGTGAATATCCCTTGGCCACAAGTCGTGCCTTGTTCCTTGTCACCACACCATGCTCATCTTGTTTGTTGCGGAAGACCCACTTGGTTCCTACAACATTTTGGTTAGGACGTGGAACTAAATGCCATACCTCATTCCTTGTGAAATTGTTGAGCTCCTCTTGCATCGCCAGCACCCAATCCGAATCTTGAAGTGCTTCCTCTACCCTGTGTGGCTCAATAGAGGAAACAAAAGAGTAATGTTCACAAAAATGAGCAACACAAGATCGAGTAGTTACCCCCTTATGAATGTCTCCTAGGATGGTATTCACGGGGTGATCTCGTTGGATTGCTTGGTGGACTCTTGGGTGTGGCGGTCTTTGATCTTGCTCATCCTCCTTGTCTTGATCATTGGCATCTCCCCCTTGATCATTGTCGTCCTCTTGAGGTGGCTCATCTTCTTGATCTTCTCCTTCATCATCTTGAGCCTTATCCTCATCTTGAGTTGGTGGAGATGCTTGCATGGAGGAAGATGTTTGATCTTGTGCTTGTGGAGGCTCTTCGACTTCCTTAGGACACACATCCCCAATGGACATGTTCCTTAGCGCGATGCACGGAGCCTCTTCATCATCTAGTTCATCAAGATTAACTTGCTCTACTTGAGGGCCGTTAGTCTCATCAAACACAATGTCACATGAGACTTCAACTAGTCCAGTAGACTTGTTAAAGACTCTATATACCCTTGTGTTTGAGTCATAACCAAGTAAAAAGCCTTCTACAGCCTTAGGAGCAAATTTAGATTTTCTACCTCTTTTAACAAGAATAAAGCATTTGCAACCAAAGACTCTAAAATATGAAACATTGGGCTTTTTACCGGTGAGGAGTTCATAAGATGTCTTCTTGAGGATTCGGTGTAGATATAACCGGTTGATGGCGTAGCAAGCGGTGTTGACCGCCTCGGCCCAAAACCGATCCGAAGTCTTGTACTCATCAAGCATGGTCCTTGCCATGTCCAATAGAGTTCTATTCTTCCTCTCCACTACACCATTTTGTTGTGGCGCCTAGGGAGAGAAGAACTCATGTTTGATGCCCTCCTCCTCAAGAAAGCCTTCAATTTGTGAGTTCTTGAACTCCGTCTCGTTGTCGCTTCTTATTTTCTTGATCCTCAAGTCGAACTCGTTATGAGCCCGTCTCAAGAATCCTTTCAAAGTTTCTTGGGTTTGAGATTTATCCTGTAAAAAGAATACCTAAGTGAAGCGAGAATAATCATCCACAATAACTAGACAGTACTTACTCCCGTCGATGCTTATGTAAGCTATCCGGCCGAATAGGTCCATGTGGAGTAGCTCGAGTGGCCTGTCAGTCGTCATGATGTTCTTCTGTGGATGATGAACACCAACTTGCTTCCCTGCTTGGCATGCGCTACAAATCCTGTCTTTCTCAAAGTGAACATTTGTTAGTCCCAAAATGTGCTCTCCCTTTAGAAGCTTGTGAAGATTCTTCATCCCAACATGGGCTAGTCGGCGGTGCCAGAGCCAACCCATGTTAGTCTTAGCAATTAAGCAAGTATCGAGTTCAGCTCTATTGAAATCAACTAAGTATAGCTGACCCTCTAATACTCCCTTAAAAGCTACTGAATCATCACTTCTTCTAAAGACAGTAACACCTGTATCCATAAAAAGACAGTTGTAACCCATTTTGCATAATTGAGAAATAGAAAGCAAGTTGTAATCTAAAGAATCTACAAGAAAAACATTAGAAATAGAATGGTCAGGTGATATAGCAATTTTACCCAATCCTTTGACCAAACCTTGATTTCCATCCCCGAATGTGATAGCTCGTTGGGGATCTTGGTTTTTCTCGTAGGAGGAGAACATTCTTTTCTCCCCAGTCATGTGGTTTGTGCATCCGCTGTCGATGATCCAACTTGAGCCCCCGGATGCATAAACCTACAAAACAAATTTAGTTCTTGATTTTAGGTACCCAAACAGTTTTGGGTCCTTTGACATTACATACAAGAACTTTAGGTACCCAAACACAAGTCTTTGATCCCTTGTGTTTGCCCCCAACATATTTGGCAACTACCTTGCCTGATTTGTTAGTAAGCACATAAGAAGCATCAAAAGTTTTGAATGAAACATTATGATCATTTGATGCTCTAGGAGTTTTCTTCTTAGGCAATTTAGCATGGGTTGATTGCCTAGAACTAGATGCCTCACTCTTATACATAAAAGCATGATGAGAGCCAGAGTGAGACTTCCTAGAATGAATTCTCCCAATCTTATCCTCAGGATAACCAGCAGGGTATAAAATGTAACCCTCATTATCCTGAGGCATGGGAGCCTTGCCCTTAACAAAATTAGACAATCTTTTAGGAGGGGCATTAAGCTTGACATTGTCTCCCTGTTGGAAGCCAATGCCATCCTTAATGCCAGGGCGTCTCCCACTATATAGCATACTTCTAGCAAATTTAAATTTCTCATTTTCCAAGTCATGCTCATTGATTTTAGCAGTTAATGTAGCTATATGATTATTTTGTTGTTTAATTAAAGCAAGGTGATCATGAATAGCATCTACATTAACATCTCTACATCTAGTGCATATAGAAACATGATCAACGGTAGATGTAGAAGGTTTGCAATCATTTAATTCAACAATCTTAGCATTTAAAATGGCATTCTCATCTCTAAGATTGGAAATGGAAACATTGCAAACATCTAATTCCTTAGCCTTAGCAATTAATTTTTCATTCTCATTTCTAAGGCTAGCAAGAGAGACATTCAATTTATCAATCATAGCAATTAAACTAGCATTATCATTTCTAAGATTGACAATTGAATCATCACAAATATTTGACTTCTCAACCTTAGCAATCAAATTGGCATTCTCAATTCTAAGGTTGGAGATAGTGTTATGGCAAGTACTTAGCTCACTAGTTAATTTTTCATTTTTCTCTATCTCCTGAGCATAAGCATTTTTAGTCTTAACATGCTTTTTGTTTTCCTTAATAAGGAAGTCCTCTTTGCTATCCAAAAGTTCATCCTTCTCATGAATAGCACTAATTAATTCACTTAATTTCTCTTTTTGTTGCATGTTAAGATTGGCAAAAAGAGTAAACAAATCATCCTCATCGTCACTAGAATTAGCCTCATCACTAGATGTTGCATACTTAGTGGAGGATCTTGATTTTACCTTCTTCTTCTTGCCGTCCTTTGCCATGAGGCACTTGTGGCCGACGTTGGGGAAGAGAAGTCCTTTGTTGACGGCGATGTTGGCGGTGTCCTCGTCGTCGGAGGAGTCGGTGGAGCTCTCGTCGGAGTCCCACTCCCGGCAAACATGGACATCGCCGCCCTTCTTCTTGTAATACCTCTTCTTCTCCTTCTTCTTTCCCTTCTTGTTGTTATCCCTGTCACTATCACTAGACAAAGGGCATTTAGCGATAAAATGACCGGGCTTACCACATTTGTAGCAAACCTTCTTGGAACGGGGCTTGTAATCTTTCCCCTTCCTTTGCTTGAGGATTTGGCGGAAGCTCTTGATGATGAGCGCCATCTCCTCATTGTCGAGCTTGGAGGCGTCGATGGGGACCCTACTCGGTGTAGAGTCTTCTTTCTTCTCCTCTGTTGCCTTGAATGCAACGGGTTGTGCTTCGGGTACGGAGGAGTAAAAGGGAAATGTGCCCTTGGGCCATTTCTAAGTATTTTGGTGATTTAGTGTCCAACACAAATGCCTGAGTGTAAAATGGTGGACAAAGTGCAAATCAAGGTTAAAGGTATGTTTCTCAGACTTAGTACATTGTTTTAGTGACTAATGTATTGTGTCTAAGTGCTGGAAACAGGAAAAATCCGATTGGAAAGGTCTTGGCTCGAGCAGCCAAGAATCTGCTCAGTCTGGGAGCACCGGACTGTCCGGTGTGCACCGGACAGTGTCCGGTGCGCCAGGCTGGCTTGAGCAAAGTGGCTGCTCTCGGGACTTCGACGGCGGTGTACGGCTATAATTCACCGGACTGTCCGGTGTGCACCGGACTGTCCGGTGGGCCGTTCACAGGCGAACTCGTCGCTCAGGAATTCATCGGCGACGTGCGGCTATAATTCACCGGACTGTCCGGTGTGCACCGGACTGTCCGGTGAGCCAACGGTCGGCCGGGCCAACGGTCGGCCGCGCAATCTGCGCGGGACACGTGGCCGAGCCAACGGCTAGAAGAAGGCACCGGACTGTCCGGTGTGCACCGGACATGTCGGGTGCGCCAACGGTTCTCAGGTTGCCAACGGTCGACTGCGCTGTTTATGGAAAGAAATCGAGCACCGGACATGTCCGGTGTGCACCGGACTGTCCGGTGCGCCAGTCGACAGAAGGCAATATCAGCCTTCCAAGATTGCTCTCAACGGCTCCTAGCTGCCTTGGGGCTATAAAAGGGACCCCTAGGCGCATGGAGGAGTACACCAAGCATCTCCTAATCATTTCTAAGCACCAAGACATCGATTTCGCGCGTTCTTTTCATTGTGGTAGCATATAGAGCTCTAGTGGAGTTGTGAACTCATTGAGTTGTGTTGCGAGCTCTTGTTGCGACTTGTGTGCGTGTTGACACTCTGACTCTTGTGTCTTGTGTGCGTTGCTAATCCCTCCCTTGCTCCGTGTTCTTTGTGAATTTCAAGTGTAAGGGCGAGAGGCTCCAAGTTGTGGAGATTCCTCGCAAACGGGATTGAGATAAAGCAAGCATAACACTGTGGTATTCAAGTGGGTCTTTGGACCGCTTGAGAGGGGTTGATTGCAACCCTCGTCCGTTGGGACGCCACAACGTGGAGTAGGCAAGCGTTGGTCTTGGCCGAACCACGGGATAACCACCGTGCCATCTCTGTGATTGATCCTTGTTGGTTATTGTGTTTTGTTGAGGATTCCTCTTTAGCCACTTGGCAATTATTGTGCTAACAATTAACCAAGGTTTTGTGGCTATAAGTTTTTGAAGTTTTATAGGATCACCTATTCACCCCCCCCCCCTCTAGGTGCTCTCAATTGGTATTAGAGCTGTTCTCTTCAAGAAAGGGACTAACCGCCCGAAGAGATGGATCCTAAGGGCAAGGGGATGGTGATCAACGACAAGGAGAAGGAGTCCTTCGTCAACGAGCCCAATGATGACAGGCCCACCGACTCAGGCTCGGGCCACAAAAGAAAAGACGGGAGGAAGAAGAAGACAAGGCGCATCAAGGAAATTGTCTACTACGACAGCGACGAATCTTCCTCCTCCCAAAAGGACAACGAAGACTACGACAGACGAAAGACGGTTAACTCAAACTTTTCTTTCGATTATTCGCGCATTCCGCATAGCTCAAATGCCCAATTGCTCCCCATTCCACTTGGCAAGCCCCCTCACTTTGATGGAGAGGACTATGGATTTTGGAGCCACAAAATGCGTACTCACCTGTTTTCTCTCCATCCAAGCATTTGGGAGATTGTGGAAAGTGGAATGAAATTTGATAGCTCAGATAGCCCTGTGTTTATTAATGAACAGATTCATAAGAATGCACAAGCTACTACTGTGTTGCTAGCCTCTTTGTGCAGGGACGAGTATCACAAGGTGAGCGGCTTGGACAATGCCAAGCAGATCTGGGACACCCTCAAGATCTCTCATGAGGGGAACGACGTCACCTTGCTCACCAAAATGGAGTTGGTGGAGGGCGAGCTTGGAAGGTTCGCGATGATAAGGGGCGAGGAGCCAACTCAAACATACAACCGGCTCAAGACCCTTATGAACAAAATAAGGAGCTACGGAAGCACGCGATGGACGGACCACGACGTCGTCCGACTGATGCTAAGGTCCTTTACCGTTCTTGATCCTCATTTGGTGAATAATATTCGTGAGAATCCCAGGTACACCAAAATGTCGCCCGAAGAAGTCCTCGGAAAATTCGTTAGCGGGCGAATGATGATCAAGGACGCGAGGTACGTGGACGACGCCTTGAATGGTCCGATCAACGAGCCGCAACCCCTTGCTCTCAAGGCAACAAGAAGCAAGGAGGCGCTACCTAGCAAGGTGGCACAGATTGAGGCGGCCGGACTTAATGATGAGGAGATGGCCCTCATCATTAAGCGCTTCAAGACGGCGCTTAAAGGTCGCAAGGGACAGCCAAGCAAGACCAAAGCCAAGGGGAAGCGCTCATGCTTCAAATGTGGTAAGCTTGGTCATTTTATTGCTAACTGTCCCGACAATGATAGTGATCAGGAACAAGGGAACAAGAGGGAGAAAAAGAAGAACTATAAGAAGGCAAAGGGCGAGGCTCATCTTGGCAAGGAGTGGGATTCGGACTGCTCCTCGTCCGACTCCGACAATGAAGGACTCGCCGCCACCGCCTTCAACAAGTCATCCCTCTTCCCAAACGAGCGTCACACTTGCCTCATGGCAAGGGAGAAGAAAGTAAGCACTCATAATACTAGTACTTATGCTTCTTCAAGTGAGGATGAGTCTAGTGATGATGAGATAGATTACTCATGCTTATTCAAGGGATTAGATAGAACCAAGGTAGACAAAATTAATGAATTGATTGATGCCTTGAATGATAAGAATATGCTTTTAGAAAAGCAAGAGGATTTGTTGTATGAAGAGCATGATAAATTTGTAGAAGCACAGAAATCTCTTGCTCTAGAAATTAAGAGGAATGAAATGCTCTCTAGTGAATTATCTTCTTGTCATGAAACTATTGCTAAGTTAAAAAGTTTTAATGATGATTTGAATGCTAAACTAGAAGTAGCTAGTAAATCTGATTCTTGTGTAGAAATTGTTGAAACTTGTAATAGGTGTAAAGATTTTGACATTGATGCTTGTAGTGATCATTTAGTCTCAATTTCCAAATTAAATGAGGAATTAGCTAGTCTTAATGCCCAACTTAAGACTAGCAAGAATGAATTTGACAAGCTAAAATTTGCAAGGGATGCCTACACGATTGGTAGACACCCCTCAATTAAGGATGGACTTGGCTACAAGAGGGAAGCCAAGAACTTGACAAGCCATAAGGCTCCCATCTCCGCCAAGGAGAAAGGGAAGGCCCCTATGGCTAGTAGTGTGCAAAAGAACCATGCCTTTATGTACCATGATAGGAGACACTCTAGAAATGCTTATAGGAATTGTAATGCATATAATGCCTTTGATTCCCATGCCATGTTTGCTTCTAGTTCTTCTTATGTGCATAATAGAAATGTTGGTAGGAGAAATGTTGTTCATAATATGCCTAGGAGAAATGTTGTTAATGTTCCTAGGAAAGTAAATGAACCTTCTACAATATATCATGCTTTAAATGCTTCTTTTGCTATTTGTAGAAAGGATAGGAAGATAGTTGCTAGAAAATTAGGGGCAAGATGCAAGGGAGACAAAACTTGCATTTGGGTCCCTAAGGATATTTGTGCTAACCTTGCAGGACCCAACATGAGTTGGGTACCTAAGACCCAAGCCTAAATTTGCCTTGCAGGTTTATGCATCCGGGGGTTCAAGCTGGATTATTGACAGCGGATGCACAAACCATATGACGGGGGAGAAGAAGATGTTCACCTCCTACGTCAAGAATAAAGATTCCCAAGATTCAATAATATTCGGTGATGGGAATCAAGGCAAGGTAAAAGGGTTAGGTAAAATTGCAATCTCAAATGAGCACTCTATCTCTAATGTGTTTTTAGTAGAGTCTCTTGGATATAATTTGCTATCTGTTAGTCAATTATGCAATATGGGATATAACTGTCTATTTACAAATGTAGATGTGTCTGTCTTTAGAAGATGTGATGGTTCACTAGCTTTTAAGGGTGTACTAGACGGCAAACTTTACTTAGTTGATTTTGCAAAAGAAGAGGCCGGTCTAGATGCATGCTTAATGGCTAAGACTTGCATGGGCTGGTTGTGGCATCGCCGCTTAGCACATGTGGGGATGAAGAACCTCCACAAGCTTCTAAAGGGAGAACACGTGATAGGTCTAACCAATGTACATTTCGAAAAAGATAGACCTTGTGCAGCTTGTCAAGCAGGCAAACAAGTGGGAGGAGCACATCACAACAAGAATGTGATGACCACGTCAAGACCTCTGGAGCTGCTGCATATGGACCTCTTCGGACCCGTCGCCTATCTGAGCATAGGAGGAAGTAAGTATGGTCTAGTTATTGTTGATGACTTTTCCTGCTTTACTTGGGTGTTCTTTTTGCAGGATAAGTCTGAAACCCAAGGGACCCTCAAGCGCTTCCTCAGGAGAGCTCAAAATGAGTTTGAGCTCAAGGTGAAGAAGATAAGGAGCGACAACGGGTCCGAATTCAAGAATCTTCAAGTGGAGGAGTTTCTTGAGGAGGAGGGGATCAAGCACGAGTTCTCCACTCCCTACACACCTCAGCAAAATGGTGTGGTAGAGAGGAAGAATAGGACACTCATAGATATGGCGAGGACTATGCTTGGAGAGTTCAAGACCCCCGAGTGCTTTTGGTCGGAAGCCGTGAACATGGCTTGCCACGCCATCAACAGGGTCTACCTTCACCGCCTCCTCAAGAATACTTCATATGAGCTGCTAACTGGTAACAAACCCAATGTATCGTACTTTCGTGTATTTGGGAGTAAATGCTACATTCTAGTGAAGAAGGGTAGGAATTCCAAATTTGCTCCCAAAGCCGTAGAAGGGTTTTTATTAGGTTATGATTCAAATACAAAGGCGTATAGGGTCTTCAACAAATCATCGGGTTTGGTTGAAGTCTCTAGCGATGTTGTATTTGATGAGACTAATGGCTCTCCAAGAGAGCAAGTTGTTGATCTTGATGATGTAGATGAAGAAGACGTTCCAACGGCCGCGATACGCACCATGGCGATTGGAGATGTACGGCCTCAGGAACATTTGGAGCAAGATCAACCGTCTTCCTCAACTATGGTGCATTCCCCAACACAAGATGACGAACAGGTACCTCAAGTGGAGGCGCATGATCAAGGGGGAGCACAGGATGTTCAAGAGGAAGAAGCACCTCAGGCACCTCCAACCCAAGTTCGAGCGACGATTCAAAGGGATCATCCCGTCGACCAGATATTGGGTGATATTAGCAAGGGAGTAACTACTCGTTCAAGATTAGTTAATTTTTGTGAGCATTACTCTTTTGTCTCTTCTATTGAGCCTTTCAGGTAGAAGAGGCCTTGCCAGATCCAGACTGGGTGTTGGCCATGCAGGAGGAACTCAACAACTTCAAGCGCAATGAAGTTTGGACACTGGTGCCTCGTCCCAAGCAAAATGTTGTAGGAACCAAGTGGGTGTTCCGCAACAAACAGGACGAGCATGGGGTGGTGACGAGGAACAAGGCTCGACTTGTGGCAAAAGGTTATGCCCAAGTCGCAGGTTTGGACTTTGAGGAGACTTTTGCTCCTGTGGCTAGGCTAGAATCAATTCGTATCTTGCTAGCATATGCCGCTCACCATTCTTTCAGGTTGTACCAAATGGATGTGAAGAGCGCTTTCCTCAACGGGCCAATCAAAGAGGAGGTGTACGTGGAGCAACCCCCTGGCTTCGAGGATGAACGGTACCCCGACCACGTGTGTAAGCTCTCTAAGGCGCTCTATTGACTTAAGCAAGCCCCAAGAGCATGGTATGAATGCCTTAGAGACTTTTTAATTGCTAATGCTTTCAAGGTTGGGAAAGCCGATCCAACTCTTTTTACTAAGACTTGCGATGGTGATCTTTTTGTGTGCCAAATTTATGTCGATGACATAATATTTGGTTCTACTAACCAAAAGTCTTGTGAAGAGTTTAGCAGGGTGATGACGCAGAAATTCGAGATGTCGATGATGGGCGAGTTGAACTACTTCCTTGGGTTCCAAGTGAAGCAACTCAAGGACGGCACCTTCATCTCCCAAACAAAGTACACTCAAGATTTGCTAAAGAGGTTTGGGATGAAGGACGCCAAGCCCGCAAAGACGCCGATGGGAACCGACGGACACACCGACCTCAACAAAGGAGGTAAGTCTGTTGATCAAAAAGCATACCGGTCCATGATAGGTTCTTTGCTTTATTTATGTGCTAGTAGACCGGATATTATGCTTAGCGTATTCATGTGTGCTAGATTTCAATCCGATCCTAAGGAGTGTCACTTAGTGGCTGTGAAGCGAATTCTTCGATATTTAGTCGCTACGCCTTGCTTCAGGATCTGGTATCCAAAGGGGTCTAACTTTGACTTGATTGGGTACTCAGATTCCGACTATGCTGGATGTAAGGTCGATAGGAAGAGTACATCGGGGACGTGCCAATTCTTAGGAAGGTCCCTGGTGTCATGGAATTCTAAGAAACAAATCTCCGTTGCTCTATCCACCGCTGAGGCCGAGTACGTTGCCGCAGGACAGTGTTGCGCGCAACTACTTTGGATGAGGCAAACCCTCCGGGACTTTGGCTACAATCTGAGCAAAGTCCCACTCCTATGTGATAATGAGAGTGCTATTCGAATAGCGGAAAATCCTGTTGAGCACAGCCGCACAAAGCACATTGACATCCGGCATCACTTTTTGAGAGACCACCAGCAAAAAGGAGATATCGAAGTGTTTCATGTTAGCACCGAGAACCAGCTAGCCGATATCTTTACCAAGCCTCTAGATGAGAAGACCTTTTGCAGGCTGCGTAGTGAGCTCAATATCTTAGATTCGCGGAACTTGGATTGAATTGTAGCATACATGTGTTTATGCCTTTGATCATGTTCATTCTGCATATTGTTGCTTATTGTGGTGCTCAAGTTGTACAAACACTCCCTGGAGATGCACATATTTAGGGGGAGCTGTGCTACAACTTGACCCTTTGAGACTAACCATATTCTTGAGTTTGGTTGTTTTAGTCTCAAAGAAGGATTGAAAGGGAAAAGGTGGACTTGGACCATGCAAGACTTCCACTGCACTCCGATGAAAAGAGTAACTTTTCCAAGTTCATCTTTATACTCTTATTGCCTTTGTACTCTTATTTGAAGATTTTGGTGAGGCAATGGGGTTAAAGGGCCCAGATTAATCCCGTTTTGGTGCTTGATGCCAAAGGGGGAGAAAATAAAGGCTAAAGCGATAAATGGATCAGCTACCACTTGAGAGATTTTGAAAATAGTAGAATAGAGCCTTTTGTTTGTCAAAACTCTTATATTGTCTCTCTTGTCAAAAGTTGGCTTCTTGTGGGGAGAAGTATTGATTATGGGAAAAAGGGGGTTTTTGAAATCTTGAATCAATTTTTCTTGGAATGACTCTCTTTATGTCTTAACATGTGTGTTTAACTTAGAGATATGAATTTGAGTTTGATTTGCAAAAACAAACCAAGTGGTGGCATAGAGTGATCCATATATGTCAAATATGATTCAAGACAACTTTGAGTTCTTAGTTGAATTGGTTTTGTACTTGTTCTACTTGCTTTATGTTGTGTTGGCATAAATCACCAAAAAGGGGGAGATTGAAAGGGAAATGTGCCCTTGGGCCATTTCTAAGTATTTTGGTGATTTAGTGTCCAACACAAATGCCTGAGTGTAAAATGGCGGACAAAGTGCAAATCAAGGTTAAAGGTATGTTTCTCAGACTTAGTACATTGTTTTAGTGACTAATGTATTGTGTCTAAGTGCTGGAAACAGGAAAAATCCGATTGGAAAGGTCTTGGCTCGAGCAGCCAAGAATCTGCTCAGTCTGGGAGCACCGGACTGTCCGGTGTGCACCGGACAGTGTCCGGTGCGCCAGGCTAGCTTGAGCAAAGTGGCTGCTCTCGGGACTTCGACGGCGGTGTACGGCTATAATTCACCGGACTGTCCGGTGTGCACCGGACTGTCCGGTGGGCCGTTCACAGGCGAACTCGTCGCTCTCGGGAATTCATCGGCGACGTACGGCTATAATTCACCGGACTGTCCGGTGTGCACCGGACTGTCCGGTGAGCCAACGGTCGGCCGGGCCAACGGTCGGCCGCGCAATCTGCGCGGGACACGTGGCCGAGCCAACGGCTAGAAGAAGGCACCAGACTGTCCGGTGTGCACCGGACATGTCGGGTGCGCCAACGGTTCTCAGGTTGCCAACGGTCGACTACGCTGTTTATGGAAAGAAATCGGGCACCGGACATGTCCGGTGTGCACCGGACTGTCCGGTGCGCCAGTCGACAGAAGGCAAGATCAGCCTTCCAAGATTGCTCTCAACGGCTCCTAGCTGCCTTGGGGCTATAAAAGGGACCCCTAGGCGCATGGAGGAGTACACCAAGCATCTCCTAATCATTTCTAAGCACCAAGACATCGATTTCGCGCGTTCTTTTCATTGTGGTAGCATATAGAGCTCTAGTGGAGTTGTGAACTCATTGAGTTGTGTTGCGAGCTCTTGTTGCGACTTGTGTGCGTGTTGACACTCTGACTCTTGTGTCTTGTGTGTGTTGCTAATCCCTCCCTTGCTCCGTGTTCTTTGTGAATTTCAAGTGTAAGGGCGAGAGGCTCCAAGTTGTGGAGATTCCTCGCAAACGGGATTGAGATAAAGCAAGCATAACACCGTGGTATTCAAGTGGGTCTTTGGACCGCTTAAGAGGGGTTGATTGCAACCCTCGTCCGTTGGGACGCCAACAACGTGGAGTAGGCAAGCGTTGGTCTTGGCCGAACCACGGGATAACCACCGTGCCATCTCTGTGATTGATCCTTGTTGGTTATTGTGTTTTGTTGAGGATTCCTCTTTAGCCACTTGGCAATTATTGTGCTAACAATTAACCAAGTTTTTGTGGCTATAAGTTTTTGAAGTTTTACAGGATCACCTATTCACCCCCCCCTCTAGGTGCTCTCAAGGAGGAGGCGCCTTGCTCGATGATCTTCTTGGAGCCTTTGATCATCAATTCAAAGCTCACAAATTTGCCTATCACTTCCTCGGGAGACATTAGTTTATATCTTGGATCACCACGAATCAATTGAACTTGAGTAGGGTTAAGCAATACGAGTGATCTAAGAATAACCTTGACCATCTCATGGTTATCTCATTTGGTGCTCCCGAGGTTGCGCACTTGATTTACCAAGGTCTTTAGCCGGTTGTACATGGCTTGGGGGTCTTCTCCTTGGCAGGGGCGATTCTATGTGGAGTCATCGGTGTCAGCTGACACCGACAATTTTGGCAAAATCACTTATGCCCCCTGTTTTTTCACCATGGTTGACCCCAATAAAAAAATGCATTGACCCCGGCGGCTAGTGCTAAGCACTCTATAGTTAATCAGCCCAACAGATAGCAAGCGCGAGCGCCGAGCGGCCCAGCTTGCCCAGTTGATTAGTCCTTCTGACGGCTCGCGAACGGCGCGGCGCCACCACCAAAGCGTCGATCCGTCTTCTCGTTTCTCAGGGCTCGCGGACGGCGTAGCACAGTTTCATCTTCCTTTCCTCGCCCTCGCCAGGCCGGCACCGGTAGGCTGCAAGGTATCGCGCCACCGCGTTGGACCTCCAAGTCTCCAACTCACGTTATGCCAGGTTAGACAAAGATTTTGATTTTTGACTCACGTTTGCATCTCAGGCTTATATCATATATCCTTTAGTATTTTAATTTTGTTCAATGTTCACGAATTTGATAGGGAACCAAAGTTTGATGGAACGGTTTTTGAAAAGAAAATTGCCTCTAGCTAGTGACTCTAATGATCCTGGTGACGATGGAGAGACATCAAGAAGCAAATGAATCAAACACTAACCCTGACTGTACAGCGAGTCATCGTCCTTTGCGAGTTTCACGAAACGAGGTAAACTTTGATGAGCTTCCTTACGATCCAGCAGATGGAAGAAGCATATCCGATTACATAGGACAAAAGCTCCAAGATGAAATTAGAAAGAAGTATTTGATCAGAGGTCCTTTTAGACCACCTGTTGGCTTTAAATATCCACAGAAGATCATAGCAGGTCATGCACGTCGGTTTCAACCTGAATGGTTCACAAAATATGATTGGTTAGAGTACAGTATAAAAGTAGATAAATGTTTTTGCCTGCAATGCTACTTATTTAGAGATAGCAATGAGGGCCAAGGTGGTAATGATGCATTTGTAAAAGATGGTTGGGATGGCTTTAACAAATTGAAAAGGCTCCAAGATCATGTAGGCACCGGACCTGACAGTTTTCATAACACGGCAGTAAAAAGATGCGACAATTTGATGAAGCCTAATCAGTCCATTGATAGTGCTATTGGCAAGCAACAGAATATCACTAAGGAGCAGTATCTTATTAGATTAAATACTTCTATTGATGTCGTCCGATACTTGTTGCATCAAGGCTTAGCCTTCCGTGGTCACGATGAATCAGAAAAGTCTAAAAATCAAGGAAATTATCGGGAGTTGGTGAAGCTTTTGGCAAAGCAAAATGACAAAAGAAATAAGGCCCTGGGGCTGGGGAACGCCCAAATGTTGGCCTCAGGAATCCAAAAGGATATTGCAAATTGTTTTGCCGAGGTAAGAAAAGGTACTGTTTTTTTTAGTTTGCAAAAGTACTGATTGTCTATTCAGATGAGTTAACAATGTTTGTATATTTTTTCAGATAATAGTGAAGTCTATCATTGAAGAAATTGGTGGTGACGTCTTTTGTTTATTGGTAGATGAGTCATCTGATGTTTCTGGTAAGGAACAAATGGCTGTTGTTTTGAGATATGTTAGCAAGCTTGGGTTAATAAAAGAGAGACTTATTGGTGCAGTTCATGTGAAAGAGACCTCAGCTTCATGCCTTAAATCTAACATTGATAGTTTGTTTAGCAAGTATGGATTGAGCATAAAACAAGCTGGAGGACAAGGTTACGATGGAGCTAGCAATATGAGGGGTGAATTCAATGGTTTAAGAGCTTTAATATTGAGGGAAAATAGCTCTGCATATTACATCCACTGCTTTGCTCACTAACTCCAGTTAGTTATTGTTGCGTAGCAAAAAAATGATGATATTAGTGATTTCTTTGATATGGTATCCTTATTAATAAATGTTGTTGGAGCTTCTTGCAAAAGAAAGGATATGATTCGAGAATGTCAGCAAGAAAGAGTTAGCAAAGCCATATGTAGTGGACAACTTAGAAGCGGAACGAGGTTAAATCAAGAACAATCACTTCAAAGAGCCGGTGACACTCGTTGGTCGTCTCATTTTAAAACCCTTCAGAGGTTAAGCAGTTTGTTCCCTGATGTAATTGAAGTTCTCCAATACGTTGAAAAAGAAGGTCCAAATGATGCCAAGAGACGCCAAGCACGTGGTCTCATGGACTATTTGATGGATTTTGACTTTGTGTTTCACTTGCAGTTAATGTTGCTTATTTTGGGCCATGCAAATGCTTTGTCATTGCCATTACAAAGGAAAGATAAAGACATTTTAGAGGCCATGGTAGAGGTGAAGTTAACAAAGCAGAAATTTCAGCAAATTAGGGATGATGGTTGGGATTCTCTATTAGAGGATGTGTTATCTTTTTGTGAAAAACATGGTATTCCGAAGTTGGCCATGGATCATGAGTACATTAATCGCCACAAGCCTAGGCAAAGAACCAACTGAACTAACTATCAACACTATAGATATGATTGCTTGAACTCTGTTATTGACTTACAGCTTATAGAGTTCAATGATCGTTTCAATGAGGTGAATTCTGAATTGCTTACCCACATGGCTGCTTTTAGTCCCAATAATTCTTTTGGTGCCTTTAAACATGAGAGTTTGATGGAATTGGCTAAGGCATACCCTGATGATTTCAGCCCAGGGGAACTAGATGATCTCAGTAGTGAACTTCATCGTTACATTGATAATGTGAGAGCTGATGCAAGATTTGCTCAATTGGGTACTATTTCTGAGCATGGTAAACTAATGGTGGATACAAAAAAAACCATCTTGCTTTTCCATTGGTCTATCGGCTTCTCAAACTTGTGCTAGTTCTCCCTATTGCAACTGCATCAGTAGAGAGATCTTTTTCAGCAATGAAAATTGTGAAGACGGTCCTACGAAACCGGATCGGTGATGACTTTATGAATGATTGTGTCATTAGCTTCATGGAACAAGAACTTCTTGATACAATTTCAAATAATGATGTGATAGTTCGATTCCAGAAGATGGATGGACACAATCATAGAGTGAAATTATAAAAGGTACACTTGTAAAAGCTTATTTTATCATGTTATGTTTTTGCTAATTTTGTCTTTTTATTATACGTGTTAAATTTTATCATTATATTATCAATATTCGTTATGTCACCCTATTATGCATAGGGTTCGATAATTATGAGTCGTAAGTCCGACCCCGGTGGAGATTTATCCTAGATTCACCCCTGCTCCTTGGTTGAGCATGAAGCGACCGAGCTCCCCCTCGATCGTCTCCCTCTTGGTGATTTTGGTCACCTCGTCTCCTTCGTGCGCCGTTTTGAGCACGTCCCAAATCTCTTTGGCGCTTTCAACCCTTGCACCTTATTATACTCCTCTCGACTTAGAGAGGCGAGGAGTATAGTAGTAGCTTGTGAGTTGAAGTGCCGGATTTGGGCAACTTCGTCCGAGTCATAATCTTCATCCCCTGGCGATGGTACCTGTACTCCAATCTCAACAACATCCCAAATGGTAGTGTGGAGTGAGGTTAGATGATGTCTCATTTTATCACTCCACATATTATAATCTTCACCATCAAACATAGGTGGTTTGTCTAATGGGACGGAAAGTAAAGGAGTACGTTTTGAAATACGAGGGTAGCGTAGGAGAATCTTACTAAACTTCTTGCGCTCATGGCGCTTAGAAGTTACGAACGACGCGTCGGAGCCGGAGGTGGATGGCGACGAAGAGTCGGTCTCGTAGTAGACCACCTTATTCATCTTCTTTTTCTTCTCGCCACTCCGATGCGACTTGTGAGGAGGTGATTCCTCCTTCTTTTTGTTGCGGGACTCTCTCGATGGAGCCTTCCCGTGGCTTGTGGCGGTCACCGTCTCCTTCTTGGCGTGTTCTCCCGACATCACTTCGAGCGGTTAGGCTCTAATGAAGCACCGGGCTCTGATACCAATTGAAAGTCGCCTAGAGGGGGGTGAATAGGCGGAATCTGAAAATTATAAATTTAAGCACAACTACAAGCCGGGGTTAGCGTTAGAAATATAAATGAGTCCGAAAGAGAGGGCGAAAACAAATCATAAGCAAATGAAGAGTGAGACACGGTGATTTGTTTTACCGAGGTTCGGTTCTTGCAAACCTACTCCTCGTTGAGGTGGTCACAAAGACCGGGTCTCTTTCAACCCTTTCCCTCTCTCAAACGGTCACTTAGACCGAGTGAGCTTTCTTCCTTGATTTCCCGGGTCACTTAGACCCCGCAAGGACCACCACACGATTGGTGTCTCTTGCTTCGCTTACAAGGTTTTGAGAGTAAGAATGAGAGAAAGAAGAAAGCAAACCAAGCAACAAGAGCAACAAAAGAACACAAGTCGATCTCCTCACAAGTCCTAAAAACTAGAGTTGAATTGGGGACTTTGATTCGATCGGAGGCTTTGATTTGTGTCTTGAAGTGTTGTGTATTGCTCTTGTATTGAATGAGATGTAGTGAATGCTTGGATGCCTTGAAGAGTGGGGTGGTTGGGGTATTTATAGCCCCAACCACCAAAATGGCCGTTGGGGATGGCTTTTGTCGATGGGCGCACCGGACAGTCCGGTGCGTCATCGGACACTGTCCGGTGCGCCAGCCACGTCACCCAACCGTTAGGGTTTGACCGTTGGAGCTTCTGACAACTGGACCACCGGACAGTCCGGTGGTGCATCGGACAGGTCCTGTAGACTGTCCGGTGCGCCTTCTGGCGTCTGCTCTAACTTCTGCGCACGAAGACGCGCACTGTAGCGCATTTAATGTTCTCTGCAGACGACCGTTGGCGCGAAGTAGCCGTTGCTCCGCTGGCACACCGGACAGTCCGGTGTTACACCGGACAGTCCGGTGAATTATAGCGGAGCGGCCTTCCAAATTCCCGAAGCTGACAAGTCTAGAGTCGATCTCCCTGGTGCACCGGACACTGTCCGGTGGTGCACCGGACAGTCCGGTGCGCCAGACCAGGGCTGCCTTCGGTATATTTTGCTCCTTTGTTTTGAACCCTTTCTTTTGACTTGTATTGGTTTGTTGTGAACCTTTGGCACCTGTAGAACTCATAATCTAGAGCAAACTAGTTAGTCCAATTGTTTGTGTTGGGCAATTCAATCACCAAAATTCATATAGAAAAAGGTTTGACCCTATTTCCCTTTCATTTGTCCAATATCTCAGATCTGGACTCCTCATCGCTAAGATAACCTAAGCGTGACAGACGCCACCATGTCCTCCTCAGCGGCACGCGCGAAGAAAAGCCAGGAGCAAGACCGACTCGCCCGTACCCGCGTCGACGAACGTCGGTCGGCTCGTGGCTGCGACCGTGGGTGGGGGCAGCAGGTTGGGGAGGAAGAACAGTGTACATGAAGGGCGAGAAGATGAACGGGACGTCCGACGACGGCGAAAATGACGGTGCGTGTGTGTTGTGAAACATCCTCGTGGATGTGCAATAGCCACTGCGCAGGTCGGTGTCGGGGCTGGTGTCGGACGAATACGAGGAGGAGGCGGATGCATGAGGTGAGAGAGAAAAGAAGCAGGATGACGAACGAGGTGGCGGCACTGAGGCGAGGACCATCATTATCGCGTGGAGATATAGATGGCCAAATAGGTCGTGTTTGGCGGGCCGACCGAGGGCACGACCCATTTAATAGTGTCTGGGTCATCCCAGCACGAGCGTCGTGTCGTGCTTGGGCCGTAGCCTCGGCCCGTAGTGCTGACTCGGTCGAACACGATTATATTTTTTTTATTTTACAAAAAATCATATATACATATGTACAATTTATATTTAATATTAAAAACATTTGACCATGATGTTCTATTGGTTAGACAACTTCACCTAGTATTTCTCGCCCTTCTTCTATTAAGGCGTGGGTTTAGACCCCACCTTCTGCACCACTTTTTTTTATTATTTTACGCTAATTTAACCAAATGGCCCGACCACTTTTTTAACATTTTACGCTAATTTAACCAAATGACTCGACTGGCTAACGGGTCGAACGTGGAGGTTGTCTGCACGGAGGGGTGCAGCGGGTTAATTTGAGATAGATATGAGGGTTATTTGTAAAAAATATAACGTGGGACGACCATTGAAACTGATGTTTTAATATAGTAAGATTTTTACGAAACCTTAAACGCATCGACTAGCTAATATAAAAAATAAAACTAAACTGAACAATCTAGTTAAGACTATCAATCTATATTTTGTAAGCACCTTACAAAAGATGTTAAATAAGTTATATCTAAGATACCGATATAGTAAAAGCTTAACTAAATAAGCCTAGTTAGCAAGGTTATATAAACCTATGTGATTAGTCAACAAAGAACATCAAAAGTTTCTACGCATACTAGTGAGCAAAGCACATAAAAAGTAAGCAAAACTCTAGTACTACACTAGCGCAACTTAACTAGCAAAGCTACACAAACTAAACTAGGGAGCCACAACAACTTAGCTACACAAAGCTAATCGCTTGGCTTTAATTCGTACCGGCATCTACTGGTTCTACAGTGTTTTTGTCCCTATAAATTGCAACTGCAGTAGTCCGAACAACTAGCTTTATATGAATAAGTATTTACAAACTTGTAATAGAGAATTGGAAGCGAAGAGAAGATTTTTTTATATGGAAACAAAAAAGTTACACCCTTTTGCAGTTTCCTATATACGACCTTATAGATCGAAAAATAACCAAACACACACTATACAAAGAAACATCCTTAGAAAAAACAAATAAATCGCAATCAGGTGCCCTCTAATCTAGCATGTGACCTCCAACCATGTCTTGCAAAGATCTGCATAGGCACCATCTATAAAGATTGACATATTCCAAGAACCTTTTGTTGAGCATCTTCTTTCTGTAACAATCTCTAGAATCTGAACCAGAATGTTCCTTAAAAAGAACCTTGGAATTGGTTTAAAAGTAAAGGCCACATCATATGACGACAAAATCAAATAAACTAAAACATTACCTTAAGGTTTGATCCAGTGATTTTTGTCTCAACGTTTGATGGTTTACCAAATCCCTATATTAAAAACAAGTATACGCTGTCGTCGATACTCTTACTAATGGTGAGCACACAAGCTCACCCTCTCCACACAAGTGTGTTCGCAACTTCGCATAAGAGCTCTACTGTGTCGTTTAGTGGAATCCGGATGTTCCGAAGTGCTGTAATGAAGATAGGTTTTTTTTTCAAAGGGATAGTGTTACACGTACATCTCTCACTACGGATGGTCACAATCGAAGCCGTACACCGTATTAGTGAGAATAAGTGCAGAATGCTTTCTCATCCATTCTTTCTGAACATGCCGATGAATGAGGCTGTCATAGCCTATAGCATCTGGTCAAACTCAGCAAACTGTCTGATGTGATATTTAATTTCTTCTTTCTTTCTTCAGAAAAAAAAAACAGGGGAAAAGATACCTTTCCAGTGGATCGGTGCAAATGCACACTGCCACTGCGTTTAATTGGTTGTTTTCATGACTGAAATATTTTGTAATGCGTTATTTGCTGTCCGGGTTAGCCTAGCAACAGATAATATTTCACTGGATAATGGAATTTAAAAAAAGTGGGACTCTGCATTGTTTGTCTTTATATGCTCCCCCTATCCTGAGATACAAGAACATCTTGAAAAGTCTTTCATAAAACTCACTCTATAAATCATCATCTAGAGAGTCACTAAATAAAAACTGGTCTTTATCTTTTCACTTTCGTAGTTTTTTTTTCTATATCTTGTGTGTACTCTAAAGAGCCAGCCTTAATTTTCATATGCAGCTAGCAAAAAAATCAGAGTAGAGGATGATAATATTTTGATATCCAATTTAAAAGTTGTTACAAGATATTGTTCACTAGAATCTCTATTTCTACCAATTAGAACAAAAAAAGTGACTCTTGAAGTTGTCTAAGGTACCCAAGCAATTTTAGAGCAAAGGAAGAATTTGTCAAAACCTTAAGGGCTTGTTCAATAGGAGTGGATGGGAGGGGATTAAATCATTTGCTAGTCAAAATTGAATAGAAAAAGATTTAATCTCCCTCAGTCTCCTCCGATCGCTATGCAACTGAACAGGGCATAACATACCTCTCACTAATTAGTTAGTTTAGTTGTTAACTTAATTTCCGAGTAAGACATTAAAAATACAACACGTCTTGTTATTGATTTCGGTTACCAATTATATGACTCATTTCCGGAATATAGTGTTTAGTAAAAGACTACTATGGATACATATGAGGTCATGCTCAACATAACGTGTATATGACCATCCAAAATAATGTTTTGCATTGTATGTCGGTATTTGTCATTCAACCGCGCACTACGGGGTTGAATATGATTGGGGTGTTGAAGACGATTGTCATGGAGTCGTCGTAAATCAACGTCGCACCCCCTACCTGCCGCTAGCTGTCGGTGTTTGTGATCTGATCGCGCACGACGGGGAACCCCATGTGGTGCTCTTGGGTAGGATGACGTCATTGATCGTGACTCGATGGTACGTGCAGATACACGTCGGAACACAAGAGAGTTATACAAGTTTAGACGCCTGAATGCGTAATACTCTGCGTCCTGTTGGCGCTGAGTATTGAGTTTTCTGGTGGAGCTCAGGTTACATATGAGTAGTAGGTGGTGATGGATTCTCCTATCAATCTAATGGTGGGGTGGTTGTTATGAAAGGGGCGATGAGATGATTTTTAGGGGTACCCCCTCAACCTTATATAAGTGATATAAGGGATATCACTTTACAAGTCGTGAAGTTTATCTAACTCTATCTGAGTCTATATTTGACGTTGCAGGTGTTCCTGTTCATCCGGAGTTCGACCGCCTTTCTTCCGAGTTATCTTCCAAATATCTATCTCTTTAGGTACATTCAAACCGTGCACGCGAAGCATCAACGCTTCTTCTGCGTCAGGCGCGCACAGATAGTGCTCTTGTGATGTATTTTCTGGGATCGTTTCTTGTTTCGGTTTTCACCCTTCTTGGTCGAACTCGTTCTGCCTGGATGCGGCCCAATGGTACGCCTTGCTAGGCAAACTGCCGAGGGCCCATCAGATAACCCATGTAGCATTTTTGTGCTTATAAGGACCCATGGGATATCTAGACCGTATTATTTATAGAGTGAAGTTTAATTAAAATAGGGAGTATGATGGGTGGGATAGGGAGGCTCCTGAAGATAGCCGAAGATTGTTCTCAACAGAGCGTGTATATGGCCCTACAAAACATAGTTTTGCACTGTAGACTACAACATTTATAGAGTGGACTTTAAAATAGGGAGTGTGATAGGGAGCCAGATGAGTACTCTGCGGGAGATAACCTAAGAATAAGGTTTAAAAGGTAGTCCGTATGTATAGGGTTGACCAATCCAGAATATTTTATACTCTCTCTGTCCCATAATATAAGGTGTAGCCACTTTTTGTTCTTATCCTATAATATAGGACGTACTCTGTAGACACACGTTACATGCGTACATTGATGTATGTGTTAATTGGTAGAGAAAATTAAATACATTTCTTGTTATTTAAAATAATCGAAGACGGAGGGAGTAATACTTTTGTTATCTCGTAGTTTGGAATGGAGAGAGTATATTTGCGTATGTACTGACCCAAGTAAGCTTACCAAGTTCCGTTAACAAACAAGAGTACAAAGATCTACCGACACACCAAGACATTCAAGAGTAACATACTACACGCCATAAACAAGAGGGACAGCTAGATTTATTCTTAAAATAACCTCCGGAGATATATATAGTGTGAGCCACGGCAGTACACCACTAGACTCACTCCGACTCCGTACCATAAACAAATATATAATCATGCTCACGCAGTCACGCGCACTCGGAGTAGAGTTGCTAATGACGCACATGTTACAATCTCACGCATATGTGCTTATGTAATCTAGCTTCTAGTTCTACTGGATATGTATGGATATGTATGGCTGGCAGCCCAACTTAAGTGACATGACCTCGCTTAGCTTGTTCACATATCTATGTATCTATATCATGTATGTTGGAATGTACTAATATAAAACTTAAAATAAGTTACTCGCTCCTCGTCCCAAAATATAGTTTTTTAACCCTTTTTTCTGTCCACATTTATTAGAACGTTAATGAATATAGAGATACATACAAACTATATTTGTAGGTTAATTAATGAATGTAATTTTTAATCTAAAACGAATTATATTTTAGGATGGAGGGAGAATATCTTACGTCGCACTATATTTATAGAAAATGACAGATTTTGTTATGATATATATAATAAAATGTATTTCAGAAATGTATTCAGTGGTATCAATTAGATCTCATAAATATTGGTACTCTTTCATATAATAAAGTTAGTTAGATTTGTAATAGTTTGAATTTGAATAATTCTAGAAGTTGATTTAATTTGAGACAGGGGAAGTAGTAGCTGTGGACATTCTACTTTTTCATAATAAAGTAGACGGACGCCATAGTTATCTAGGTCACATAAATCCTGAGCCTCACAATGTGCCAGCTGCTTTCACTGGATCCCTTTCTCTGCATCAGAGATCAGAATCGACGGAGAGTATCGAATCCATTGTTCGCAGATGTGCGCATCAGTCATCAAACCGCAGGCGACATGCTTAGTGCCTATCATGCATGCATTTGCCTAACTTGTTAATCTTTGTTAGATGGTCGTCCGTTTGGTACCTATCAAGCGGGACTAATGTTATGCTGACGCAAAAGGAGGCCGCGCAGTGCATTATATAAAAACCCATGTCCCAGGAGTAGCCCCAACAGACGACCACTGTATGCTTGTGGAAATGGGCAGCAGAGCAGCTTTCGTGGTCGCGTTTCTCCTGAGGGCTATATATGCAGGCACGCAGATACTCACCAAGGCTGCCTTCGATGAAGGCATGAACACGTCGGTCTTTGTTTTCTACAGGCATCTGACTGGTATCCTCTTCTTGGTGCCTATTGCTTTTGTGCTTGAGAGGTAAATCGATACGACTCTTGCTTGTTTACTACTACTACTACATAGCTGATGCTGCTCACACCATGACAGAATGAATTCAGGCTTCTTCTTGTTTTTCAGGAAAACTGCCCCTCCACTGTCATTCAGAGTCTCTCTGAAATTGTTTTTCCATGCACTATACGGGTAGGTGAAAGCAGTGGTTTTGTGTCTTCATGCATGTTTAACCACACAGGTTTCGTAATCTTAAGTTTTGGAAGCTCCTGTCAGGCACCTATGCTTTGACTTACATATGACTTCGTTTGAGTGCATACCTTGTGCGAAGCTATCAAGTTCCCAGTGAATTGTTATACTTAATATTTTCTATAAATCTAATCGAATCTCAGAAACTTTGACCGGCTATATTACATCGATGATTATTTTAGGACGGAGAGAGTATATGGTATGCGCAGAATTTGTCAAAAAGTTTGCTATTTGAGCCCAGCAGTGAATTGTTCTGTTAGTAAATGGTAGTACTGTGTAGCGAGTTTTTTTCGTTCAGTTTGTGTCCTTTGTTACGCTTGCATAGTCACTAATAATTGTGATTTTTTTTTTGTAATGAAATGATTTAATTGATTCACAATTATTACATGATCGAGCTGGTACAATAAAAGTGAATTCACTTCCTGCATCTACCTAAACACAAAGCTAGCTGAATATCTGTTTTTTTTCTTCTTCTTCTTCTTCTTATTTTAGGATCTCTGGAGCAATAAACATATACGGCCTCGGTCTCAGCTATTCTTCAGCAACATCATCGTCTGCGATATTTAACCTCCTGCCAGCTGTGGCTTTCTTTCTGGCTGTTCTTTTGGGGTGAGCTAGCATCTTCTTCATTTCCATGCTTCCGTTATTTCGTTGTAATAGGATTGGATTGGAATCCTGTGCTTTGCCTCAGGAGATGCCTGTTGGCAGTGGCACATGCCAAGATCTCGTAGACGTTTTTGCTTCAGTCCCTTTTTTGACAGTAGCTTTACAAAATTTTCGTAGGATGGAGACACTGAACTTGAAGCGGTTCCACGGGATCGCAAAGGCTGCAGGCGTGTTGTTCAGCACTGCTGGCGTGACTGTGCTGGCGTTCTACCAAGGCCCCGCATTCAGATCGTTCATCCACCACAGCGCTTTCTTCCATCACAACGTCCACCACGCTGGGGTCGCTCATCCTAAAAGCGTCTGGATACTGGGGATTTTCCTGACGACCTTGTCGACTGCATCGTGGGCTCTCTGGACGGTTCTTCAGGTAAAAGAACGTGTGTGTCCCGGAGGCCGGAGCTTCATTCGGTTACACGGTCTTGATCGTAGCAGATGATCATGCACGGTGTTTACTTACTTAACCTACACACCACAGCAACTGTTTGTCAGGGGCCAATGCTGGAAGCGTACCCATCCAAGCTGCTCAACACGACCCTCCAGATGATCTTCGCGACGGTCCAGTGCTTCTTCATCGCCCTAGCGGCCGAGAGGGACTTGTCGAGGTGGAAGCTGGCGCTGGACATACGCCTTTACGCTGTGATCTACTCTGTAAGTTATTAGTTCAGTGTGAATGATGCATGCTGGCTGGTGCGTCTCAGAGACTTGTGAACACATGCATGATACATACAGGGAATACTTGTCTCGGGAGTCGCTTACTACATGCAAGTATGGGTGATCGAGAAGAGCGGGCCTGTCTTCTTGGCCATGACGATGCCGATAACCTTGCTTGTCACCATCATTCTGTCCCTGTTTCTCGGAGAGCCGGTTACCCTGGGAAGGTACGGTGTGGTGTGTGCTTTGTTGTGTTGTGTCTTCTGCTTCTCTACCAGCAGTTCCTTGTTAAACGACGGTGATATGGTCTGTAACTCCTCATTTTAATTCCCCCCCCCCCCCCCCCCCCCCCTGCAGCATCTTGGGTGGACTGATCATGGTCGGTGGTCTGTACAGTGTGCTCTGGGCCAAGAGGTCTGAGCAGGTGCATGCCAACAAGCAGCAAATGGCGGCGCCTACTCCTCCAGCAGAGGCGACACAAGTGTAGGCCGAGCTTAGCTTGTTTGTGGTTGCACACCCCCGTTGTTGATGCTGGTAGTTTCAGCCTGGTTTGTACGTATTTTGCAGTGACTGAGATCGAGAGAACTGTGAAGCTCTGTTTTTAGATAATGGAAACCTGAATGAGCACATGCATCAGGTCCCTAAGGACTCTCCTAACAGCTGCTAAACCACGCCTAGCACTTCTCTTTTGATTACAGCTGACATTCTCCTCGTAATCCTAAGACTTGTGCAGTTGTGCTTCATGTTGACGACCCCATTCGGTCACAAAGCTCTCTGAACTTCTCACGCCTAAGTGACTTCATCGTCTGGATGTCAGCTAGTTGTTCATATGTAGAAATCTGCTCCCTTCGTCCACACACACTCACGCCTAAATGGAATTTTGTTTGCCTATTCGTTTAGTTTTAATCCATACCGGTTTCTACCATTTCTACAATATTTCTTCTCTATGGATTGCAGTTGTATCTATATGCTTTGGTTCGATCGTGATGAACGGGATTCTTACTCAAATCAACAGCAAACTTGTTGTCAATCTTGAGCACTGATGCTCCCAGGCTCTTCACCTATGAGATCCTTTAAGAGCCACGCCAACCATACTCCCTGACATGCGCCTGCTGGTGCTGCGACCATGGTTTACAAAACTGTTTCCTATACGAAAACCGCTATCCACCTGTAACGGTTTACCAATGGTAAACCGGTAAAAACCGACCAGTTTGACCAATTCAAATCAATTTGAATTTGAACCGGTTTACCGGCGAAAAATCGGTGAAAAACCGGCGAAAACCCGCTCTAAACCGTCGGTTAATCGCGAAACGAACCGGTTTTTGCTGTTTTTTTACAGAAAAATGGAAAATTTTGATAAGATTTATTTGTAGTTTGCTCAATTCACATTGCACAGTAAATATTAATTGATCCACACGACATGTGTTCACCAAAATAACATATAACATACATATGCAACCACAAACTCCAGTTCTCATGCAACAAACAACCAGCGAACTTCGCAATACTCAAATACAAGTTTTTTTACATGACAGAGAGTGCCACCACCTTCTGCTTCCTGAACTGCCAGGTGATGGCATTGCCACCCAGGCAGAACAATACACCACTTGTGCTCCGCCTATATCCAAGATCCCAGCGTCATCACCCGACTAGACGCTTGAAACCTCTCCTACACACCATGGTCCAGCGGGCCTGCGACTAGGGATGGTAATGAATCACGATTCAAATGTGTCTTCATAGTAAGTTGGAGTTCTTAGTTCAAAAATGAACAAAAATATAGTCACATTGTAATTCGATTTGATCCTTAGATTTTATAATATAAAATCTAGAGCCCATTATCATCTGCAACATACCTCAACAACAGGTGCTTCACAGCTGCATAGTGATCTTCCGTTGGCTCCTCCAAGAATCTGCTCATGAACCCCACGGAGTATGCAAGGTCTGGACGTGTATTTACCAAATACTGCAGTCCTCCAACGATGCTTCTATACTCGGTTGCATGCACCGGAGGCCGCTCACTTGTTTTGGACAATTTGTACTTCTTCTCCATCGGTACAGCAGCAACATTGCAATCCTTCATGCCACTCATCTTGAACAGCTTCATCATACCTGCCTTGAACTGTCTGATGCCGCTGCACCCTTTAATTACTAGATCATCGACATAGACACCCACAATGAGTCGATCAGCTCCAGTTCCTCGCACATACACTCCATGCTCCAGAGGATGAGAGAATGAATCCACTTCTCTCGTGGGAGAAGTGTACAAACTTTCTAGAGATTAAATTGTCATCGCATGATTAGAAGTTTTATAGTCTTCTCGATCGATGCGTGTCGAGGCCACTAGATCCACTGATCTTTGATGTTTAATATATCAATTATATATATCTTTTTGACCTGCTGAGTCAATATATAATAAATAATGTTGTTTTATGCTCAATATGGATAATTGTTATTATTAATGAAGTCGTTATATGTCTGAGTAAACATCCTAGACACACATACATATACAATCAGTTTTGTCTTTGAACCTGAGTGTGACATGAATCCCCTCCAATTCACTGGTCATTAAATTTTAGACCTTTAGACTGCAGGACCAATTGTAGTCTGCAGATAGGTAAACATAGATCGAAAGATTATCAAAGCACAAAATTTCCAACCATTGATCTTAAATTAAAACATCATCATATTCATGGTGACAAGATTCACGACCTCGATGCACCTTTCTTTTCCACTTCACAACCACTAGCTGCTAGTGAATCAAGCATGTGAGGAATCAAGCTCCAACCACTACCGGAATTCGGCTATTTGGCGAGTGTTTTATTTTTGACACTCGGCAAAAAACTTCTTTGCCGAATGCTTTTTTTCAACACTAGGCAAAAACAATTTAAAAATCATATTTTAAAGCAGTAAATTAATTCAAATGAAAAGTTTTCAACTACAAATTTGTATAACTCATCATGATGTACAATTTATATTTGAAATATTTCTTCGTATGACAAAATAAAAGTAAATTTGTTCATAAAACCTATATCTCTCTCGTAGTTTATAAAACTACGATAGAGACGTATAAGATTTGTGCATATTGTTAAAACTATCATGTGAGATGAACAAATGACCAAACAACCAAAATAAACTTTGTAGATCTTGAGAAGTATAGAATTTTGTAGCTGTCAACTTTTTCATTTGAAGTCATCTTGTCAACGAAAACTACGTCTGAATTTAAGAAAATTAAAATTTGAATTTTGAAAACGACCTCGAAAGAAAAAACAACCAACAAGAAAGTTGTAGGTATCGAAGAGTTATGAAACTTTGTAGTTGGCAATATTTTGGTTTGAAATCATCTTGTCATGCAAAACTATGTTTAAATTTTAAAATTTGAATTTTTCAAACTACCTCGGATAGAAAAACCACCAAAATAAAAGTTATAGGTCTTAAAATATAATGAAACTTTGTAATTGACAATTTTTTGATTTAAAATTATCTTATCATTGAAAAATTCGTGTGACATTTTTAAATTTGAAATTCAAATTTTGAAAACGGTCTCAGATGTAGAAACTATCAAAATAGCACTTATAGATCTTGAAAAGTTATGTAACTTTATAGTTGGCCACATTTTCAAATGAATTCATTTAGTGCTTCAAATAATCAAATTACTCTCGGTTTGTTATAGTAAATGAGGAATAAAAATGTGATGTGACATAATTGATGTAGTAGTGTAGTGGCAGAGGAGGATATGTGCGAGAGATAGGTTGGGAGTTCGAATCTCACCATTCACAAATCATGTAAATTTGATTCAAAATAATAGAAAAAATGGTAATCGGTAGTCCGTTTAAGGGTTGTTCCTATAATTTAAAAATGTTTCGTTGTTTTTTGTTTTTTTTTTTGCAATTCTTAATTTGTCAAGTGTTTTTTGCCGAGTGTTTTTTGACACTCAGCAAAGTCTTTGGCGAGTGTCCGAAAAAAGTCCTCGACAAAGAACCATTTGCCGATAAAATGTTTGCCGAGTATTTTTTGTCGAGTGTAACACTCGGCAAAGACTTTGCCGAGTTTGCCGACTGTAAAATAGGTTTTCCCGAGTGTCTGAGACATTCAGCAAAGAACGTGAGTCCGGTAGTGAACGAATGATGTATTTTTACCACATGCTAAATTGCAACATAGGTTAGCAGACAAGTGCCATGCTCCACACTACGGCAAAGGAAATTTGTACGGCAATAAGGTCAGCGAAAACATAAGGGTAGGAAGCAAAACTTTAACTAAAAAACATGTGTATAGTACTAGTTGTTGCACTTGCCAAACCACAAGTATTGTCATCAAAGCAAGAAATATCAAATCCTCCAAGTGTTACAAGCTCTAATCCAAGGTCAGATAGCCACCAGGTCACCAAATCCAGATCACCTACAACATCATACAATGACGATGTTTGTCAAATTAAAAAAAAACAAGTTCAAACTTAAGCATCCAAGATGCAATTCCGCAGTTTGTATTAAGTTGTATACACCAACCAATTCAATCCTAAGATTTTATAATATAAAATATAGAGTCCATTATCATCTGCAACATACCTCAATAACAGGTGCTTCACAGCTGCATAGTGATCTTCCGTTGGCTCCTCCAAGAATCTGCTCATGAACCCCACGGAGTATGCAAGGTCTGGACGTGTATTTACCAAATGCTGCAGTCCTCCAACGATGCTTCTATACTCGGTTGCATGCACCGGAGGCCGCTCACTTGTTTTGGACAGTTTGTACTTCTTCTCCATCGGTACAGCAGCAACATTGCAATCCTTCATGTCGTTCATCTTGAACAGCTTCATCATATCTGCCTTGAACTGTCTGATGCCGCTGCACCCTGTAATTACTAGATCATCGACATAGACACCCACAATGAGTCGATCAGCTCCAGTTCCTCGCACATACACTCCATGATCCAGAGGATGAGAGAACAAACCCACTTCTCTCGTGGGAAAAGTGTACAAACTTTTTAGAGATTAAACTGTCATCGCATGATTAGAAGTTGTATAGTCTTCTCAATCGATGCGTGTCGAGGCCACTAGATCCACTGATCTTTGATGTTTAATATATCAATTATATATATCTTTTTGACCTACTGAGTCTATATATAATAAATAATGTTGTTTTATGCTGGATATAGATAATTGTTATTATTAATGAAGTCGTTATATGTCTAAGTAAACATCCTAGACACACATACATGTGCATTCAGTTTTGTCTTCGAACCTGGGTGTGACATAAATCCCCTCCAATTCACTGGTCACTAAATCAGCCCTTAAAGTTCAGACATTTAGACTGCAGGTCCAATTGTAGTGACAAGATTCATGGCCTCGATGCACCTTTCTTTTCCACTTCACAACCGCTAGCTACTAGTGAATCAAGCATGCTAGGAATCAAGCTCCCACTACTACCGAAATTCGGGTTTTTGCCAAGTGCCAATGTTTTGCCGAGTGTTTTTTTTCGGGCACTCGTCAAAGAAGCTCTTTGCCGAGTGCCAAGCAAAAAACTCTCAGTAAAAGGAAACACTCGGCAAAGAAGCTCTTTGCAAAGTGCTTTTTTCAACACTAGTCAAAAACTATTTAAAATCTCATTTTAAAGCAGTAAATTAATTCAAATGAAAAGGTTTTCAACTACAAATTTGTATAACTCATCATGATGTACAATTTATATTTTGAACATTTCTTCGTATGATAAAATAAAAGTAAATTTGTTCATAAAACCTATATGTCTCTCATAGTTTATGAAACTACGGGAGAGATGTATAAGATTTGTGCATATTGTTAGAACCATCATGTGAGATGAACAAATGACCAAACAACCAAAATAAACTTTGTAGATCTTGAGAAGTTATAGACTTTTGTAGCTAGCAACATTTTTATTTCAAGTCATCTTGTCAACGAAAACTATGTCTGAATTTAAAAAATTTAAAATTTGAATTTTGAAAACGACCTCGAAAGAAAAAACCACCAACATGAAAGTTGTAGGTATTGAAGAGTTAGGAAACTTTGTAGTTGACAATAGTTTGGTTTGAAAATCATCTTGTCATGCAATACTATGTTTGAATTTTAAATTTTGAATTTTTCAAACTACCAAAATAAAAATTTGTAGGTCTTGAAATGCAATGAAACTTTGTAATTGACAATATTTTGATTTGAAATCATATTACCATTGAAAAATTTGTGTGAAGTTTTCAAATTTAAAATTTAAATTTTGTAAACGGTCTCGAATATAGAAACTATCAAAATAAAACTTATAGATCTTGAAAAGTTATGCAACTTTATAGTTGGTCACATTTTCAAATGAATTCATTTAGTGCCTTAAATAATCAAATTACTCTCGGTTTGTTATAATACATGAGGAATGAAATCGTGATATAGACATAATTGATGTTGTAGTGTAGTTGTAGAGGTGGGTATGTGTGAGAGAGAGGTAGCGAGTTGAAATCTCACCATTCATAAAACATGTAAATTTGTTTTAAAATAATAGTGAAAAATGATAGGGCGATGGGTATGTTAGTTGTTGGGAGAGTTGTTCCCATAATTTAAAAATGTTTTGCTATTTTTTGGGTTTTTTGTGATTCTTAATTTGTCGAGTGTTTTTTTTGCCAAGTGCTTTTCGATAGTGTCCGGAAAAAATACTCGGCAAAGAACCCTTTGCCGATAAAATGTTTGCCGAGTATTTTTTGCCGAATGTATGTCACACTCGGATTTAAAGGATAAAGCCGGGTGCATCTCATATGTGCGCCAAGGAAGAACATCACGTATAATGATCAAGTGTATAGTGATAAATGTCATAAATGTCATTATTACATAGCGGAAGTCTTACAAAAAATAAATAATAATGTGAACTAAATATTATTTCTCCCGCGCCACAAAGCTGACTGGGAGACGCCACCTAGATCAACTCGTATGCCTCATTGTAGGGCGGCTCCTCTTCGACCACCTGCTCTTCACCTATGGGGGATTTATATATCGCAAGAGTGAGCTCACAAAAGATCATAGCTCAACAAGTTGTGGGGAATAATGTACATGAACTCACCAAAGGTGGGAACTCATGTGAAGTGTAAGGCTGATCAATAAATAAGGGTTAAAGCTGAGCATTGCTTTTATAAGTTGGTCAAATTTTATTAGCAGTTACTAAATATAAGTAAATACCAAACTAGAGTAATAATAGATCAAAATTGATATTAAATCCCAACGCAATGCAAATGACAAATTAAATTTAATTCCATAAATTAATCATGTGAGGGTTTGAGCTGCTTATTACCGTGAGCACGACTAATATACCAGTTTTACACTCTGCAGAGGTTGCGCATCTTTACCCATAAATCATGTTACCCATCTGCTAAGGGATTGCGACTTCCCATATACCTCTACTAAGGAAGCGAAGTAGGGTAACACTACGAGGCCTTTACAAAGTTCCACTAGCTTTATAAAACCCGCTACAATTTCTAGGAAGCTCCAATGCAGGGACCCCTCGCCTGACCGCCATCGCAGCAAAATCAACCCAAGGGCCTCCCCACACTGACCACTCCCCTACTGCCCTTACCCCTATCGGGTAAGGTAGTCATCAACTAGCTTTCCTAGTTAGTCAGCCAAGGACGTCCCATACCACCCTTGTGGTAGCACTGTTTTCCCGAGTGGTCGCTCCATGTTCCAATTAACATAATGATCTTATCATGAACGGTAAATAACAAACTGATAATAAAAGTGTGATCATGAATAATGTATATCTCCATACCCAAAACCACATAAAGCAATAGCAGGTACTATCCAAAAATTCAGTGGTAAACAAGGTATAAAGATAGTCAAACTAGGGTAACCTATTGGGTCCCATCAAAATTAACCTATGCAGATCATTATGATTAATAAGAACATTATTGGGTAAAAAAAGTGATCAAGGGCATAACTTGCCTTCAACGAGCTCCTGCTCAGCAGTCTCCACCTGCTGATCCCCCGGATCCTCTATGGCTTGCTCGTCTACTTGCAACAATACAAACAAACATGATATATCAAAATTACACATCACACCAAACAACAGAACAGAATGCATGATAATATTCTACACATTGTAACGAGATTGTGGGAACAAGAATCACTAAATTCGGAGTTACAGTTATTTAGTTATGAATTTCTGAAGTTATTTAATACCTAGAATAGAGTAATTCAAGTGAACAATTTTAATTCAAGTTTCATGGCTAAATAGAGGTACTAGGTGATAGACAATATTAAAACAAAATTAATTCCTATGGAATGAATCAATTTGGAGCTAAAATGAATTAAATATGATTTATATAAGTTTCTGGAATTATTTTTGTATTAAAAATCAATTTCCAATATTATTTATCTGATTTTCACTACTCTCTGGATTGCGTGCAATAATACTTAAAAGTCCAGGGGCTGGCGTGCAAGTTTTCCTAGACTCAGATTCCTTCAAGGGTGAGCTGCGGGTTTATTTTAAAATAACTCGGGGTTCTTCATGCAAAAGTGCCACGATGAAGGGGTATCTCTAATTCTCGGTCGCTCGATCCAAAACTAAGGGCCCAGACTAGATCCTATCTAAAGTGAAACGGTACAATACCATAGTCGTTCGATCAGTGATCAACGGCGTGGATTTAAAACTTTCCCGATCCACCCACGACACATTTAATTGAGTGAAGGGGTGTGGGTCGATCTAATCTTAGCCGTCCACTTGAGATCCCGCGACCAAGGAACATCTTACCCAACCACACACCCATGACAGCGGCACGTCTGATGCAGCGGCGACGCAGTCACTGGTGGCATGAATTCTCCTCCCCCGAAGCACCCACAAAGGATTGGACAGGTGATAATCAAAGCGGTGGATGAGGCGAACCTAGGGAGGGTCTTATTACCAGCAATGGAGATGTGAGGGATATGGTCCACGACAGGTGGCGGCTCCACGGCGGCGGCGATGTTCCTGCGCAGTCGCGTAGGGCAATAGGCATGGTGCACGACGCCAAACGAGGTGCGCGAGTAAGGACGGTTTGGGGTCTTATACTCCGGCGTCAGCTTCAACTAACCCCCCAGCTGGCGCTCGATCAATTGTGATTTCCCAGCATGGAGGAATCGCGCCCATCAGTTCGGCTGCGACGAGCGGATCTCCCGGGGAAGAAAACACTGGTCGGACGGGTCCACACGTCAGCCAGAGCTCTTGCGCGCAGCAATAGCGGGCCACCTGCCAGCATCCGTCAGGTGCGTGCCACAGGTCGTTTGGGCCACGCAGAGAGAGGTCGGAATGGGCCGCGCTGTAGGGAGTAAGGTGGGCCGGCCGCTTGGAATTCGGCCCACCCGGTTGAACGTGGTCTACCTTATTCTTTTCTATTTCCTTTTTCCATTTCATTTTCTTTTCACCTTTTTTATTCCAAATTTGAATTCAAATTTTTGTAGTGAATTTTATACTCGGTTTTAGATGTATGATTTGAACATGCCAACATGGGATAGATTTATTTATTTATACATTTATTTTGTGTTTCATAGTATTCATTTTCTTCTTTTCCATTTTTCAAACCTTAATCATCATTTAGCCTTTCAATTCAATCTTCTTATCATTACATTTTGATTAATAGTGTTGCTATTATTATTATATGCACAAGCAACAAAATTCCAGCATGATGCACACTTAATTGAGGTATTATTTATTTTTAAACATGTCTCCTAATAACTTTTATGAATGAGAAAGCAATACTTGTAAATTTTATTCCTCTCTTTAGTTTCCAAAGTTGGGTACGACAGTGTAACACTCAGCAAATACTTTGCCAAGTGTCTGAGACAGTAGCCAAAAACGCGAGTCTGGTAGTGAACGAATGGTGTATTTTTACCATATGCTAAATCACAACATAGGTTAACAGGCAAGTGCCATGCTCCACACTACGGCAAAGGAAATTTGTACGCCAATAAGGTCAGCGGAAACATAAGGGTAGAAAGCAAAACATTAACTAAAAACATGTGTATTGTATAGGTTGTTGCACTTGCCAAACCACAAGTACTGTCATCAAAGCAAGAAATATCAAATCCTTCAATTGTTACAAGCTCTAATCCAAGGTCAGATAGCCACCGGGTCACCAAATCCAGATCACCTACAACAACATACAATGACGATGTTTGTCAAATTTTTAAAAAAAACATGTTCAAACTTAAGCATCCAAGATGCAATTCTGTAGTTAATAAGTTGTATACACAACCAATTCAATCCAAAAGCTTAAGCTGATAGGAATATGTGGACAATTCACTTATATTATATTCCAACACTCCCCCTCACGTCAAGCCTCTCTTGGATCTTAGACATAGAATAGAAGTGATCAACAATTATTTTATTTAATTGCGCTAACTAGTATTCAAACTCGTGACCTCTGGCTTTGATACCATATTAAGTTGCATGCATTAACCAGTTTAACTCAAATGATTAAACTGATAGGACGAGATGGATAATTCACTTATATTATATTCCAATAGTTTGTAAGCAGGCGAGGTGGATTTTAAGGAACTTACCGTCCTACACCTGAATGTGAATGGGCTTCAATTTGATTTCAGAAAGAGGGCAAAGATGGGCTGATAAGATGCGCACAATGATTTGTGATCTTTTGTCATTCTCTGGGTCACGATAGATTCTAATGTTTCTAAGTTTTTCACAACTAAACATTGTCACTGCTTCCTGGTTAGGAGGATCGATCTCAGCGTCAGCAATTGGAAGCTTCTCATAGTCATCATCTCCACTCTGGTAGATGAAATAAGGCAGACCATTATTAAACTCAGTTTGTAAGCAAAAACATAATTGCACAGGGAGGGGTGGTGATATACCTTGTCGACGTACAAGAGGAACACGAACAGACCCCGAACGAGAAGACATCCAGACGAGCCGACGAACAGGAGGAGCACGCACCGACGAGGACCCAGAGGCTGGAGCCCCTCCGCAAGCCAAGACTTAGCTAGGACTCCACTCTATAACCTTTAACTCCACTTCCACCCCCGATAAGAGACTTGGGAGTCTCTCCTCCCCCTCTCGCCCGCTTGTGACCCCTACTACGAGCTTTGATCATCAATGATGTCAGTAGCGTAAGCCGCTGATGACTGGAAGTAGGGATGTTCTGACCGAACCACATAAATCTTGTGCCCACCCCGCACACTCCGAAGCCCAGAACACGCACAATAAATTTATTTGTCGGAGCGAGGTTCGAAACACCGACAGTTGGGTGGGCCTCTTTAGGTGAAGGTCCTCAAAACATTCTTACCGGTTGTTCTTGAATATGTTTTAAGTGTAACAGGATAAATATCAAAGAATAACTTTAGCTGGAGGCCTGGAGATGATGTGCAGTTACCGAAGTTGCAAAGACGAAGCCGTGAGCTTTGGATCATCGATGTATGTATGTGCTGAGGAAGCTGGTTAAAGCAAGGCGAAGACCTCAAGACTTGCTCAGCAAGACTGCAAATAAAAAAGACAACAATGCCCCTGGTCAGCTTTGTAGCTCATATGTATAGTATTGAGAGCGCGGTTGTAATTTTACTGAAGTTGTACCCCATGACTATAAATAGAAGCACAGTATCATGCATACAGACACTTTTAGGCCAGAGAGAATTAAATCGCTCTATCTACGAAGCTATATTTTTTCACCTTGGTACTATTGCTCAAAGAGCTGAAGGTACATTTGTAATTTCTTATTGTATAATAGGAATGAAAAAAGCAATATCCAACAAGGTTGAATTATACACTTCATCTCTGTATTGTATATAGTTTACTCATGATATTCTTTATTCATCATCTATTGGTTTTCCACATCTTCATCGTTTACATCAATTTCTCCCTCAAAGAGAAATTAATTATATGGTGAAGATGAAGCTTAATTGGACTGTGTTGTCTTATTTTTTATATCCGGAAGGAGTCAAAAGCAAGTGACCAATAGGTGAGTTTGGGGTTATCTGCGGGTTTTACTAAGTGTATACTTTTAAACAATAACTTAGCAATAAGGAATTAAGTAGGAGCAATAGTTGAGTTATACGTACGAATTTTAAGCCCTTTCACATTGAGTAGAAACAAAATATTTTATAAATCATTAGCCAAGGTACTTATACAAAATAATTACTATTGTATCTTAATTATTTTGTGTAAGATAAAGAATGAACCAAATATCAGATCAGGTGTGGGTCACCCACGAGTTAAAATAGAATCACTCACCCACACCCACGAAACTTCGGGGTCAGATGCGGGTTGCACTTGTGGATCAAAATCTTCACTCGTACCCACACATGTTGGGTTAGGTTCTTGTTGGTTTTTGGGTTTACAGTTTAAAATTGTCATTCCTAAATCACACCTGTAGTGTTCAAGATGAGGAAGTGTAGCAGGGTTCTTAATCTCCATCTTGTTCGTGAAAGAAATCTAAGAGGGCATTTGGATGTGATGGGGCTAAATTTTAGCCTGGTCACATCGGATGTTTACTACTAGTTAGATATATAAATATAGTCTAATTATAAAACTAATTACATAGATAAGGACTAAAGGGTAAGACAGCTCTATTAAGTTTAATTAGTCCATGATTCAATCATGTGACGATATAGTAAATATTTGCTAATCATATATTAGTTAGGTTTAATAAATTTGTCTCGTCCTTTAGTCGTTATTTATGTAATTAGTTTTATAATTAGACTATATTTAATACTCATAATTGACATTCAAACATCCGACAGACAAGGACAAAACTTTAAGGGCGTGTTTGGAAGCAAACTATTTTAAAACCATAGTTTTGGCATACTACAATTTTAAGATGTCATGGCACAACCATAGTATTTTTTATAACACTCTTAGCAATATGTGGTTGGTGACAAAATATCTCAAACCATAATATTTAGTATACATGTACAAGGCTAGTCATAAACAAAAACTTTAGGTTGGAGTAAAGTTTCAAATACTCCAAATATACCATGGTATCTACAAAACCACAGTATCCAAAACAAAGTTTTTTTTTATAATGTAGCCAAACCCCTCTTAGCAAAAATTACTAGGGTGTTCTCTAATACCATGGTTTTACCTCAAAACTCTAAAAACACTTTGCTTCCAAACACCCTCAAAGGTTTGTTTGGGAGCCAGAGTATTATAGGGGATTGATGGGACTAGAATCCCTTACTATTTACAAAAAATGGTAAGAGATTCTAACCCCTTCAATATACTTGCTTCGAAACAAGCCATAAGGAATCAAACACACCCTAAAGACTTACTTCCGTGTTGCTACACCTAACGAACGATCAATCCAATCTGGACAGCATCAAGTATGTAGTTTTCTGGGTAAATTTTGTGTGTTGCTCTCCAGCATACACACACACTTTATATATGCACTTTGCACAAAAGACCCTTACAAATGTCCTAATTCCAACAACACTCCCCCTCAAGATGGGCAAAAGATATCAACCATGCCCATCTTGTTACATATTGACTCGTTCTCACTTGGGCCTAAACCTTTCGTGAGGCAATCAGCTAATTGATTACAAGAATTGATGTGCTCTAATCTTAAAACCCCACTATCTATCTTCTCCTTAATAAAGAACTTGTCAATCTCCACATGCTTAGTGCGCTCAAACTAAATTGGATTGTTTGCAATATTTATTGCAGCAACATTATCACAGTGGAGTCTCATAGTCCTATTCCTCAACACTTTCAACTCCCCTAATAGACGCTTCAGCCACATCATCTCACATATGCTTAATGCCATTGCCCTATATTCAGCTTCTACAGTTGACCTAGCCACCACTACTTGCTTCTTGCTTTGCCATGAGACAAGATTACCTCCAACAAACACACAATATCCAGATGTAGATCTTCGGTCATCTCTACTACTTGCCCAATCGGCATCACAATACCCTTCCAAGTTCATGTGCTTGTTCCTTTTAAATCACAATCCTCTCCCAGGAGTTCCCTTCAAGTATCTCAAGATGTGATAAACAGCATCCATATGTCCTATCCTAGGATCATGCATATACCTGCTCACCACACTTACTGCATAGCATATATCAGGTTTTGTGTGGCACAAGTAGATCAACCGCCCAACCAATCTTTGATATGCCTCTCTATTGACAGGATCTCCTAACTTAGCATGGATCTGGTGATTTTTATCAATAGGAGAGCAACATGGACAACACCCCAACATTCCAGTTTCTATCAACAAGTCGAGGACATACTTTCATTGGGAAAAAACAATTAATTCCCTTCGATGATCGAGCAATTTCAATTCCAAGGAAATACCGAAGTTGTCCCAGATCTTTTATCTCAAAAGCTTTCCCTAGCTTCTCCTTCAACCACTTGATCTCTTCCACATCATCTCCAGTGATAACAATATCATCAACATAAACATCCAATATAGTGATAGATGAACCCTTGTGCTTGAAGAAGACTGTATGGTCAGCATTACATTGAGAATATCCCATACCACAAACAACACGTCTAAATCTGTCGAACCATGCACGTGGTGACTGCTACAGGCCATAGAGCGACTTCCTAAGTTTGCACACTTTCCCAACAGTCTGTTCATTCTCAAACCCATGTGGAATTTCCATATAGACCTCTTCCTATAAGTCACCATGAAGAAATGCATTTTTCACATCTAGTTGGTGAAGGGGCCATCCAAAATTAACTGCACATGAGATCAAAGTTCTAATAGTGCCCATCTTTGCCACGGGTGCAAAAGTCTCATCATAGTCAATCCCATATGTTTGACCGTATCCTTTTGCAACCAGTCTTGCTTTGTACATGTCTATCTTTCCCTTAGGAGTCTGTTTTACAGTGAAGATCCACTTACAGCCCACAACCTTCTTCCCTTCTAGGAGCAGAGCAAGTTCCCATGTTTTGTTCCTCATGAGAGCATGTAATTCTTCTTCTGTAGCCTCCTTCCATCTTGGATTCTGTTTTGCACATCTCCAGTCTTTCGGAATGGACACAGTCTACAGGGATGCAATGAAGGTTCTATATGCAGGCGACACATGACAGTATGACATGTAGTTAGCTATATTATACTCAAAGCCAAAGCGAGATGGAGGTTTGCCAGCATTGATTCTATGATCCCTACGTTGTGCAAGGGGTAAATCAACATGTTCAAGAGAAGGAGCAGTATTACCCATTTTAGGTATAGGCGAGGAGCTTGATGGAGAGAGACCTAAGGAGAGATCTAGGACTGGAGATGCAGGTGATTGAGGCTCTGGCTGCATGAATTGCTCCCCCTGATTTTTATACCGCCTTCTTTGATACACTATGACTTGTTTCTCATTAGTCTTCGTATCATCTATCCTCACTTCTTTATCTTGATTCCCTCCTGTGTAGTCTCTTCGACACGGAATTGTCCCAACGACTACCACTTCATTGTCATCATGAACATCGTTCCTTTCCTCGGAACCATTAGTCTTTGAAATAGTCTCATCCACAAGAGGTGGGATTCTTCCAACAATTGTCTCTTCTTATGTACTATTCTCTCCTTTAGAGTCACTTCCACCCTCTCTACAATCACTTTCATTGACTGAAGAGAACTCATCAAGGAAGTGATCAAGATCACACTTGTTTGAATAGTATGGTTCAAAACTCACGGAAAGTCACATCCATGCTTACAAATAACCTTCTTCTAATAGGGTCCCAACACTTGTATCCCTTTTGTGTAGATGCATAACCAACAAATACACACTTAACAGCTTGAGGATCCAATTTACCCACTGAAGGTTGATGGTCATGCACAAAGCAAACACAACCAAAAACTCTAGGTGGGACTTTAAACTCTCGTTATTTCAATAGGAGTTCAGCAGGTGATCTCATACCTAGAACCCTAGATGGCATACGATTGATCAGATATGCAGCTGTCATCACTACCTCACTCCAGAGATACTTAGGCACATTCATTTGAAACATCAGGGACCTAGCCACTTCTAACAGGTGTCGATTCTTCCTCTCGGCCACACCATTCTGAGAAGGTGTACCAGGACATGTGATTTGATGAATAATCCCTTGATTTGAAATGAATGAGATAAACTCATTGTTCACATACTCAATTCCATTATCAGTGCGAAGGATTTGAATCTTGGCATTAAATTGATTAGTGACCTGTTTGTAAAAATCCTTAAAACATCGAAGAACCTCATTCTTGTGCTTCAGCATATATATCCATGTCATGCGAGAATAGCAATCAATAAATGTGACAAACCATTTAAAACCACTCACAGATGTAATCGAGTAAGGACCCCAAAGATCAGAATGTATTAACATAAATGGATCACTGCTACGAAGTCCAATACTAGGGTAAGTAGATCTGGTATGCTTGGCAAGCTCGCATGCATCACACACAAGAGTTCTTTCTCCATTCCCTTAAAGGATTCAGGGTACAATTTACTCAATCTCTCAAAAGGTACATGTCCTAATCGACGATGTAGCAGCATGATTTCCCTTTTATTTCCTTCTGTTGTTGCTGACAAAGCTTGCTCCTCTTGACTGATGAACCATAGCCCATTACGCCTGACTCCAGTCCCAATCCTCTTCCCAGTTCTCTTCTCCTGAAAAACACATGATTGTTCATCAAATATAGCTAGACACTTAAACTGATCAATGATTGAGCTAACAGAAAGGAGATTGACTGGGAATGATGGGACATGCAAAACTGATGATAGACTAATGGATGGTGTACACTCTATAGATCCTACACCATGAATGAGTTGGGAGGTACCATCAACAATTTGGACAGTTTCAGGATGAATAGAATGAGAGTATGTTTTAAAAGAATCAATTAGTCATGTGACATGTCTAGATGCTCCTGAATCTATTATCCAATCTCTATGAATTCTACATGAAGATGCAAGGGCTTGTGCCTGAGTACCTGCGCCCGAATGGGCGTAGTTGGCAAAGTTACCGAAGTGCTGGGTGGATGTAGTTGCCACAGAACTAAGAGGAGTGCTGGTTGGACACTCAGATTCTTTGCCCTTATGCCATTCTTCCCACCGTTTAGCTTGTTCCCCATTCAGGGTGATTGAGGGGGTGTCTTCAGTGACCGCTACATTGACATGAGGGCCACCATGACCTCTGCCCCTGGCACGACCACCATGCCCCTTCCATAACCTCCACGACCTCTTCCATAGGTACTACGAGTGGCTCCACGAGTTCTACCACCTTGTTCACCACTGCCACGAGGATGAGGACAATTGTAGCTCAAGTGTCCCTTCTCACCACAATTATAGCAGTCTCTATCATCAGTTGTGGTGTAGGCTGATTTCACAGGATCATTAGCTGTCATTACCCGGAGCCTGCTTTCCTCATTAATCATTGCTGACACAGCTTCATCCATGGTAGGAAGACTCTCTTGGTGATAAAAGGCAGCTCTCCTGCTCTCAAACTCCGGGTCCAAATTCTTTAGAAAGTGAGTCACTCTCTTGTCCTCTACCCACTTGTGGACAACCTATGCATCCTGAGGACAAACCATTTGCAGAGGAGCGTAGTGATCTAGTTCTCCCCACAAGTACTGAAGTTCACTAGCATATTGTTCCACTGGTCTCCCCGTCTGTTTCACTGCATCTGCCTTACTTTGGATCTCCATCATCATCATCACATTCCCCTTTCTCGAATACATATTGCTCAAGGTCTTCCAATTTGGTGCAGCAGTGTGCATGGCTTGGACCATCTTACTTATAGACGAAGACATGGATGCTAACAACCACGCCACAATAACCGAGTTGGTGGTATACCAAACCCTCCATTCAGGGCTGAGCCTATCAACAGGTTCAACACAACCCTCTTCCAAATAGTGCTCCACTCCTTTACCTCCTAAAAGCACTCGCACTCTCCTAGACCAACTCAAGTAATTCTTGCTTCCTTCTAGCTTTACATCATTTGGAACGAGTTCCAATTTTAATTCAGATGAGATAGGCGAAGTCTTGGGGCCAATCATACCTAGTTCCATGAGTTCCTGAAACATACTCCTCATCTCGCTTTTTTGTGATTAGTGGATCCTCTTCTTTCTTGTCACCACGAATCATTGCTCTTTTTTCAGCCTCTTCCTCCAACCTTTTTACTTCAGTCTCCTATGAACTCATCATCATTAATGTCTATAAACACTAAGACGAACCAGGCTTCCTTCCCCTCTCTCAATTAATCTACAGTACCTCCAACCTCACTAGTCGCAGCAACAGCCCTAGAGATGGCAACGGGTACCCGAAACCCGATGGTTTTTTACTCCATTAGGGTACGGGTTTGGGTCAATTTTCATACCCATGGGTTTGTTAATGGGTATAAATGTATACTGGTGGGTTCATGGGTACAGATTTGTTCCTATAGTACCCAAACCCGTGAACCCGTGAGTTTTTTAAACCCGACCAAACCTAATGCATATTATCATTTTATTTTATAAATAAACAACAAACTTATTATCTACCTATTTACTTCCTAATTTTTATCAAATAGTGAATGTATAAGTAGTTGTGATAGTGTTGCTTGCTTGCTATTATAGTTATTACTAGCGTTATATATGTGGTGGATGTATAATTTAGTGCAAGGTAACTTGATTATACAACTTATTATTTGTATTTAATTCTCTGTACTAATATTTTTTATACCAAATCATGAACTCGTTGTTCATTACATAAATTTTGGACCATGATCTCATTAATCATTACGATACTTATTGATTATAAAACAAATAAGCATATTAGAGATAAAAACCCGCGGGTAACCCGTGGGTACCCGCAAACCCGATGGGTACGGGTTTGGGCAAAATTTTAAACCCGTCATGGGTACGGGTTTTTTAATGGGTGTAAATATTTTTCACGGGTATGAGTTTGGGATAGTAAAATCCGGCGGGTTTGTACCCGTTGCCATCTCTAAACAGCCCGCTCTCTTTATAAGGGGCTGTCTATACAGCACATGGGCAATTTATACCTAAAAAACACGCGTGTGTTTGTAGTTGAAAAAACACACAGATTTCTTTTAAGGAAAACTGTGTGTTTTGGAAACACAAAACACACACATCTCATATCCACTAGATCAAGATCTAATGGTCATAATAAAAATGCCCTAAAATAGAGAAAAAATAAACCTAATATACAAAAATAATAATACAAGTTGCTGTGTTAATATTTAACATGTTGTCTTGTTTTTCTTGTTGAGAAAGATGGATGTAGAACAGCAAAAATGACCTCTTCCACAAAAAACACACACAAATTTTATGTACTCACATAACAGTAGTTGCCTGCATGAGGCCAAACACTTCTGAATTTTTTCTACTCAGACACAAATCTAGAAAAAAGGATAAATCAACAACTCACAAACAAATCATACATCATGATAGACATTACAATGATGCGAACCAAAATCAAAGGGGCAGAGGGAGTGATACCTAGTACTTCATCATCTCTTCAGCTTGCTCCCTTTCCTCGTCACTTGATTCCTTAAGAACCTAGAAAAACAAACTAAAACAAAATCATACATGGAACAAAAAAGCATAATAGCATACAATACTAATCATTACAATATAATACATCAAAACAAACATCAAACAAAAAACATGAAAATAAGCAACACCAAAATATCAGCAGCAAAACAAAACAAAAAATACAACAAAGAAAACAAAACAAAAAACATCAACAACATGGAAACATCTAACACCGTAACAGCAGTAGCAAAACATTACAAGTAAGCAACACCGTAACAGCAGCAGCAAAACAAAACAAAAATACCTAGTACTTCATCATCTCTTCAGATTGCTCTCTTTCCTCGTCACTTGATTCCTTAAGAACCTAGAAAAACAAAACAAAAAACATCTAACACTGTAATAGCAGTAGCAAAACATGGAAACATCTAACACTGTAACAGCAGTAGCAAAACATTACAAGTAAGCAACACCATAACAGCAGCAGCAAAACAAAACAAAAATACCTAGTACTTCATCATCTCTTCAGCTTGCTCCCTTTCCTCGTCACTTGATTTCTTAAGAACCTAGGAAAACAAACTAAAACAAAATCATACATGGAACAAAAAAGCATAGTAGCATACAATACTAAACATTACAATATAATACATCAAAACAAACATCAAACAAAAAACATAAAAGTAAGCAACACCAAAATAACAGCAGCAAAACAAAATAAAAAATACAGCAAAGAAAAAAAACAACATGGAAACATCTAACACTGTAACAGCAGTAGCAAAACATTACAAGTAAGCAACACCGTAACAGCAGCAACAAAACAAAACAAAATCATACATGGAACAAAAAAGCATAGTAGCATACAATACTAATTATTACAATATAATACATCAAAACAAACATCAAACAAAAAAGATGAAAGTAAGCAACACCAAAACAGCAGCAACAAAACAAAACAAAAAATACAGCAAAATAATTACAATATAAGGCAATATAAGGCAAAATACAGCAAAACAACTCCTGTAGTTACAACCCATATGTCTATTATTAACATGTTTTCCAGCATCATGTGGCTGATCATTTACATGTATATAACAAACATAATGGAAAAAATGTGTAATGACAACATACAAGATAAAATGTATGTGCATAGGAACAATAATAACAGATCAAGGTAAAGCAATGAGAACCGCAATCAAAGAGGTTTTCCCTGAAACAGTGCATAGGAATTGCTTCTTCCACATAAAAAGCAAATGCTACCAGAAAAACGGAAATTGCTTTGCAAGAAATTTAGGAATGGCAGAGGACTTTGAGGACATAGTTAACTATTCACTAACTGTGCATGAATTTGAGAGGGACTGGAAGAAAATGGTTGAGGACTACCACCTAGAAAACAATAAGTATTTCAACAAAATGTGGGAAACAAGAGCTAGGTTCATACCGGTATACTTCAAAAATGACTTCTTCCCATTCTTGCAAAGTACAGGAAGAAGCGAGGGCACAAACTCAAGGTTTAAAGACAATGTGGCTTCAACTTATAGTGTGATTAGCTTCTTGCGTGAGTACCAAAGGATTGTGGAACAAGTGAATGTGTCAGAGGAGTATGAGGATAATGAAAGCAATCTGAAACGTCCAAAGGAACTAATGTTTGGATATACAATAGAGAGGCAAGCACAAGAAGCATACAATAGGAACATATTCAAAAAATTCCAGTCCCAGTTGCAAACAACCCCAAAACTAAGTTACAACAGAACAGCTGCCCCGCATACTTTTGAGGTGTATACAAGAACAAACCAGGAACACAAACCACATAAAACAAGGAGGTACCTTGTTATGGCTAACCTAACATATGGAATGGAAGAGTTCACTTGTGTATGCGGCAAGTTTGACAAGGATGGCATTTTATGCTCCCACATACTTAAAGTAATCATTGAAGAAGGGCTCACGAAAATCCCAGAGGAATACATAATGGACAGGTGGAAGAAAAAACAAAACCAAAAAGATGCACCACTGATGCATGCATCAATGGCAACTCACCCAGTACTAAGGCATAACCTATTGAGCCGGAAAGCAGCATTGCTCACATCAGCAGCAGCAAAAACAGAGAAGACTATGCAGTATATATCTGAAGAATTAGACAAACTACAAGAAAAGGTTTGCCAAATGCTATCATCAAAAGAAGTTATAATAGGGGGACCTTGGACAGGAACAGTGGGAGGGAACAATGCTGAAAATCAGAGCAGTCCAATAGTTGAAATTCTGAAGAACCCTGAAGCAGTGAAACAGAAAGGAAGGCCAAAAAAACCTACAAGGCTAAAACCAATAGTAGAGGAAATCCGCAGCAAGATGAAGAAGGCAGAGCAGAAAAAAAACAAGAAAACAAACAATGCAGCAGCAAGTACGTCTAACTGAAAACACATCCCGCTTAGTGTTTTTAAACAATTACATTAACTTTAAATCTTTTTCTTCCCATCCCCCCTAAAAATATAAATTGAACAAAATTAGATTGATCCACAAATATGTGTTGTTTTCTGTGATCACAGGCCCACAAGGAAAAGAGAAGAAGAAGATGAAAAGATCAGCAACTTGTAGTGTTACCGCTCCGCTCCCACAGAACCACCACCCACTCATGCTATGAAGTTGCAGGAAAATGGAGAAAAAAGAAGAACGTTTCAATGGGGAAGAAGTGAAGGGATAGACTCTAAAATTTAGAATTAGTACGAACACCAAAAGGCTGAATTTGTTTTATATATTCAGTTAAGGCATGTAACTCGTTTGGGTAAAAAAACTGTTGACAAAAAGATCCTGCTGGGACAATAAAAAGTAAAACAAAAACTTTTTGAACGGATAGAAAAAGTGCATGCATACATTTATATTACATATGCCATATAAGTATCAACGTAGAAATGAACGTCACTTAGAACAAGTGATTTTATTTGGAAAAATGATATGGACTAAAACTTGATATTGTTTGATTCAGGAGTCATTGCAAATTGGTGGTACACTTTTTGAGAATGAGAAAAAAATAAAGATGCTTGGTCTCTGCCATTGCTCCTCCGAACATCCAACGACAACGCGATGAGCTAAATTGGAATATTTGGGTTTTGCTACTGAACAATCCGTGGATCAATATTCTGGTTTTAAAAAAACAAAAAAATAAAGCAAATTAGAGGAAAAAAGACGGAGCACAAAAAACTGCACACCGCTAAAAGCACCCCCCACACCATGAAACACACACACAAAGCAAAAAAGAATGAAACAAAAATAATTACATCTTACAAAAAAAATACGGTCAGCTGATTGGGATAGTTTGATTTGGTAATAGCAATTTTTTAAGTTCGGCCGTAATTAGTTACAATTTTAGAAAAAAGAATTGTGAAGATATACAATAAGGCAAAAAGATAGTTTATCAGAATGTAATAGGTAATGGCATTAGCAAAAAAAATGGCTTAAACAATGATATGTTTTATACTGAATGCATATTCACAAGAATCATTTTCAGATATAAATATTATAAATTACCGTGTCCTATGGCAACAAACTATGAAAAAAAGAGAAAGCCACCAACTACTAAAAAATTGTTTTGTCATATAAACAGGCATGCTTATAAAGAATTAGTATATAGTTGAGGTCCAAAAATGATGGTTATGAAATGCATATTGAGATGTGACAATAGAGAAAATACCTAAAGTAACCATTTTATCTATATTTTTTATTTTCTTACGCATCTACATTAGTAGTCATTATATTAGCACAAAGGGTCTTTTTGCTTCATATTAGAATAATGGACAACATAGTTCACCAAACTAAAAGCAGTTAGTTCATTTGCAAACTTTCATTCAAAAAGATCATATATCAATTGCCACTTATCCCTTCAGACTTCCTAGGCCTTTCTGTTGAGTTCAGTGTTGAAAGATTACATGCTAATGTTGGCTCAAAGAATGTGTCATTCACTGGAGGAACTGCCCCATCAGCATGAGACTGACATAGAGGACAAAAAAGGAAATACATATAAGTAAAAAAAACAGAAACTCAGCTAACCAAAAAGAACAGTGAAAAAGGCATATAGCAGACCTTTTGAGCATGAGAAACTAGCACAGAAACAACCTTCTCTGGTACATCAATGTTGGCTACTGCTGTTGTATCACTTTCAGGACACAGCTCAGTAAGGCTTCTAGAGGAATTTGCATGTGACTTAACTAAAGGTTGTAATACAACATTGGGAGGAGTAGGGTGAACACCATGGTTGCATGTAGGCAAAGCAGAATGACCTAACCCGATTGGAATGACATCTGACCCATGTGGACATATAGCATTATCAGGTGCAATATTTTTTTTGTGGTCACTTTCATCATCTGAAATGTGGAGGTCAAAAAGACCCACAGGTGAGAAGAGGTTTGTACGTGGAAAGCGACCCAACTTGTCAGTTTTGGAGAAATGGAATCGCTTGTTGAGTGGATGAACACGCTCTACAATAAAAAATTAAGAAAAAAATATATATACATCATATTAGGATAGATTTTATATGACGACCAAAAAATAGTGCAATAAAAACCCACCAATAAAAGATACTAAACATGAAACCGCAAACATATTAAAAGCACAAAAAACATCTACATGGAATTGAAAATGCTATGAACACAAACATTAAAAAAAATCAGCATATAATAGAGATAATCTAGATGCATTAAACAATAAAGTGCATGGAACCAAAAAAAAGACAAATGGAGATTAAAACACTAACCCGCTGGGGGCTTCACAGAAGTTGCAGTATTTGCATCCGACCTGTAAACGACTGGTGTGTTCAGATGTATGGGCACTGTTACCAGTGGATTGCTAGTACCCACACCAAGACCTTTCCTATCAGATGACTCAACAGTGTCCGCAACAACGACTTTCTCATCTGACTTAACAATAGCTGGTTGCACATTGATATCAGTATGGGTGTATTTCTCATTTGACTTAACAGCCATCGTTTTCACTAGAGGGTCTATGGAATTCAAAATCTCCTGATGCTTGGTAGACATTGCTTCAACCATAATTTTCACAGAATCGACTACAGCTTCAATGCACCTTGTCTTGCAAACCGAACAACAACCCTTGAACTTGTCGCACATAACTTGGCAAATACTGTCAATACGTTGGACATCCACTAATTGGCCAAAATCAACTAATAACTTTTCCTTCAAAAAATTGAAATCGTCCTGAAACTGTTTCTCTGCTTCAATTAGCACATTCTCTCTATAGGCAGCTCTCTATATAGAAAAATAAAAAATGAATAACAAATATAGAAAAAATTGAGACAACAACCAAATGAAACAAAAAAGTGAAGATAAAAATACACAATGGCGAACTAATACAGAAAAAATGATCAAGAACAAACAACCTGAGCCTTACAAAAACCAGCAAAAGTTTCGATCAACTTAATCATAGGAGAGGAAATAATGGCCTGCAAAAACAAAAAAAAATGTGGTCATACATGAACTCCAAGAACTACAATTCAAATGTCTGGACAAATGATTGTTATGGTCACTAAATATGTGAAATCTTAATGATAATGGTATATGGAAATCAGCATTAAGCACGGAAGTTTGGAATCCTTCCATCCTTTTACATCTTGCAATCGACTCTGCAAATTTGCATGTCCATTGCAGTTCTCCCAAATGTTCAAAACAAGATCAAATTAAGAGACACTTTATCATCTATAATTAAAGTGTTGCATGTCCTCAAACTAGTACAACCTGAAAACCACCTCCAAAAAATAGCTTCTTCTAAAACAATCAACAAATTTAAAAATATTTCCACCTATCCTGGCTAAAAAACCTCAAGTTGCCAAATGCAGTTCAGACACAATAAATAATTACACTTCGCTGGAATCTAAACAATAGGAGTAGGGGACATTTCACTTGAATCTGAACATTAAGGAGTAGGGGACAAAATTAGCTGCACAATCCAACTAGTTTTCTACACAACTTCATTTGGTCCAACTAACCTAACTGGAAGCAAGGCCACACAACTAAACATAAGTCTACAACGCTTCCACGCCAATGGCCTCAAAGGAAAAAAGCAAGCACACATGTCAAAAAAAACTTATGCACAAGAACAAAAACGAGGAGCAAAAACAAAAAAACTGATACTCCCTCACCGGATCAACCATGTCAACACACGCTGGAGCCCCATTGCCGTGGGCTGGAGCAGTAGAGCCACCCACTTCACCACAGCTCCTCCGCTGACAGCAAACATGGATCCCGTCAGAGCCACCTCCCCCTCCACAGCAACTCATCATGGACCAACGCGAGATCAGGAAATCACCACGGGGGAGCCGACTCCGCCACTATGCGTCACAGAAATCGCCTTCTCTCATCTCCTACCGGACAGCCCGCCGATCGCCAGCAACACGAACAACACGAGCAGCAGAGAAAAAAATTGCCGCCCCTCCCCTGGATAGCCCGACGGCTGCCAGCAACAGAGGAGTAGAAGAAATGGGGAGGGCGGAGACCTTGCCGGCAAACAGCAGCACGTCGTGGGAAGCTTCGTCGGCCCTCGTTCTCACGCATTGCAGAGGGCAGGGCGTTGGGGAAAGTGAACAGACGCTCCGTCGCATTCCAGAGGGCAATGGTTGGGGAAAGTGAACAGCGCGCGGAAAGTGAAAAGACGCCTGAGTAAAAAATCAAACAGTGCAATAGGGACCCTCTGTCAGCGACAGTAGACAAAAAAATATCCAACAGATGAAAAAAAAGCATATGGCAGATCCAACGGTGCACAAACGTGGATGCGTAGTCCAGTGCTTCTTCCGGTTGCTTGTTCTCAGCCTGAAATGCCTGCGCCGGGTTGGGGTAACAAGCCTCTTTCGCCGTGCCGTCGCCGTGGTTGAAGAGCTGAGACGCGACGAACTTGTCGAGCACTAAAGGCAGGAGGAGGAGGCTTGGGGCTCTCCATCAACCGAGGGCGCGCGAGAAGCCTTTGCTCAGGGAAACAAACAGACAGACGCAACTCAGGATCGATAACAGACACTCGATTCCTTGAAGCGATGAAGTGGAGGCGAGCATGAACCTCGCGGGGAGGTAGCGGCGGAGGAATGCGAGCGGAGGCATCTCGTCCCGACCACGGCGGGGACCATGAAAGGGCGGCTCTGGGAGCTAGAGCTAGCCGTGCGCGCCGGCGTGATGGAGAGAGGGAAGCGCGGTCCAGTAGCTAGCGAGTAGTGAGCGGTGGTAGAGCTGCTGGCTTGCCGTGATAGAGCTGCTGGCTTAGCCAGTGGTAGAGCTGCTGGCTTGCCGTGGTAGAGGCGATGGACCCGGCAGGGCGTTGGGAAGATGAACGGGCGCTCAGTCGCATTCCAGAGAGTAAAGATTGGGGAAAGTGAACAGCGGAAAGCGAAAAGATGCAATAGGGACCTTCTGTCAGCGACAGTAAACAAAGAAAAATATCCAACAGATGAAAAAGAGCATCCTCCAGATCCAACGACGTACAAATCGAGTGAAAACAACCAGAGAAACACACGCGTGTCCGTTAGCTTTTTCCCTTTATAATCACAGCCGCCAGACCCGTCTGTTGGACTACCGCTCGGTGGGGCAAGGGAGCTCGCCTTCCTGTGAGACGTCGACCTGCTGCTGCTCCTCTTCTCCGGCTCCGGGAGGCGTACCACTACCTCTCGGCCACCGTGCCCACTGGAGGCCGCGACGCACAACGACGTTCGCCAGGAGCAGCGCGCGGAGCTAGAGAAGACTGGCGGCAGCAACACGCGCCTCGATCCTCCTCGCCCCTCCGGCCTCTCCTCCCCTCCCTGCACCTGCGGAGAGCGCCGCAAGCTAGCTGCAGAGGAGCGAGACAGCAGGAGGAGGATGAGAGGAAGAAGAGAAGGCGGGCAGCCGAATCCTCCCTCGACCACCTCGCGCGCTCTGCCCTTCCCCGCCACCGATCTCTCACCTCCGAGCCTGTCCGCCGACGCCGACGCCGGATCTGCCGGCCACGTGATGCGCGGCTCAGGCGGCGGCCAGAGCCTATGGGCAGCGGCGGCGCCAAACCTTTTCTGGGTAAATTTTGTGTGTTGCTCTCCAACATCAACACACACTTTATATATGCACTTTACACAAAGGATCCTTACAAATGTTCTAATTCCAACAACAAAGTATATAGACTAACGGTACGAACCTTTTGAAACGAGCAATTTTCATTACTACTTCCAGATGCAATCTCAGCTTTGGTACGGACATGACTGGTGGACAACAACAACTGAAGTAGGTAGTCTTCGCATTGAACAGTACAAGTTTACAGTAATTGGTCATTGGGACGATTAATTGGTGATTTTCCTCGAGTTTTCATGCATCTCCCCAACAGATTGCTGTAGCTAATAAATCCAGGGAGGACAGCATATATGCGTTGACACCAGACTTGCAAGGAGATGAGATGAGCAAAGGCAACCCTTCAAAAGCGCACAAGGAATCAACAAATAAATTCACAAACCGCAGCGCAAGAACCATTCTCCTTCAAATAAAATTGAAAAGGAGTGTGCAGGCCAAAACTACGCCGTTTGATTCATCTGCCATAGGAAACACCACTGAACACTTCACCATCACCTCCGAGCGACGCCTCCCACTCGATAGAGGCGAGATGGATCTGGCACAGGGCCGGCATGATGTCCCTCATCTCAGGCCGGTTCAGTGGATCCTCACTAAGGCACCACATCGAAACGTTCGCCATCTGTAGAACAGGGGAAGGAAAGGTTCAGTTAACCAGTATCTTCAGCAAGCGAACAGTATGTGTTGTGTGTGTGCATGCATGGACTTTCACTAAACCTTGCACACTTCTTCTATGGGGTAGCTGTCCTTCAAGTTAGGGTCTATGATTGTCTCCAGTGAGCTCTCTAGATCTTCTGAATTGAAGGCTTTCCTCATCTGTTCACAGAACGATTTATTTAATTTCTTGATTTTGTTTTATTGTAATATACAACCTTGCTGAAAGATAGCATGCAAACCACACCAGACATTCTTACAATTGAGATTATTGACTTTGTCTTGTTGACTTCCTTGTTATCCCGGATAAGTGCACGGAGTCCTGTAATGAGCTCCGCAAGAACTACTCCGAACGCATACACATCAGACTTGGTGGTCATGTGAAGTTCAAGAACTGACCTGCATGCATGCATCATTAAATCCATATATAGTGAGTACTAATTACAGATGAAACTGTACTAGCCGCTCGGACCGCGAGCCATATCATGTTCAGAAGATGAAAACTAACTCGGGTGGAAGGTATCCTGGCGTCCCAACCAAACGAGTGGCCACCCATTCCTCTTCGTCACTACGTTCAACAAGCTTCACTAGTCCGAAATCTGCAACCTGTTCAGCAGCAAAAAAAATAAAATAAAAAAATGTCAGATGTGCACCCGTCTGAGAAGAAGATACAGAAAAATTTGGCCGTTTAGAAGAGACTTGCTTTAGCTCTTAATCCGTTGTCGAGCAGGATGTTGCTTGTTTTGATGTCGCGGTGCACGTAGCAGGCCTTGGTATGGTCATGAATGTACTCGATACCACGCGCTGCGTCCAATGCTATCTGCGTTCTAGCAGTCCATGAAAGAGGCTGGTGACCTGAAATATATATGACAATGGATCCATGTTTCTTCTTAATGTATTTGTAGAACATAATAAATAGTAATCTTAAACAAATATATATATGAGGGCAGCATTTTATACTTTAAGTATCCATGAAGACATGTTAACTTCCAAAATTACATTACTTTACATAATTTTATTGGAGACGGCACTGACGATTAAACTTAACATGCACGGTTGTTTCTCCATTGCATTACCTTTCAGCAACGGATCATGCAGATGCTCACTAAGCGATCCGTTCTGGACATATTCGTACACCAGGTACAAGTGGTCATCCCCAGCAGCATAACCGATCAACTCAACCTATTTGTAATCAAAGTCTGTGTTCACAAGCAGAGAACCAATACAGAGGTATATATCCAGTTCCTAATGGATGATCTTATGGATCAAGAACGTACCACGTTAATGTGATGTACTTTGCACAGAGCTTTCAACTCAGCAAAGAACTCCTTCGATTTGCTTGCTCTCATCTTCTTGACCGCAATTTCCTGTGAGCAAGGCCACGCATGAGAGGGTCTTTCCATGATTCTTCTACATGAGACAGTGCAGACGTATCTTACTTACATGTGTTCCTATGAAACCGAGGTAAACACTGCCGTATCCTCCCTCGCCGATCTTTCTCTTCTCATCGAAGTTAGCTGTAGCATCTCCGACTACTTTCAGACTGAAAATGACAGGCCTCTCTGTCTGGAATGGGTCGATATCTGCAGCCATTCAGTTCAGAGAGTAATTAAGATAAGATTGCGTTACGGTTAGGTAATAATTTTGATGCAGAAAAAATGTATGGAAGAAGACCATTAATTTTCATGGATGGAAAGAAACGGCTCTCCAGAGCGGCGATGCTGGTGTTACTGGGAGCTCTCTCCATTTTTATTTCAGGCGCTTCAGCATTTTGCTGAGAAGGCCTCCTTCTGAGGCGAAGAATGACAGTGAGGACGCAGACGAACAGTATTATAGCTGATACGGATGCTGCTATTGTGATTGTCGTACTACCAACCCCTGGCAAAGATCAGACAAACGACAGACAAAAAGAAAAGATAAGCTTAATGGGAGCAGATTCAGTTTAAACACATTTGGGTTGCAAGAAGCATCTGCATCTTGTGTTTTATGCTAGACATTAAACATCAAACATAAAAAAAATATCTTGTAGCTAGCAAAAGCCTTGTGCATAAATTTCTTTTTAAGTAATCTAGAACGAAGTAAATATGAAAATACGTATTTAGTAGTTGTGGTGGCTCACTTTTTTTCTTAGAAGGACCAGCAACCCCCATTGGAACAAACAAGATCCACCCGGGTTTGATGAAATCAGGATTTTTCACGCTCGGATTCAAGTTCAAGATGGCTTCTGGACTTGAACTGAACAAGCTTGCGATAGTACTCAGGGTATCTTCCTCCTGCACCGAATAAGACAGCACTCCCTTGGACGCTGTCGAGGAACACCCGCACGGGAGGCGAACCGTGACTGTAGCCCCGGGCGTCAGTGGGAAGCCGTCACCAACATCCATCGCAAGCCCACTGAAAGTATTGCTCTTGACGTCGTCAGGTATGGCGTCCGGCTCCACCTTGTACTGAGTGTCATGAAGAAAAGCAGCAGCCGTGGTGGTGTTGCTGATGGGCTGACACTCGCATGCCACGGCCATCAGCAGGTCCTCTGACCCGGAGAGACGCTTGACGGGCTGGATGAGAGATGCGTTGCCGTTGAATACGGAGGCTATCTCTGACAGGTTCCGCCCTCCAGGAGTGACGTAGAGGAACGAGCCGCATGAGGACACCGGACTGCAGTGCAAGGGCTGCCATTCTGCAGTTGATCTTGATGCTGTGCTACTGCTTCTTGTTGGCTGATCAGTGGAAGAGGCGCTCGTGTAGCGGTGTTGCAGAAGCAAGGCGAGGGAGAGGAAGAAGAGGAGGCCGTGCTTAGTCATGGCGAGCAAGCGGAGAGGCAAATGATGTCTGGTTACAGAGGAGGTTTATGCCATGGCCAGCTATTGCACATCTGCCGCTGTTGTTTCTTGTTTAATCCGCTTCCCCTGAAGCTCTGGCTCTGCACTGTTTTGGAGAGTATTGAAGGCCAGCTAGCTGCAGGCCTTGTTTCTTTGATGGAGTCAAAGCATGTCTTTGTCTTGCAACATTTGGCATGTTTTGCAAGGTTTAGAGTTCATTATTATTATACTTGAAAACCAGAAAAAACATAAAGCGCCGAAAAGGACAGCATGATATGTGCTACTTATACTTATCAAGGGAGATTCAAAGAGCATGTTGACTATTCATTCGTTCGTTCAATTCAACACATATGGATGTCATAGGCGTTGTGGCTTTGGGGAGAGCTCTGACGAGGACGGCGTCAAGTCAGTGGAGCAGTGGTGGTAGCATTTCCCTCACTAACCGTGCTAGTGCACATCGAACGTGTGTAGTTGTTTAGGTAAGGAGGTGCAATAAACATTGGTTCACATGCCGGTATCCTCTTGAATTCTATAGCACGGTATGAAGGGAGGAGCAGCGCAACTAAAATGCGGTCCTCTGATCGAGTCCAGATAAAATTAACCCAACATTCTCCCCCTTCAGCTCATGCTTATTCGTTTACAATCAAAACTTGGTCTCTTAAGTGCTTAATTTCTTAACTTACAATTCCTACTCCTCAATAGATTAGTGACCAAGACCAAGGTATAACAACAACTGATTATGGGGCTACTGAACTTAATGATTGTAGTGCACCTTTTTATCTAAAAGCAGATAACTTATTCATGAGGGAGACGATTACATTAATGACCCCTTAATCCAGAATCACAGGTACTCCATTAAACCTACTGTCAGCTAGGCGTTTTCTAAACAAGTTGGATAGAAGTTCTTTATTAAACGGATCCACACGCATTTGATTTGTCTTTATATACTTAGGTTTAATAGTTTGATTCTAGACTTTCTTCTTTGCAACATGATACTTAATGTCAATGTAATTAGCAGCAGTACTTGGCTTGTTGTTATAAGACTAAGATAATATTGGTTCAGTAGTTTTCTTATGTAGTCTACCATGTTTAAATAGGATATAAACTTCTTAAGCCACATAGCTTGCCTTGTTGTCTCATAACATGAAAAAAACTCAAAATTCATTGTTAATGATACAATGATAGTTTGTTTTAAGATTTTTCACGACATAGTTGTTCACATGTGTGTGTAAATATATAACATGCCATTGACTTTCTATCTTCTTCACAACCCGCATAATTTGAACCTAAATAACCCACGGCCAAAAGGGTAATTGATTTTCTATATGTTAACATGAGGACTTTTTTTACCTTACAAATATTACAAGACTTTTTTAACAACTTTGTAGTATTCTATCTCTAGATTCTTTTGAAAACTTCCACACATCCCAGTTATGAATGAGGAATGCCAAGTTATGGTGAGTACATATTTGAGCATATATTATGCTTCCGACACCTTAAGCATACACAACTGATTTCAATCGATCGATCTCATATTAAATCAAATCATACCAATTGAAAATATCACTTGATAAGTCTGGATACCATTTTTTAAGAAACTAAAAGAGTTATGTGCCATGCTCCTATGAATTTTAAATCATGTGCATTTGGTCCAAGGGTATCAATGAAACCAAGCCTTCCTGTCATATGATTATCCTATTATATGCATGCCAATATTTTAAAACACAAAATGCATAGTGAAACTAGATATAAAAGGTCGAGAAGATACCAATTGAAAGGAATGTAAATTCTAGATACCAAATAAAGAATCTAGTTACCTAGCGTTGGTGAGGAATTTGGATCCATAACTTTCACTAACCCACTTGATAATAATATTGATCTGATATGATGCAACCAATGATATGCATCCCAACTTCTCCACATCTCCAAATTCCTTGAGGTGTTTTGGACTTCTTATTTCAATCTTGGGATCCAATTCTTTTTGGTTCTCTTTATAGTTGAAATAATTTTCTTTGGCTCCCAAATCCAATTGACTCCTTTTATGTTAGCTTGTTTGTTCACCTTGATAGACACTATCTTGTCATTCTTTTTATTCAAGAGAGATATGGTTTGCTGGACTTCTTGTTCACCTTATTCGTAGGTGTTGGAGAGGATGGTTGTTTTCTTTGTCTTTTATCCTCCATTCTTCACATTGCACTGATAGGACTTATGGCTTTCCTTGTCGTATGTGAAGCTAACCATGGTTTCACCCTCATCAAGCTTCTTCACTCTCTTGGTGGTGATGTATTAATGAGGTTGGATTAGCTTCACCTTACCTTTTCTCTTGGTCAAGTCCTTAGTGAGGCGAGCCACTTCTTGCTTCAGTTACTCATTCTCCCTTGTAATATCATTTGAGCATGTTTCTGCAATAACATTCTTAAAACAAACTTATTGCAAGGAGGTGAGTCTATGCCAATCAAAACAAAGTAAGAAGTATAGGCACCTGTTTTATCAATGTAATTGTTTCAATTTTAAGTGCCTCGTGGGTTCAACCGGTAGCGTATGACTTGTTAGTTAGCTCATCATTATGTATGATAAGGATTTCCATTTTATTTAGCAAACTATCATAAGCATTTTGAGAGCCAGCTAACATAGCCTTTAGTTTTTTAGTTTTCTTCATTAGGTGCTCATTGGTAGATGTGTTTGTCGTAGCTTCTAATTGCTCAACTTTCTTAGATAGCTCAACATTTAGATTTGCAAAGATTCTATATTGTTCTAGCAAATTTTGATAAGTGAAAGGGAATTAGGCTTACACCTAGTTCCTAATTAATTTTGGTGGTTGAATTGACCAACACAAATAAATGGACTAACTAGTTTGCTCTAGTGTACAAGTTATACAGGTGCCAAAGGTTCACACTTAGCCAATAAAAAGACCAAGAATTGGGTTCAACAAAGAGAGCTAGGGATAACCGAAGGCACCTCTGGTCTGGCGCACCAGACTGTCTGGTGTGCCACCGGACAGTGTCCGGTGCACCAGAGGACTCCAAGTCGAACTCGTCACCTTCGGGAAAATCCGGAGGCGCTCCGCTATAATTCACTGGACTGTCCGGTGTACACCGGACAGTGTCCGGTGCTCCAAGGAACGGCGCCTCAGGAACTCGCCAGCTTCGGGAATTCCCAACGGCTAGTCCGCTATAATTCACCGGACATGTCCGGTGTACACCGGACTGTCCGATGTGACATTGAAGCAACGAATACTTCGGCGCCAACGGCTACCTGCAGCGCATTAAATGCGCGCCAGCGCGCGCAGAAGTTAGGCACGCCCATGCTGGCGCACCGGACACTCTACAGTACATGTCCGGTGCGCCACCGGACATCCAGGCGGGCCCAGAAGACAGTGCTCCAACGGTCGAATCCCAACGGCTTTGGTGACGTGGCTGGCGCACCGGACATGTCCGGTGTACACCGGACTGTCCGGTGCACCATACGACAGTCAGCCCCACCAAACGACTAGTTTGGTGGTTGGGGCTATAAATACCCCCAACCACCCACCATTCATTGCATCCAAGTTTTCACACTTCCAACCACTTACAAGAGCTCTAGCATTCAATTCTAGACACACTCAAGAGATCAAATCCTCTCCAATTCCACACAACGCCCTAGTGATTAGAGAGAGAGATTTGCTTGTGTTCTTTCGAGCTCTTGCGCTTGGATTGCTTTCTTCTTTCTTTGATTCTTCATTGCGATCAAACTCACATGTAATTGAGGCAAGAGACACCAATCTTGTGGTGGTCCTTGTGGAAACTTTGTGTTCCAAGTGATTGAGAAGAAAAGCTCACTCGGTCCGAAGGACCGTTTGAGAGAGGGAAAGGGTTGAAAGAGACCCGGTCTTTGTGACCACCTCAACGGGGAGTAGGTTTGCGAGAACCGAACCTCGGTAAAACAAATCCACGTGTCTCACTCCTTATTCACTTACGATTTGTTTTACACCCTCTCTCGCGGACTCGATTATATTTCTAACGCTAACCCGGCTTGTAGTTGTGATTAATTTTTGAGAATTTCAGTTTCGCCCTATTCACCCCCCCTCTAGACGACTATCAATTGGTATCGGAGCCCGGTGCTTCATTAGAGCCTAACCGCTCGAAGTGATGTCGGGAGAACACGCCAAGAAGGAGATGGAGACCGGCGACAAGCCCGCTACAAGTCACGGGAAGGCTTCATCGGGAGAGTCCCACAACAAGGAGAAAAGAAAGGAGAAGAAGGAAAAGAAGACTTCTTCTCACAAGTCGCATCGGAGTGGCGACAAAATAAAGAAGATGAGGAAGGTGGTCTACTACGAGACCGACACTTCATCACCTTCTACCTCCGACTCCGACGCGCCCTCCATAACTTCTAAGCGCCATGAGCGCAAGAAGTTTAGTAAGATCCCCTTACATTATCCTCGTACCTCTAGACATACTCCATTACTTTCCGTTCCATTAGGCAAACCGCCAACCTTTGACGGTGAAGATTATGCTAGGTGGAGTGATTTAATGAAATTTCATCTAACCTCACTCCACAAAAGTATATGGAATGTTGTTGAGTTTGGAGCACAGGTACCATCCGTAGGGGATGAGGATTATGATGTGGACGAGGTGGCCCAAATCGAGCACTTCAACTCCCAAGCCACAACCATACTCCTCGCCTCTCTAAGTAGGGAGGAGTACAACAAGGTGCAAGGATTGAAGAGCGCCAAGGAAGTTTGGGACGTGTTTAAGACCACGCACGAGGGTGATGAACTCACCAAAATCACCAAGCGGGAAACGATCGAGGGGGAGCTCGGTCGCTTCCATCTTCGCCAAGGGGAGGAGCCACAATATATGTACAACCGGCTCAAGACCTTGGTGAATCAAGTGCGCAACCTCGGGAGCAAGAAATGGGCTGACCACGAGGTGGTTAAGGTTATTTTGAGATCACTTATTTTCCTTAACCCTACTCAAGTACAATTAATTCGTGGCAATCCAAGATATACACTAATGACTCCCGGGGAAGTAATCGGGAATTTTGTGAGCTTTGAATTTATGATTAAGGGCTCACGGAAGATCAACGAGCTTGACGGTCCCTCCACGTCCGACGCTCAACCGGTTGCATTCAAGGCGACGGAGGAGAAGAAGGAGGAATCTACACCAAGTAGACAACCAATCGACACCTCCAAGCTCGACAATGAGGAAATGGCGCTCGTCATCAAGAGCTTCCGCCAAATCCTCAAGCAAAGGAGGGGGAAGGATTACAAGCCCCGCTCCAAGAAGGTTTGCTACAAATGTGGTAAGCCTGGTCACTTTATAGCTAAATGTCCTATTTCTAGTGACAGTGACAGGGGTGACGATAAGAAGGGGAGAAGAAAGGAGAAGAAGAGATACTACAAGAAGAAGGGCGGCGATGCCCATGTTTGTCGAGAGTGGGACTCCGACGAAAGCTCTAGCAACTCCTCCGACGACGAGGACGCCGCCAACATCGCCGTCACCAAGGGACTTCTCTTCCCCAACGTCGGCCACAAGTGCCTCATGGCAAAGGACGACAAAAAGAAGAAGGTTAAATCTAAATCCTCCACTAGATATGAATCCTCTAGTGATGAAAATGCTAGTGATGAGGAAGATAACTTGCGCACTCTTTTTGCCAACTTAAACATGCAACAAAAAGAGAAACTAAATGAATTAATTAGTGCCATCCATGAGAAGGATGATCTCTTGGACTCCCAAGAGGACTTCCTAATCAAGGAAAACAAGAAGCATGTTAAAGTTAAAAATGCTTATGCTCTAGAAGTTGAGAAATGTGAAAAATTATCTAGTGAGCTAAGCACTTGCCATGAGACCATTGACAACCTTAGAAATGAAAATACTAGTTTAAATGCTAAGGTTGATTCTCATGTTTGTGATGTTTCAATTCCCAATCCTAGAGACAATAATGATGATTTGCTTGCTAGGATTAAAGAATTAAACATTTCTCTTGTTAGCCTTAGAATTGAAAATGAGAAATTAATTGCTAAGGCTAAAGATTTTGATGTTTGCAATGTTACTATTTCCGATCTTAGAGATAAAAATGATATATTGTGTTCTAAGATTGTTGAATTAAAATCTTGCAAACCCTCTACATCTACCGATGAGCACACTTCTATTTGTACTAGATGTAGAGATGTTGATGTTAATGCTATTCATGATCACATGGCTTTAATTAAACAACAAAATGATCATATAGCAAAACTAGATGCTAAGATTGCCGAGCATGACTTAGAAAATGAAAATTTTAAATTTGCTAGAAGCATGCTCTATAGAGGGAGACGCCCTGGCATTAAGGATGGCAATGGCTTCCAACAGGGAGGCAATGTCAAAATTAATGCCCCTCCTAAAAAGTTGTCTAATTTTGTTAAGGGCAAGGCTCCCATGCCTCAGGATAACGAGGGTTACATTTTGTACCCTGCCGGCTACCCTGAGAGCAAAATTAGGAGAATTCATTCTAGGAAGTCTCACTCTGGCCCTAACCATGTTTTCATGTATAAGGGTGAGACATCTAGCTCTAGGCAACCAACCTGTGCTAAGTTGCCTAAGAAGAAAACTTCTAGTGCATCAAATGATCATAACATTTAATTTAAAACTTTTGATGCATCTTACGTTTTAACTAACAAATCCGGCAAAGTAGTTGCCAAATATATTGGGGGCAAGCACAAGGGGTCAAAGACTTGTGTTTGGGTACCCAAAGTTCTTGTTTCTAATGCCAAAGGACCCAAAACCATTTGGGTACCTAAAGTCAAGAACTAAACATGCTTTGTAGGTTTATGCATCCGGGGGCTCAAGTTGGATTATCGACAGCGGGTGCACAAACCACATGACAGGGGAGAAAAAGATGTTCTCCTCCTACGAGAAAAACCTGGATCCCCAACGAGCTATCACATTCGGGGATGGAAACCAAGGTTTGGTCAAAGGATTGGGTAAAATTGCTATATCACCTGACCATTCTATTTCCAATGTTTTTCTTGTAGACTCATTAGATTACAATTTGCTTTACGTTTCTCAATTATGCAAAATGGGCTACAACTGTTTATTTACTGATGTAGGTGTCACTGTCTTTAGAAGAAGTGATGATTCAATAGCATTTAAGGGAGTGTTAGAGGGTCAGCTATACTTAGTAAATTTTGATAGAGCTGAACTCGACACTTGCTTAATTGCTAAGACTAACATGGGTTGGCTCTGGCACCGCCGACTAGCCCATGTTGGGATGAAGAATCTTCATAAGCTTCTAAAGGGAGAGCACATTTTAGGACTAACCAATGTTCATTTTGAGAAAGACAGGGTCTGTAGCGCATGCCAAGTAGGAAAGCAAGTTGGTGCTCACCATCCACACAAGAACATCATGACGACCGACAGGCCACTGGAGCTCCTACACATGGACCTATTCGGCCCGATAGCTTACATAAGCATCGGCGGGAGTAAGTACTGTCTAGTTATTGTGGATGATTATTCTCGCTTCACTTGGGTGTTCTTTTTACAGGAAAAATCTCACACCCAAGAAACCTTAAAGGGATTCTTGAGACGGGCTCAAAACGAGTTCGGCTTAAGAATCAAGAAAAATAGAAGCGACAACGGGACGGAGTTCAAGAACTCTCAAATTGAAGGCTTCCTTGAGGAGGAGGGCATCAAGCATGAGTTCTCTTCTCCCTACACTCCACAACAAAATGGTGTAGTGGAGAGGAAGAATCAAACTCTATTGGACATGGCAAGAACCATGCTTGATGAGTACAAAACTTCGGATCGGTTTTGGGCCGAGGCGGTCAACACCGCTTGCTACGCCATCAATCAGTTGTATCTACACCGAATCCTCAAGAAGACATCTTATGAACTCCTAACCGGTAAAAAGCCCAATATTTCATATTTTAGAGTCTTTGGTAGCAAATGCTTTATTCTTGTTAAAAGAGGTAGAAAATCTAAATTTGCTCCTAAGACAGTAGAAGGCTTTTTACTAGGATATGATTCAAACACAAGGGCATATAGAGTCTTTAACAAGTCCTCCGGACAAGTTGAAGTTTCTTGTGACGTTGTGTTTGATGAGACTAACGGCTCTCAAGTAGAGCAAGTTGATCTTGATGAGATAGGTATTGAAGAGGCTCCGTGCATCGCGCTAAGGAACATGTCCATTGGGGATGTGTGTCCTAAGGAATCCGAAGAGCCTCCAAATGCACAAGATCAACCATCCTCCTCCACGCAAGCATCCCCACCCACTCAAAATGAGGATGAGGCTCAAATTGATGAAGGAGAAGATCAAGCAAATGAGCCACCTCAAGATGACGGCAATGATCAAGGGGGAGATACAAATGATCAAGACAAGGAGGATGAAGAACAAAGGCCGCCACACCCAAGAGTCCACCAAGCAATCCAACGAGATCACCCCGTCGACACCATCCTCGGCGACATTCATAAGGGGGTAACCACTAGATCTCGTGTTGCACATTTTTGTGAGCATTACTCTTTTGTTTCCTCTATTGAGCCACACAGGGTAGAGGAAGCACTACAAGATTCGGATTGGGTGGTGGCGATGCAAGAGGAGCTCAACAACTTCACTAGGAATGAGGTATGGCATTTAGTTCCACGTCCTAATCAAAATGTTGTAGGAACCAAATGGGTCTTCCGCAACAAGCAAGATGAGCATGGTGTGGTGACAAGGAACAAAGCCCGACTTGTGGCCAAGGGATACTCCCAAGTCGAAGGTTTGGATTTTGGTGAAACCTATGCGCCCGTAGCTAGGCTTGAGTCAATTCGTATATTATTAGCCTATGCTACTTACCATGGCTTCAAGCTTTATCAAATGGACGTGAAAAGTGCCTTCCTCAATGGACCAATCAAGGAAGAGGTCTATGTTGAGCAACCTCCCGGCTTTGAAGATAGTGAGTACCCTAACCATGTTTATAAACTCTCTAAGGCGCTTTATGGGCTCAAGCAAGCCCCAAGAGCATGGTATGAATGCCTTAGGGATTTTCTTTTAGATAATGGCTTCAAAGTCGGAAAGGCCGATCCTACTTTATTTACTAAAACTCTTGAGAATGACTTGTTTGTATGCCAAATTTATGTTGATGATATTATATTTGGGTCTACTAATGAGTCTACATGTGAAGAATTTAGTAGGATCATGACACAAAAGTTCGAGATGTCAATGATGGGGGAGTTGAAGTATTTCTTAGGATTTCAAGTGAAGCAACTCCAAGAGGGCACCTTCCTAAGCCAAACGAAGTATACTCAAGATATTCTAAGCAAGTTTGGAATGAAGGATGCCAAACCCATCAAGACACCCATGGGAACCAATGGGCATCTCGACCTCGACATGGAAGGTAAGTCCGTGGATCAAAAGGTATACCGGTCGATGATAGGTTCTTTACTCTATTTATGTGCATCTCGACCGGATATTATGCTTTCTGTATGCATGTGTGCAAGATTCCAAGCCGACCCTAAGGAAGCTCACCTTACGGCCGTAAAACGAATCTTGAGATATTTAGTTTATACTCCTAAGTTTGGGCTTTGGTATCCTAGGGGATCCACGTTTGATTTGATTGGTTATTCGGATGCCGATTGGGCGGGGTGTAAAATCAATAGAAAGAGCATATCGGGGACTTGCCAGTTCTTGGGAAGATCTTTGGTGTCTTGGGCTTCAAAGAAGCAAAATTCGGTCGCTCTTTCTACCGCCGAAGCCGAGTACATTGCCGCAGGACATTGTTGCGCGCAACTACTTTGGATGAGGCAAACCCTTAGGGACTATGGTTACAAATTAACCGAAGTTCCTCTTCTATGTGATAATGAGAGTGCAATCCGCATGGCGGATAATCCCGTTGAGCATAGCCGCACTAAACACATAACCATTCGATATCACTTTTTAAGGGATCACCAACAAAAGGGAGATATCGAGATTTCATACATCAATACTAAAGATCAATTAGCTGATATCTTTACCAAGCCTCTTGATGAACAAACCTTTAACAAACTTAGGCATGAGCTAAATATTCTTGATTCTAGGAACTTCTTTTGTTGATTTGCACACATAGCTCATTAATATACCTTTGATCATGTCTCTTTTATGTACTATGACTAATGTGTTTTCAAGTCTATTTCAAACCAAGTCATAGGTGTATTGAAAGGGAATTGGAGTCTTCGGCAAAGACAAAGGCTTCCACTCCGTAACTCATCCTTCGCCATCGCTCCGAGCAACTCTCCATCCTTGGGAAAGGAAAGCACTCCGTCTTTGGTATAATCTTCACTCATTTATTTATGACCAAAGGGGGAGAGAGTAATTCTAGGGGCTCTAATGATTCCGTTTTTGGCGATTCATGCCAAAGGGGGAGAAAGTATTAGCCCAAAGCAAAAGGACCGCACCACCACCTAATTTTAAAAAGAGTTTTTCAATTGGTATGATTTTGGTATGATTCGCAATTGATAAATTTAAAATTGGTATCTTATTGTGTTCTAAAGGGGGAGAAAGTAGCATTTCAAAATTGATATATCAAAACCCTCTTGAACACTAAGAGGAGGATTTCATTAAGGGGGAGTTTTTGTTTAGTCAAAGGAAAAGCATTTGAAACAGGGGGAGAAAATTTCAAATCTTGAAAATGCTTTGCAAAATCTCATTCATTTACCTTTGACTATTTTGCAAAAGAACTTTGAAAAGGATTTACAAAATAATTTGCAAAAACAAAACATGTGGTGCAAGCGTGGTTCAAAATGCTAAAAACAAAGAAACAATCCATGCATATCTTATGAGTAGTTATATTGGCTCATTCCCAAGCAACCTTTGCACATACATTATGCAAACTAGTTCAATTATACACTTCTATATTTGCTTTGGTTTGTGTTGGCATCAATCACCAAAAAGGGGGAGATTGAAAGGGAATTAGGTTTACACCTAGTTCCTAATTAATTTTGGTGGTTGAATTGCCCAACACAAATAAATGGACTAACTAGTTTGCTCTAGTGTACAAGTTATACAGGTGCCAAAGGTTCACACTTAGCCAATAAAAAGATCAAGAATTGGGTTCAACAAAGAGAGCTAGGGATAACCGAAGGCACCTCTGGTCTGGCGCACCGGACTGTCCGGTGTGCCACCGGACAATGTCCGGTGCACCAGAGGACTCCAAGTCGAACTCGTCACCTTCGGGAAAATCCGGAGGCGCTCCGCTATAATTCACCGGACTGTCCGGTGTACACCGGACAGTGTCCGGTGCTCCAAGGAACGGCGCCTCAGGAACTCGCCAGCTTCGGGAATTCCCAACGGCTAGTCCGCTATAATTCACCGGACATGTCCGGTGTACACCGGACTGTCCGATGTGATATTGAAGCAACGAATACTTCGGCGCCAACGGCTACCTGCAGCGCATTAAATGTGCGCCAGCGCGCGCAGAAGTTAGGCACGCCCATGCTGGCGCACCGGACACTCTACAGTACATGTCCGGTGCGCCACCGGACATCCAGGCGGGCCCAGAAGACAGTGCTCCAACGGTCGAATCCCAACGGCTTTGGTGACGTGGCTGGCGCACCGGACATGTCCGGTGTACACCGGACTGTCCGGTGCACCATACGACAGTCAGCCCCACCAAACGGCTAGTTTGGTGGTTGGGGCTATAAATACCCCCAACCACCCACCATTCATTGCATCCAAGTTTTCACACTTCCAACCACTTACAAGAGCTCTAGCATTCAATTCTAGACACACTCAAGAGATCAAATCCTCTCCAATTCCACACAACACCCTAGTGATTAGAGAGAGAGATTTGCTTGTGTTCTTTCGAGCTCTTGCGCTTGGATTGCTTTCTTCTTTCTTTGATTCTTCATTGCGATCAAACTCACTTGTAATTGAGGCAAGAGACACCAATCTTGTGGTGGTCCTTGTGGGAACTTTGTGTTCCAAGTGATTGAGAAGAAAAGCTCACTCGGTCCGAAGGACCGTTTGAGAGAGGGAAAGGGTTGAAAGAGACCCGGTCTTTGTGACCACCTCAACGAGGAGTAGGTTTGCGAGAACCGAACCTCGGTAAAACAAATCCACGTGTCTCACTCCTTATTCGCTTACGATTTGTTTTGCACCCTCTCTCGCGGACTCGATTATATTTCTAACGCTAACCCGGCTTGTAGTTGTGATTAATTTTTGAGAATTTCAGTTTCGCCCTATTCACCCCCCCTCTAGGCGACTATCAATAAGCCCTTTGCAAGCAAACTATTTTTGACTTTGGAGTTTTAATTGAGTCTTTCATTTAGTGCAAGCATCTTCAAAAAATCAACAACTTGTGTAAGTTTTTAGTAGAGGTCTTTTCATTTTTGCTATCACTATCATTCTCATTCTCATTAGAGAATGGGCCTTTGATGTTACTTCGTGCCAAAGGCACTTGTGAGAGGAGTGTGATGAAGAGTGATTGCGACCATGTCTCTTTTGTTGAGCTTCATCTTCAACTGATGAATCATCCCAAGTCTTTATTGATGTTAGAGCTTGGGCCTTTTACATCTTTTTCTTGTCCTTTGAGTGTGGGCTCATTTAGATAATCTTCTATAAAATGCCCCTTCTTGCCACATCCAAAACATTCTTGTGTTGCGAGCGGTTCACCATATCAGAGAGGCAAAGAACTAGCTCGTACAAAGCACTTGATCCTTCCATAGACCAAGGGGATCAACACCTTTGACTGGGTGTTCTAGTGAGAACTAGTAGAGAGCCACGACTTTTTTATACCTAAAAAAAATTGGAGGCGTTTCTATCTTTACTGTACTTTGAGCATTTAAATTTGAGTAATTACATTAAAGTATTTACATGAATGCCCTGTTTGGTTCCCATGAATTGAGAGGAATTGAAATTTAATATAATAGTAAAATGAGAAGCACTTTCTAGATATTGGTTTCAATTCATGGGATCCAAACATTCAATAATAGAATTGTTATGCTAATATAGGATTGAAACTTAAGATGTGAAACTTTTGATCGATACGTAGAAACATTTTTAGGCATAAGGGTGAAGTTTGGTTTAAATTTGTAAAAAAAAAATAGAGAAGCCTAATTCACTCCTCATCTTGAGCAATCAATGTAGTATTTACGTCCCTGATCAAGGCATAAGAAGTCTGATTTAGTCCTTTGATCAACACTGGGTGAGATCGAGTCAACAATTTCATGTATGCAAATGAACCTCCCATGATTATAAGGAAAGACTGAGTACAAAACTGGTTAAGCTAAAATCCAACGAGTACACGTTTGGAGTTTCACAAGATTTCATCTCTACCAGAATATAACAATACAGAGTTCATATGTACTTGATATCTGACATGCTTTCTCAATGACAAATGCCAACCATCATTTTTTTACTTCACCAACCCAACTCGTCCCTGTGTTCTTGTACATATTTTCTTTTGATAATTCATCCCTAACCTCCTCAGCATCCCACCACATCTCTTGTGAGGCATACATGTTTGAGAGCATAACTCTGTAAGCAGCTTTGTCTGAATTGAGTTCACATAGCTTTTCAGCAACAATCCTGCCGAAGCTAGAATCACGATGGACACAACAACCCCAAAGCAATGCACCCCACACACCACAATCTGGTTGGATTTGCATTGTCTGTATAAGATCATATGCCTCCTTCAGCTGGCCAAATGTTGCAAGAAGCCTCACCATGTACACATAGTGCTCCATTTCAACAACTATCTTGAACTCATCCCTCATTCTCCTGAACAACTTCCATCCCTCCTCCAAGTGCCCCACATGACAACAAGCAGCAAGTAAAGAGGAGAAGGTAGCACTATCAGGCCTGAGCTTATCATTAACCATCTCATCTAGGACTTCAATAGCCTTAGTTGCAAACCCGTGAGATCCAAGGTTTGATATGACCGTGTTGTACATGACTGAATTCTTATTAGGTACTTGGCGGAACACCCAGTATCCGAGCTCAGTGAAACCACATTTTGCATAAGCATCCATTAGCGAAGAAGAGACCCTTATGTCTATATCAGCTCCAAGCTTGACTACATAACAGTGGACCTCCTTGGTATAACTAATAGCAGCAGTAGAAGCAAATACCGAGAGAACACTAGCAATCAATATGCTGTCGGGCCTCCTACCTGTAAAGCACATTTTCCGGAACAAATCAAATGATTCCTCATACTTGCCCGTTTGTATTAGCCCAGTAATCAGTGACGACCAGGTAATCAAATCCACATCAGGCAAGCTACCAAACAATCTTTGGCCAGATTCCACACACCCACACCTCATGTACATTGACACAAGTGTGCTTCTCACATGGTGTCCAGAGTCATAACCTCCCTTGACACATATTCCGTGAACTGCTTGACCAAATGCAAGTATTTCCGGATTCCAGAAGCATGAGACTAAGCTAACCATTGAATACCCATCTGGATGCTGCCCAGCTCTCCGCATTAAGGAGAACATCTGTAGACCATCATACCACATCCCTTGGTACCCATATGCGGACATCATGGAGTTCCAAATGACCAAGTCCGGCTCACACAATCCATCGAACAAGCTGCGAGCATTGTCCACGAGGCCAAGCTTCGCGTACGCACTGACAAGCGCGCTCAGGACAATCGGACGGGAGCACATACCGCATGTTGTAGCGATACCATGAACGACCTTAACAGCATCCGGGCGCGAGGATTCAGCGCAGGCGCGGAGGACGCAGGCGAAGGTGTGCGCGTCGGGCGGAGTGGCGGAGCGGCGCATGCGGGCGAAAAGCGCGAGCGCGGCTGGAAGGTCGAGACGGCGGGCGTGCGCGCGGATTAGGGCGTTGTAGAGAAGCGGCGAGGCCGGGCGGGGAGCCTCGTCCAGCAGGCGGCGGGCGGAGGAAAGGTCTCCGCGGGCGGCATAGGAGCGGAGCACTAGGAGGCGGAGGTAGGCAGGGCCAGAGGCGGAGGAGGGGGAGGCGACGATGAGGCGCGCGTGGAGCTGCTTCGTCTGGGAGAAGGACAGAGGGAGGGCGGCGCCATTACTGGCCACGGCGAGAGACGGGAGGTTCCCGCGCATACCATGGACGCGAGGGCTCACTAGCTCAAAGCATTTGTCTTTCGCTTAAAATTATCCTAAATCAGGCCTGAAACTTAAATTATCCTAACTCAGGCCCGTTCAGCTCTTAGGCTATCCGCAACCGTTACCCCTAAATTTTTTCCCCTATATCACTTTTCCCCCCTATTTTTCCCCCCTATTTTTTCATCTCCCGTAACGGTTGCCCCTAAATACTCCCCCTATATCTCACTACCACTATAAAATATCATTTTCTATACCAACTATCAATTTTTTATCTACTAACAATTACTTGTGGACCCACAGCACAGTGTTTGGGGATGAACAGTGATACGCTATATCTGGGGGGAGAGAGAAAGAGGCCGACGCGTAGGGGGCGCTGTAGGGGTACCGCTGCGACCGTAGAGTACCCCCTACGCGCCGCATGCAAGGGGAGGGGGCTCAAGGGGGCAGTGTTGCGCATAGCCTTATTGTGTTGTGTTTAGATTCAAGAGGATTAAGCTGATGAAATTCCCTTCTATTCAATTTTAATTAAGAGAGATATAATATCTCCAATTCTCATGGATTCACACGCAACCGTCTAGGGGTTGTTTGATCTCACGAGCTAAGACAAAAGTGATTAAACTTTAGTCACTTAGAAGTTAAAAATATAAATAGAAAGAACTAAAAGTGACTAAAATGATAAAAACAAATATCACTTTAGCTCTTTCTGTTTAATCTTTATCTAAATTTTAGGTACTTTTACTTTAGCTCGTATGATCCAAACATGCCCTTAGAGATCTTCACGAGACTCACCAAAAGATTAGCTAAATTTACTGACTTTGTAAAATAGATTTCACACAAAAAAAAGTTGGCTACTTCAATGGACTCTCTAAAACCCAAACTCTCCATATTATGCTATCTCCAACAGTTTATCCATCTCTATACTTATATTCAAACTCCACTCTGCAACATAGTGCTATCTACGGTACAAAACATTATTTTGGGTGACCAGTGGCGGATGAACAGGGCGGCAAAGTGGGCCATGGCCTCCTCAATTTTTAAAACCACTTATATCTAACGTTAAGTATACAAAAAAATAGAAATTTGGATGGGCCAAAACAGTATCGTACGTCTGGGTTTACTCATCGAATCGACTTAAACGCTTAGTTCTCCTGACTCTCATCCTTAGTCTCGATCTAGTTCTCATATCTATCTGTCTAGCTCTATTATTTTCGATATCACACGAGCCAATCCGCTGTGACCCCGTTCCCGACACCACCCCTTCCTAGCTCCATTCTTTCCTATAGATTCAATATTTAGACTAGATTAGAATATTCACTTTTGATTGTGAATTGGAGATTAGATATATAGTTGATGATTATTGCTCCTTTTTATTTAGATAAATGAGGAGATTTTTTAACCGGTTTTAAGGGGTTCCACGACCGATGGTTAAGACAATATCAATGTGAACAAATTGTATATTGCACAAATAAAAATTTTAGAACAATCAAGTGTTGGAAGGGCATTTAATCTAGATGAAATAGTTACATATCCAATATTAAGAACACAAATTGATGAAGAGATCATTATTCGATGATTGATGGTGGGATGACGACGATTTTAGTGTCTCAAAACAAGAACGATATAATTACCTCAACTAGTAAGAATTTAGCGATATGTTTGCTTCTTTTGTTTACATAGTTTCTTTCTTTAAACTTATGTGTATTGACATGCTACTTTAATTCTATGCAGCAACAGTTTTTATGGTATTGCTTAATTTTGTCGTGTGATTTTTTTGGCTCTCTATGAGTTTTAGGTTACCATACGGTGAACTGTGAACTGCTGGATACGATCTTAAAAATTGCCAGGTCAATAGGATTTTTCAGCACCATGTCGACTTTATCCTACTAGTCTCTTGCCTTTTGACTCTGCCAAACATTTTGTTGCCGGTTGATGCTGCCGCCCGCGGGCGCGGCCTGACATTTCGTTGCCAGTCATGAGCAGACGTCTGGATAATTTGAGGCTATAGCACTGCTCATATGTGTTCATGGTGCCTAGGGGCGAGATGCAATACGTGAAGACGATGGTGGCAGAACGCAAGGGAAAAAATATTTGTCCTCCCTCGGGCGTGGCAGGAGGGAAGAGGCACGCGCGTGAAACGGCCACGCGGATCGGCGGATGGCAACCAACAACGACTCGTGAATTCTAGCGAGCGAGAACACCGAAACAGTGTTGTGATAGGAAAAATGGAAAACGAGTGAGCAACGCTACTACGTACGTACGCTACCGAACATAGAGTTAAATATGGGGTAGACAAGTGCTACAGCGATGTACTTCAAAGTACTGTAAATTAAAGGAGGCCACCAACAGTGCCATTTCTAGAGTGTGTACCAGTTCTACTGCAAACAAGAGAGACAAATGCTACAGTTGGAATTAGTAGAATAGGAAATATATAGAGTTGATATATAGAGTAAATATGACTGTGGAGGATTGTGATATAGGGTAGAGAATCTTACTGACAAGACCATAATATTCTTTTTACGATATAAATTTAGAGTAATATGAGTATTGTCGGCGTTTCGACCCCTCGGGTCCCTTGACCGACGAGTAAATTGTCGCCGCGTGCCCCAGCCCAGATGGGTCGACGCGAGACGGAGCGCGAAGGGGGGAAAACCAGAGGGAGACAGGCGTAAAGGGGAAACCCGCGGCCTTCGTGTTTGTCCCGCGCCCAGGTCGGGTGCGCTTGCAGTAGGGGTTACAAGCGTCCGCGTGGGAGAGAGCGAGAGGCTTATGCGCGCCGTCCCGTTCCCCCGCGCGGCCAACCTTCCGTACGAGTGCCCTGGCCCTTCCTTTTATAGGCGTAAGGAGAGGGCCCAGGTGTACAATGGGAGGTGTAGCAGTGTGCTAACGTGTCTAGCAGAGAGGAGCTAGCGCCCTAAGTACATGCCGTCGTGGTAGCCGGAAAGGTTTTGGCACCCTGTTCATGAGATGTCGTGGCCGTCGGAGGAGCGCTGGAGCCTGGCGGAAGGACAGCTGTCGGGGCTGTCGAGTTCTTGCTGACGTCTCCTTGCTTCCGTAAGGGGCTGAGAGCCGCCGTCGTCATGGAGCACGCGGGGCGCCATCATTACTTGTTTACCGGGGCGAGCCAGATGGGACGCCGGTCTTGTTCCCCGTAGCCTGAGCTAGCTAGGGGTAGGGTAATGATGGCCCCCCCTGTGACGTGGTCGGTCCGAGCCCTGGGTCGGGCGAGGCGGAGGCTCCTCCGAGGTCGAGGTCGAGTCTGTCTTCCGTGGTCGAGGTCGAGTCCGAGCCCTGGGTCGGGCGAGGCGGAGACCGTCGGCTGAGGCCAGGGCTGAGTCCGAGCCCTGGGGTCGGGCGAGGCGGAGTTCGTCGTCTTCCGGGGCCGAGGCCGAGTCCGAGCCCTAGGGTCGGGCTAGGCGGAGTTCGTCGTCTTCCGGGGCCGAGGCCGAGTCCGAGCCCTGGGGTCGGACGAGGCGGAGCTTCCTATGGCGCCCGAGGCCGGACTTGGCTGCTGTCAGCCTCACTCTGTCGAGTGGCACAGCAGTCGGAGCGACGCAGGCGGCGCTGTCCTCCCGTCAGGCCGGTCAGTGGAGCGGCGAAGTGACTGCGGTTACTTCGGCTCTGTCGACTGACGAGCGTGCGTCAGGATAAGGTGTCAGGCCATCCTTGCATTAAATGCTCCTGCGATACGGTCGGTCGGTGTGGCGATCTGGCCAAGGTTGCTTCTTGGCGAAGACTGGGCCTCGGGCGAGCCGAAGGTGTGTCCGTTGCTTGAGGGGGCCCTCGGGCGAGACGTGAATCCTCCGGGGTCGGCTGCCCTTGCCCGAGGCTGGGCTCAGGCGAGGCGAGATCGTGTCCCTTGAGTGGACCGAGCCTTGACTTAATCACACCCATCAGGCCTTTGCAGCTTTGTGCTGATGGGGGTTACCAGCTGAGATTAGGAGTCTTGGGGGTACCCCCTAATTATGGTCCTCGACAGTAGCCCCCGAGCCTCAAAGGGAGTGTTAATACTCGCTTGGAGACTTTTGTCGCACTTTTTTGCAAGGGGAACGACCTTTCTCGGTTGCGTTTCGTTCCGGTGGGTGCGCGCGAGCGCACCCGCCGGGTGTAGCCCCCGAGGCCTCGGAGGAGTGGTTTGACTCCTTCGAGGTCTTAATGCGTTTCGCGATGCTTCGGCCGGTTTGGTTGTTCCCTCATGAGAACTGGTCGTAGCCCGGGTGCACAGTCGAGTCCCAAGTTCTCGGGCTGGTATGTTGACGCTGTCAACGGTTTGGCCGGAGCCGGGTTTGCGAGAGCAGCCCCCGAGCCTCCGCACAGGGCGAGAGGACTGTCAAGGACAGACTCGGCTTTTTTCATACGCCCCTGCGTCGCCTTTCCGCAAGGAGGAGGGGGGAAAGCGCCATGTTGCCCTTGGAGGGCATCGAACATGGTGTCTCCAGTGAGCTGCTAACGGGTAATCCGAGTGGACGCCCGTGCCCCATTCGTTAGGGGTCGGCTAGTGGCCCGGAGGCGCGCTCCAAAAGTACCTGCGGGTGATTTGCCGGACCCGGTCCCCTTTTGACGGGGTCCGAGGGCTCAATGCCTCCCTCTGATGGGATTCCGTTACAAAATCATTCCCGCTGGTCTCGGAAATGTCCTAGGGTACCTCAGGAGCGTAGCCCGAGCCTTGGTTATGTATCGAACGTACCCAGGGTCATCCCTCGCTCTGCGTCTAAGGCGGCTGTCGAACCCTTTGGGGGCCAGCCTACGAACCCCTGATCAGTAGTGGGCACGGAGCCCAAGTGGCCTGAGGCGGCCGTTGAACCCTTTTGAGGGGCCGGCCTTCGAACCTCTGACCAGTAGTGGGCGCGAAGCCTGAGTGCTCTGAGGCGGCTGTTGAACCCTTCCGAGGGGCCAGCCTTTGAACCTCTGATCAGTAAGGGGGCTCGGGGCCCGCTTCCTTCGCGGAGAAGGATCCCTTTCGGGGTATCCCCTTTCCCGATCCCTGCGGCAAGAGAGAGAAAGAGGAAGAGGAAAAGGATACAGAATTGAATGACGTGGCACACCTTTTTTGACGCGGTCATTATGGCGGAAGCGAAGCGTCGCCTGCTTCTCCTGCCAAAGGTGCCGCCTGTCCTGCCGCAGAGTTAATGCGACGGGACGAGTGGTTCGCGGGGCAGCCGTTGCGCGTGCGCGAGCCGTTCGAGGAACGGACGTTTCGCTGGCGAGTCGCCCGGAGCTTGTCGCCCCGTAGGCTCCCCGGTGTGGAGGTTGTTCATACCCGCGGGGACGGAACCGGAGTTCCGTTTGTAATGGCACCTTGAGTGCCGGTGTCTTGTTCATTGCGGTTGTCGGGGCCTGAACATGTATGTATTTTCGGCACGGAGCCGTGTTTTTTCCTCATTCTGAGCACTAGGACTCGCCTGTCGGCTAACTGAACCGCTTAACCAAGTGTGAGTTGCCTCGTGCGAAGGTGACGAGTGAGGTATCCGTATCCCAGAGGCGTAGGAGTCCCTCGGCTCGGTCGGCCTTGCTGCCCGAGGCCTCTCTTACTTAGTTAAGGGAACCCTCGGCCGCTCTTCGATGAGCCGAAGCCGGAGGCAGCGGTGTTAGCATGGACAGAGGCAGAGTTGGCTTGAAAAGAAGACTTCGTCGGTCGGGGCCTGGCCGGGCCGTCCACTGGCGGGATCGACGCCGGAGTCGAGTTGCCGAGGCCATGAGCCGGGCTGATGTCCTCGGGGGACAGCTGGCTGAGGCTTCGGGGTGGCCGGCCGAGCCGTCTGCTCAGGTCGGGTTCCTGGAGAAGACCCTGGCAGCGATGGCCCAGGCGCGGTGCTGATGTCGTCCTTCGGAGCAGAGATCCTCCGACCGCGTGGCCGTCCGAGGCTCGGTCGGACTTCGCCGAAGGTGGAGTTGACGTCGAGGGTGCTGCTGCTCCCCCTCCGTCAAGGTCCGAGCCTGCAGGATCGGTTCATCTTGTAGCGTGCGTGTGTTTTCTGCGGCCGCCGAGGCCCAAACATACTGTCGTCGTGTTGTAAAGCTGCGTTTCTTTTCCTCCTGTTTCGAGTATCTGGACTCATTTGTCAGTAACAGAATTGTTTGTCCGAGCGAGAGTTACTTTTCACGAAAGGTGATGAGTGAGGTATCCGTATCTCAGAGGCGTAGGAGTCCCTCGGCTCGGTCGGCCTTGCCGCTTACGTGTACTCTTACTCGTCCGTAGGATTCTGCTATCGATATAGTCGAGAAGGCCCGAAAAATCGTTTCAGCAGAAGAGTTTTCGAGCGTGAAGACTTGTTCGGTCCGCGGAATCACTTATCCGAGCGTGAGTTACTTATCGCAGAAGGTGATGAGTGAGGTATCCGTATCCCGGAGGCGTAGGAGTCCCTCGGCTCGGCCAGCCTTGGCTGCTTACGTGTACTCCGTCGTTTTCAGGATCCCACTTTCGAAGTAGTCGAAAAGCACGAAAGACGTTCTGGCAGAAAAGATCTTTTCTGAGGAAAATTTTGACGCAGAGGGGGTTCCCCCCTTCTAGCCCCCGAGGGAGGGTCGGGTTTTCCCGAGGCAAGGCTGACCCTTCCTTGATGGTTAGACTTTGTGTGTGAACGAGGTGTACGAACGACTTGAAAGCATCTTAAGGGTAGAAGCGACGTAGCTGTCGGATGTTCCAAGCGTTGTTGTAGACCTCGCCTTGACTGTTGGCCAGCTTGTACGTCCCGGGCTTCAGAACCTTGGCGATGACGTACGGTCCTTCCCAGGGAGGCGTGAGCTTGTGCCGCCCTCGGGCGTCTTGTTGCAGTCGAAGCACCAAGTCGCCCACCTGGAGGTCTTGGGACCGAACCCCTCGGGCATGGTAGCGTCGCAGGGACTGCTGATACCGCGCCGAGTGTAGTAAGGCCATGTCCCGAGCCTCTTCCAGCTGGTCCAGTGAGTCTTCTCGGTTAGCTCGATTGCTTTGGTCGTCGTAGGCCCTCGTCCTCGGGGAACCGTATTCTAAGTCTGTGGGCAAGATGGCCTCGGCCCCATAGACTAGAAAGAACGGTGTGAAGCCCGTGGCTCGGCTCAGCGTTGTCCTCAGACTCCAGACCACCGAGGGGAGCTCCTTCATCCATCGCTTGCCGAACTTGTTGAGGTCGTTGTAGATCCACGGCTTGAGTCCTTGCAGAATCATGTCGTTGGCACGCTCTACTTGCCCATTCGTCATGGGGTGAGCCACGGCGGCCCAGTCCACCCGGATGTGATGATCCTCGCAGAAGTCCAGGAACTTTCTGCCGGTGAACTGGGTGCCGTTGTCGGTGATGATGGAGCCAAAGCGATGGATGATGTTGGTGAAGAACGCCACCGCCTGTTCGGACCTGATGCTGTTTAGGGGTCGGACCTCGATCCACTTGGAGAATTTGTCGATGGCGACCAGCAGGTGCGTGTAGCCCCCGGGTGCCTTCTGCAAGGGACCGACGAGGTCCAGACCCCACATAGCAAACGACCAGGTGATGGGTATCGTCTGCAGAGCTTGAGCGGGCAAGTGTGTCTGCCTTGCATAGAATTGACACCCTTGGCAGGTGCGGACAATTCTAGTGGCGTCGGCCACCGCGGTCGGCCAGTAGAAACCTTGTCGGAAGGCGTTTCCAACAAGGGCTTGAGGCGCTGCGTGATGACCGCAAGCCCTCGAGTGTATTTATTGTAAGAGCTCCTGGCCTTCGGCGATGGATATGCATCGCTGGAGGATGCCTGAGGGGCTGCGGTGGTAGAGCTCCTTCCCGTCCCCCAACAAGACGAACGACTTGGCGCGTCGCGCCAATCGCCGAGCTTCGGCTCGGTCGAGGGGTAGTTCCCCTCGGTGGAGATATTGCAGGTACGGGGTCTGCCAGTTTCGATTAGGCGTGACCCCGCTCCGCTCTTCCTCGACGCGCAGTGCCTCACCCTCGGGGGCCACGGGTGCCTCGGGCTAGGCCGAGGGTACCTCGGGCTGGGCCGAGGCCTTCTCGGGCTCGGGCGTGTCGTCGGTCTTGACTGAGGGTTGATGTAGGTCTCGGGAGAAGACGTCTGGGGGAACCGTTGTTCGCCCCGAGGCTATCTTAGCCAGCTCGTCCGCAGTCTCGTTGTATCGTCGGGCAATGTGGTTGAGTTCGAGCCCGTAGAACTTGTCCTCCAGGCGCCGAACCTCATCGCAGTAGGCTTCCATCTTTGGGTCGCGGCAGTGGGAGTTCTTCATGACTTGGTTAATGACGAGCTGCGAGTCACCGCGAGCGTCCAGGCGTCGGACCCCTAGCTCGATGGCGATGCGCAACCCGTTGACCAGAGCCTCGTACTCGGCCACATTGTTGGACACCGGGAAGTGGAGGCGTAGCACGTAGCGTAGGTGCTTTCCGAGGGGCGAGATGAAGAGCAGGCCCGCGCCTGCCCCTGTCTTCATTAGCGACCCGTCGAAACACATGGTCCAGAGTTCCGGTTGGATCGGAGCCGTTGGGAGCTGGGTGTCGACCCATTCAGCCACAAAGTCTGCCAAGACTTGGGACTTGATGGCCTTCCGAGGGGCGAACGAGATTGTCTCGCCCATGATTTCTACCGCCCACTTTGCAATCCTACCCGAGGCCTCTCGGCACTGGATGATCTCCCCCAGGGGGAAGGATGACACCACAGTCATCGGATGAGACTCGAAGTAGTGTCGCAACTTCCGCCGCGTTAGGATCACCGCGTACAGCAGCTTCTGAATTTGTGGGTAGCGGATCTTGGTCTCGGACAGTACCTCACTGATGAAGTAGACCGGCCTCTGGACGGGCAATGCATGCCCCTCTTCTCGTCTCTCAACCACGATCGCGGCGCTGACCACCTGAGTGGTAGCGGCGACGTAGATCAAGAGGGCTTCTCCGGCAGCGGGGGGCACCAAGATGGGCGCGTTCGTGAGGAGCGCCTTCAGGTTCCCGAGGGCTTCCTCGGCCTTAGGGGTCCAAGTGAAGCACTCGGCCTTTCTTAAGAGGCGGTACAGAGGTAGGCCTCTTTCGCCGAGGCGCGAGATGAAGCGGCTCAGAGCCGCAAGGCATCCCGTGACCCTCTGTACGCCTTTCAAGTCCTTGATGGGCCCCATGTTGGTGATGGCCGCGATTTTCTCCGGGTTGGCCTCGATGCCCCGCTCGGAGACGATGAACCCCAAGAGCATGCCTCGGGGGACTTCGAAGACGCACTTCTCAGGATTGAGTTTTACGCCTTTCGCCTTGAGACACCGGAATGTCGCTTCAAGGTCGGAAAGGAGGTTGGAGGCTTTCTTCGTCTTGACTATGATGTCATCGACGTAAGCCTCGACCGTTCGACTAATGTGTTCGCCGAACACGTGGTTCATGCACCTTTGGTATGTCGCACCCGCATTCCTCAAACCAAACGGCATGGTAACATAGCAGTACATGCCGAAAGGTGTGATGAAAGAAGTCGCGAGCTGGTCGGACTCTTTCATCCTGATTTGGTGATACCCTGAGTAGGCATCAAGGAAAGACAGGGTTTCACACCCAGCAGTGGAATCCACGATTTGATCGATGCGAGGTAGAGGGTAGGGAACCTTCGGACATGCTTTGTTTAGACCAGTGTAGTCTACACACATCCGTCATTTCCCTCCTTTCTTTCTCACAAGCACAGGGTTGACAAGCCATTCGGGATGGAATACCTCTTTGATGAACCCTGTCGCCATCAGCTTGTGGATCTCCTCGCCTATGGCTCTGCGCTTTTCTTCGTCGAATCGGCGCAGCGAAAGGGAAATGTGCCCTTGGGCCATTTCTAAGTATTTTGGTGATTTAGTGTCCAACACAAGTGCCTAAGTGAAAAATAGTGGACAAAGTACAAATCAAGGATAGAGGTATGTTTCTCAGACTTAGTACATTGTTTTAGAGACTAATGTATCGTTTCTAAGTGCTAGAAACAGGAAAAATTGAATTGGAATTGTCTTGGCTCGAGCAGCCAAGACTCTGCTCAGTCTGGGTGCACCGGACTGTCCGGTGGTGCACCGGACAGTGTCCGGTGCGCCAGGCTGGCTCGAGCGAACTGGCCGCTCTCGGGAATTCATCGGCGACGTACGGCTATAATTCACCGGACTGTCCGGTGTGCACTGAACTGTCCGGTGAGCCAACGGTCGGCCGCGCGATCTGCGCGGGACACGTGGCCGAGCCAACGGCTAGAAGGGGGCACCGGACTGTCCGGCGTGCACCGGACATGTCCGGTGCGCCAACGGCTCTCTGTCTGCCAACGGTCGGCTGCGCCAGTTAAGGAAAGAAATCGGGCACCGGACACTGTCCGGTGCGCCAGGCGACAGAAGGCAAGAATTGCCTTCCTGGATTGCTCTAAACGGCTCCTAGCTGCCTTGGGGCTATAAAAGGGACCCCTAGGCGCATGGAGGGGTACAACCAAGCATTCCTAAGCATTCTTGATCACTCACACTTCATTCTTGCGCACTTGTTCGACATTCTAGTGATTTGAGCTCTGTTCTAGTGTGCTAGTCTCTTGAGCTCAAGTCTGGGTCTTGTGTGTGCGTATTTGCTATGATCTTTGTGTCTTGTGTGAGTTGTTAATCCCTCCCTTGCTCCGTACTTCTTTGTGAACTTCAAGTGTAAGGGCAAGAGACTCCAAGTTGTGGAGATTCCTTGCAAACGGGATTAAGAAAAGTAAAGCAAAACACCATGGTATTCAAGTGGGTCTTTGGACCGCTTGAGAGGGGTTGATTGCAACCCTCGTCCGTTGGGACGCCACAACGTGGAGTAGGCAAGCGTTGGTCTTGGCCGAACCACGGGATAAACCACTGTGTCATCTCTGTGATTGATATCCTTGTGGTTACTGTGTTTTGTTGAGACTCCTCTCTAGCCACTTGGTGATTATTGTGCTAACACTTAACCAAGTTTTGTGGCTTAAGTTTTAAGTTTTACAGGATCACCTATTCACCCTCCCCCCTCTAGGTGCTCTCAATTGGTATCGGAGCCGTTCTCTTCAAGAAGGGACTAATCGCCCGAAGAGATGGATCCTAAGGGAAAGGGGATGGTGGTCAACAACAACGAGAAGGAGTCTATCTTCAACGAGCCGAAGGATGACAAGCCTACCGACTCGGGCTTGGGCCACAAGCGCAAAGACGGGAAGAAGAAGAAGACAAGGCGCATCAAGGAGATCGTCTACTACGAGAGTGACGAATCTTCCTCTTCCCAAAAGGACGACGAAGACTACGAGAAAAGGAAAACGGTCAATTCGAACTTTTCTTTTGATTACTCTCGTATTCCTCAAAGTACAAATGCTCATTTATTATCCATTCCACTTGGTAAACCTCCTCATTTTGATGGAGAGGACTATGGTTTTTGGAGTCACAAAATGCGTAGTCACTTGTTCTCTCTCCATCCTAGTATATGGGAGATTGTAGAGAGTGGAATGCACTTTGATAGTACGGATAGTCCCATGTTCATTAATGAGCAAATTCATAAGAATGCACAAGCTACTACTGTTCTTCTAGCTTCATTGTGCAGGGATGAATATCACAAAGTGAGCGACCTGGATAACACCAAGCAAATTTGGGACACCCTCAAAATCTCTCATGAGGGGAACGACGTCACAATGCTCACCAAGATGGAGTTGGTGGAGGGCGAACTCGGGAGATTCGCGATGATAAGGGGAGAAGAGCCAACCCAAACATACAACCGGCTCAAGACCCTTGTCAACAAGATAAGAAGCTATGGAAGCACGCGATGGACGGACCACGACGTCGTCTCTTGCGCTTGGATTGCTTCTTTTCTTTCTCACTTGTTCTTGTGATCAAAACTCCATTGTAATCAAGGCAAGAGGCACCAATTGTGTGGTGGCCCTTGCGGGGAAGTTTTGTTCCTGGTTTTGATTTGAGAAGAGAAGCTCACTCGGTCCGAGGGACCGTTTGAGAGAGGGAAAGGGTTGAAAGAGACCCGGTCTTTGTGACCTCCTCAACGGGGAGTAGGTTCGCGAGAACCGAACCTCGGTAAAACAAATCCGCGTGTCACACTCTTCATTTGCTTGCGATTTGTTTTGCTCCCTCTCTCTCGGACTCATTATTATTTCTAACGCTAACCCGGCTTGTAGTTGTGATTAATTGTGTAAATTTCAGTTTCGCCCTATTCACCCCCCTCTAGGCGACTATCAATTGGTATCAGAGCCCGGTGCTTCATTAGAGCCTAACCGCTCGAAGTGATGTCGGGAGATCACGCCAAGAAGGAGATGGAGACCAGCGAAAAGCCCACTACAAGCCATGGGAGCACTTCATCGGAAGAGTCCCGCACCAAGAGGAAGGAGAAGAAGAAAGACTCCTCCAAAGGGAAGGAGAAGAAATCTTCTTCACACCACAAAGAGAAGGAGAAATCCTCTTCCCACAAGCCGCATCAGAGTGGGGACAAGAAAAAGAGGATGAGGAAGGTGGTCTACTACGAGACCGATTCTTCATCGACATCCACCTCCGACTCCGACGCGGCGTCCGTCACTTCTAAGCGCCAAGAGCGCAAGAAGTATAGTAAGATTCCCCTACACTACCCTCGCATTTCTAAACATACACCTTTGCTTTCCGTCCCATTAGGCAAACCACCAACATTTGATGGTGAAGATTACGCTAGGTGGAGTGATTTAATGCGATTTCATCTAACCTCACTCCACAAAAGTATATGGGATGTTGTTGAGTTTGGTGCACAGGTACCATCCATAGGGGATGAAAACTATGATGAGGATGAAGTAGCCCAAATCGAGCACTTCAACTCCCAAGCCACAACGATACTCCTCGCCTCTAAGTAGAGAGGAATACAACAAGGTGCAAGGGTTGAAGAATGCAAAAGAGATTTGGGATCTACTCAAGACTGCGCACGAGGGTGATGAACTCACCAAGATCACCAAGCAGGAAACGATAGAGGGGGAGCTCGGTCGCTTCCGTCTTTGCCAAGGGGAGGAGCCACAAGACATGTACAACCGGCTCAAAACCTTGGTGAACCAAGTGCGCAACCTCGAGAGCAAAAAGTGGGATGACCACGAGGTGGTTAATGTTATTCTAAGATCTCTTATTTTCCTTAATCCTACTCAAGTTCAATTAATTCGTGGCAACCCAAGATATACACTAATGACCCCCGAGGAAGTAATTGGGAATTTTGTGAGCTTTTAGTATATGATCAAGGGCTCGAAGAAGATCAATGAGCTAGATGATCCCTCCACATCCGCGGCACAACCGGTCGCATTTAAGGCGACGGAGGAGAAGAAGGAGGAGTCTACATTGAGTAGACAACCAATCGATGCCTCAAAGCTCGACAACGAGGAGATGGCGCTTGTCATCAAAAGCTTTCGGCAAATCCTCAAGCAAAGGATGGGGAAGGATTACAAGCCCCACTCCAAGAAGGTTTGCTACAAGTGTGGTAAGCCCGGTCACTTTATAGCTAAATGTCCTATTTCTAGTGACAGTGACAGGGGTGACGACAAGAAGGGGAGAAGAAAGGAAAAGAAGAGGTACTGCAAGAAGAAGGGTGGCGATGCCCATGTTTGTCGTGAGTGGGACTCCGACGAAAGCTCTAGCGACTCCTCCTCCGACGAGGACGCCGCCAACATCGCCGTCACCAAGGGACTCCTCTTCCCCAACGTCGGCCACAAGTGCCTCATGGCAAAGGACGGCAAAAAGAAGAAGGTTAAATCTAAATCCTCCACTAGATATGAATCCTCTAGTAATGAAAATGCTAGTGATGAGGAAGATAACTTGCGCACTCTTTTGCCAACTTAAACATGCAACAAAAAGAGAAATTAAATGAATTAATTAGTGCCATCCATGAGAAGGATGATCTCTTGGACTCCCAAGAGGACTTCCTAATCAAGGAAAACAAAAAGCATGTTAAAGTTAAAAATGCTTATGCTCTAGAAGTTGAAAAATGTGAAAAATTATCTAGTGAGCTAAGCACTTGCCATGAGACCATAGACAACCTTAGAAATGAGAATGCTAATTTGTTAGCTAAGGTTGATTCTATTGCTTGTAATGTTTCAACTTCCAATCCTAGAGATGATAATGATGATTTACTTGCTAGGATTGATGAGTTAAATGTTTCTCTTGCTAGCCTTAGAATTGAGAATGAAAAATTGCTTGCTAAGGCTAAAGATTTTGATATTTGCAATGTTACTATCTCTAACTTTAGAAGTGAAAACGATATACTACATGCTAAGGTTGTAGAATTAAAATCTTGCAAACCCTCTACATCTATCGTTGAGCATGTATCTATTTGTACTAGATGTAGAGATGTTGATATTAATGCTATTCATGATCACATGTCCTTAATTAAACAACAAAATGATCGTATAGCAAAATTAGATGCTAAAATTGCCGAGCATAACTTAGAGAATGAAAAATTTAAATTTGCTAGAAGTATGCTCTATAGTGGGAGACGCCCTGGCATCAAGGATGGCATTGGCTTCCAAAGGGGAGACAATGTCAAACTTAGTGCCCCTCCTAAAAGATTATCTAATTTTGTTAAGGGCAAGGCTCCCATGCCTCAGGATAACGAGGGCTACATTTTGTACCCTGCCGGTTATCCCGAGAGCAAGATTAGGAGGATTCACTCTAGGAAGTCTTACTCTGGCCCTAACCATGCTTTTATATATAAGGGTGAGACATCTAGTTCTAGGCAACCAACCCGTGCTAAGTTGCCTAAGAAGAAAACTCCTAGTGCATCAAATGAACATAGCATTTTATTTAAGACTTTTGATGCATCTTATGTTTTGACTAACAAATCCGGCAAGGTCGTTGCCAAGTATGTTGGGGGCAAACACAAGAGCTCCAAAACTTGTGTTTGGGTTCCCAAAGTTCTTGTTTCTAATGCCAAAGGACCCAAAACCGTTTGGGTACCTAAAGTCAAGAACTAAACTTGTTTTGTAGGTTTATGCATCCGGGGGCTCAAGTTGGATCATCGATAGCGGGTGCACAAACCACATGACAGGGGAGAAGAAGATGTTCTCCTCCTACGAGAAAAACCAGGATCCCCAACGAGCTATCACATTTGGGGATGGAAATCAAGGTTTGGTCAAAGGTTTGGGTAAAATAGCTATATCCCCTAACCATTCCATTTCCAATGTCTTTCTTGTTGATTCATTAGATTACAATTTGCTTTCCGTATCTCAGTTATGCAAAATGGGCTACAATTGTCTCTTTACTGATGTAGGTGTCACTGTCTTTAGAAGAAGTAATGATTCAATAGCATTTAAGGGTGTGCTAGAGGGTCAGTTATACTTGGTAGACTTTGATAGAGCTGAACTCGACATATGCTTAATTGCTAAGACTAACATGGGCTGGCTCTGGCATCGCCGACTAGCACACGTTGGAATGAAGAATCTTCATAAGCTTCTAAAGGGAGAGCACATTTTAGGATTAACCAATGTTCATTTTGAGAAAGACAGGGTTTGTAGCGCATGTCAGGCAGGAAAGCAAGTTGGAGCCCATCATCCACACAAGAACATCATGACGACCGACAGGTCGCTTGAGCTACTCCACATGGATCTATTCGGCCCGATTGCTTACATAAGCATCGGCGGGAGTAAGTATTGTCTTGTAATAGTGGATGATTATTCTCGCTTCACTTGGGTATTCTTTTTACAGGAAAAATCTCAAACCCAAGAGACCTTAAAGGGATTCTTGAGACGGGCTCAAAATGAGTTCGGATTAAGGATCAAGAAAATAAGAAGCGACAATGGGACGGAGTTCAAGAACTCTCAAATCGAAGGCTTCCTTGAGGAGGAGGGCATCAAGCATGAGTTCTCTTCTCCCTACACCCCTCAACAAAATGGTGTAGTGGAGAGGAAGAATCGAACTCTATTGGACATGGCTAGAACCATGCTTGATGAGTACAAGACTTCGGATCGGTTTTGGGCAGAGGCGGTCAACACCGCTTGCTACGCCATCAACCGGTTGTATCTACACCGAATCCTCAAGAAGACATCTTATGAACTCCTAACCGGTAAAAAGCCCAACATTTCATATTTTAGAGTCTTTGGTAGCAAATGTTTTATTCTTGTTAAAAGAGGTAGAAAATCTAAATTTGCTCCTAAGACTGTAGAAGGCTTTTTACTAGGATATGATTCAAACACAAGGGCATATAGAGTCTTTAACAAGTCCACTGGACAAGTTGAAGTTTCTTGTGACGTTGTGTTTGATGAGACTAACGGCTCTCAAGTAGAGCAAGTTGATCTTGATGAGATAGGAAATGAAGAGGCTCCATGCATCGCGCTAAGGAACATGTCCCTTGGGGATGTGTGTCCTAAGGAATCCGAAGAGCCTCCAAATGCACAAGATCAACCGTCCTCCTCCACGCTAGCATCTCCACGAACTCAAAATGAGGATGAAGCTCAAGTTGATGAACAAGATGATCAAGCAAATGAGCCACCTCAAGATGACGGCAATGATCAAGGGGGAGATGCAAATGATCAAGACAAGGAGGATGAAGAACAAAGGCCGCCACACCCAAGAGTCCACCAAGCAATCCAACGAGATCACCCCGTCGACACCATCCTTGGCGACATTCATAAGGGGGTAACTACTAGATCTCGTGTTGCATATTTTTGTGAGCATTACTCTTTTGTTTCCTCTATTGAGCCACACAGGGTAGAGGAAGCACTCCAAGATTCGGATTAGGTGGTGGCGATGCAAGAGGAGCTCAACAACTTCACTAGGAATGAGGTATGGCATTTAGTTCCACGTCCTAATCAAAATATTGTAGGAACCAAATGGGTCTTCCGCAACAAGCAAGATGAGCATGGTGTAGTGACAAGGAACAAAGCTCGACTTGTGGCCAAGGGATACTCCTAAGTCGAAGGTTTGGATTTCGGTGAAACCTATGCACCCGTAGCTAGGCTTGAGTCAATTCGTATATTATTGGCCTATGCTACTTACCATGGCTTTAAGCTTTATCAAATGGACGTGAAAAGTGCCTTCCTCAATGGACCAATCAAGGAAGAGGTCTATGTTGAGCAACCTCCCGGCTTTGAAGATAGTGAGTACCCTAGCCATGTCTATAAACTCTCTAAGGCGCTTTATGGGCTCAAGCAAGCCCCAAGAGCATGGTATGAATGCCTTAGGGATTTCCTTATCACTAATGGATTCAAAGTCGGAAAGGCCGATCCTACACTCTTTACCAAAACACTTGAGAATGATTTGTTTGTATGCCAAATTTATGTTGATGATATTATATTTGGGTCTACTAACAAATCCACGTGTGAAGAGTTTAGTAGGATCATGACACAAAAGTTCGAGATGTCTATGATGGGGGAGTTGAAGTACTTCTTAGGATTTCAAGTGAAGCAACTCCAAGAGGGCACCTTTCTAAGCCAAACGAAGTATACTCAAGATATTCTAAGCAAGTTTGGAATGAAGGATGCCAAACCCATCAAGACACCCATGGGAACTAATGGGCATCTCGACCTCGACAGGGAGGTAAGTCCGTGGATCAAAAGGTATACCGGTCGATGATAGGCTCCTTACTCTATTTATGTGCATCTCGACCGGATATTATGCTTTCCGTATGCATGTGTGCAAGATTCCAAGCCGACCCTAAGGAAACTCACCTTACGGCCGTAAAACGAATCTTGAGATATTTGGCTTATACTCCTAAGTTTGGGCTTTGGTATCCTAGGAGGTCCACATTTGATTTGATTGGTTATTCGGATGCCGATTGGGCGGGGTGTAAAATCAATAGGAAGAGCACATCGGGGACTTGCCAGTTCTTGGGAAGATCCTTGGTGTCTTGGGCTTCAAAGAAGCAAAATTCGGTCGCTCTTTCTACCGCCGAAGCCGAGTACATTGCCGCAGGTCATTGTTGCGCGCAATTGCTTTGGATGAGGCAAACCCTGCGGGACTACGGTTACAAATTAACCAAAGTCCCTTTGCTATGTGATAATGAGAGTGCCATCAAGATGGCGGATAATCCCGTCGAGCATAGCCGCACTAAACACATAGCCATTCGGTATCATTTTCTTAGGGATCACCAACAAAAGGGAGATATCGAGATTTCTTACATTAACACTAAAGATCAATTAGCCGATATCTTTACCAAGCCTCTTGATGAACAAACTTTTAACAAACTTAGACATGAGCTCAATATTCTTGATTCGCGCAACTTCTTTTGTTGATTTGCACACATAGCTCTTTTATATACCTTTGATCATGTCTCTTTCATATGCTATGACTAATATGTTTTTCAAGTCTATTTCAAACCAAGTCATAGGTGTATTGAAAGGGAATTGGAGTCTTCGGCGAAGACAAAGGCTTCCACTCCGTAACTCATCCTTCGCCGTTGCTCCGCACCGCTCTCCATCTTTGGGGGAGAGCAAAAGGACTTCGTCTTTGGTACAATCTTCACTCATTTATTTATGACCAAAGGGGAAGAAAGTACTTAAAGGGCTCTAATGATTCCGTTTTTGGCAATTCATGCCAAAGGGGGAGAGAGTATGAGCCCAAAGCAAAAGGACCGCACCACCACCTATTTTTAAAATTGGAGATTTTCAATTGGTAAATTTCAAATTGGCATCCCATTGTGTTCAAAAGGGGGAGAAAGTAGTATTTCAAAAATGACATATCAAAACCCTCTTGAACACTAAGAGGAGGATCTCATTTAGGGGGAGTTTTTGTTTAGTCAAAGGAAAAGCATTTGAAACTGTCGGCGTTCCGAGACCGGGGGGTCCCCGAGCCGACGAGTGAGTGTGCCGCGTGCCCCAGCCCAGATGGGTCGAGCGTGTGGGCGAGCGCGAAGGGGGGAACAGAGAGAGCGGTCGGTGGCCGGAGCCGGGTCGTGAGGGAGTCGGAGAATTCCCGCGGCCTTCGTGTTCGTCCCGCGCCCAGGTCGGGTGCGCTTGCAGTAGGGGGTTACAAGCGTCCGCGCGAGGTGAGGGGAAGCGAGCGGCCCCGAGAGAGCGCGTGCCCCTGCCCTTCGTCCCCGCGAGGCCAACCTTCTCTAAGAAGGCCCTGGTCCTTCCTTTTATAGTCGTAAGGAGAGGATCCAGGTGTACAAGATGGGGGTGTAGCAAGGTGCTACGTGTCTAGCGAGGGAGAGCTAGCGCCCTAAGTACATGCCAAGGTGGCAGCCGGAGAGATCTTGGCGCCCTGTTGGTGTGGCGTCGTGGCTGTTGGAGGAGTAACGGAGCCGGACGGAGGGACAGCTATCGGAGTGGCTGGGCCCTTGCTGACGTCCTCCTGCTTTCGTAAGGGAGCTGAGAGCCGCCGTCGTCATGGTCTAGCGGGGCGCCATCATTGCCTATCTGGCGTTGCTGGCCAGATGGGACGCCGGTCTTGTTCTCTGCGACCCAAGTCGGCTCAGGGCAGAGTGATGATGACGCTACCTGTTGACGTGGCGGTCTCGTGTCCTAGGTCGGGCGTCGTGGAGGTTCCTCCGAAGCCGAGGTCGAGTCCGTCCTGCAAGACAGAGACAGAGTCCGAGCCCTGGGTCAGGCGAGGCGGAGATCGTTCGGCAGAGGCTGAGGCGGAGTCCGAGCCCTGGGTCGGGCGAGGCGGAGTTCGTCGTCTTCCGGGGCCTTAGCCCGAGTCCGAGCCCTGGGTCGGGCGGAGCGGAGTTCGCCGTCTTCCGGGGTCTTAGCCCGAGTCCGAGCCCTGGGTCGGGCAGAGCCTCCTATGGCACCTCTGGCGAAGTCTGGTCGCCCGTCGGTCTTACCTTTTGTGTTAAACGCCCCGGTGACTGGGTCGGTTGGCGCGGTGATTTAGTCAGGGTTTCTTCTTATCGAAGGCGGGGCCTCGGGCGAGCCGGAGATGCGTCTGCCGTGAAAGAGGAGGCCTCAGGCGAGACGGAGTCATCTTAGGGTCGGCTGCCCTCGCCCGAGGCTAGGCTCGGGCGTGGCGTGATCAAGTCACTCGTATGGACTGATCCCTGACTTAATCAAACCCATCAGGCCTCTGCAGCTTTATGCTGATGGGGGTTACCAGCTGAGAATTAGGCGTCTTGAGGGTACCCCTAATTATGGTCCCCGACAGTAGCCCCCGAGCCTCAAAGAGAGTGTTAACACTCGCTTGGAGGCTTGCGTCGCACTTTTTTGCAAGGGGACCAGCCTTTCTCGGTGGTACTTTGTTCCGGTGGGTGCGCGCGAGCGCACCCGCCGGGTGTAGCCCCCGAGGCCTCGGAGGAGTGGTTTCACTCCTTCGAGGTCTTAATGCCTTGCGCAATGCCTCGGCTGGTCTGGCGGTTCCCTCATGCGAGCAGGGCGTAACCCAGGTGCACTGTCGGGGCCCAAGTTCTCGGGCTGGTATGTTGACGCTGTCAACGGTTTGGCCGGAGCCGGTTTTGCGAGAGCAGCCCCCGAGCCTCCGCACGGAGCGAGAGGACGATCAGGGACAGACTCGGCTTTTTTATATACGCCCCTACGTCGCCTTTCCGCAAGGAGGAGGGGGGGAGTGCGCCATGTTACCCTCGATGGGCACCGAACATGGTGTCTCCGGTGAGCTGCAATCGGGTAATCCGAGTGGACGTCCGTGCCCCGTTCGTTAGGGGTCGGCTAGGGGCCCGGAGGCACGCCCAAAAGTACCTGCGGGTGATCTGCCGGACCCGGTCCCCTAGCGACGGGGTCCGAGGGCTCGTTGCCTCCCTCCGATGGGATTCCGTTACAGAGTTGTTCCCGCTGGTCTCGGAAATGTCCTAGGGTACCTCGGGAGCGCAGCCCGAGCCTTGGTTATGTATCGAACGTACCCCTGGTCATCCCTCGCTCGGCGTCTGAGGCGACTGTGAACCCTTCGACAGGCCAGCCTTCGAACCCCTGATCAGTAGGGGGCACGGAGCCCGAGTAGCCTGAGGCGGTCGTGGGACCTTTCGGGGGCCGACCTTCGAACCCCTGACCAGTAGTGGGTGTCGGGCCCACGCGATCTGAGGCGGCTGTTGAACCCTTCGGGGGGCCAGCCTTCGAACCCCTGATCAGTAGGGAGGCTCGGAGCCTAGTTCCTTCACGGGGAAGGATCCCTTTGGGGTTATCCCCCTTCTCGGTCCCTGTTGCAAGAGATAGAGAAAGAAGGAAAAGGGAAAAAGGATTCGAAATTGAACGTCGTGGCGTACCTTTTTCCGGTGCGGTTGTTTTGGCGAAGGCGAAACGTCACCAGCCGCTCCCGCCCGTAGCGCTGCTCGTCGAGCCGCGGAGTTAATGCGCCGGGGTGAGTAGTTGGCGAGGTTGCCGTTGCGCGTGCGCGAGCCGTTCGAGGTACGGGCCACGGGCGCGTCGTCTTCACGCCGTGAGAGGGGGTTCTCTTGCTGCCTCCGGATGGGACATGAGCTTGGCAGATGGCGTGACCGCTGCTCTCGCGCGCCTGCCACCGTCATTACTGTCGGCCCATTTTTGACCGCTTTTGACCGCTGCGCCAGGCTGGCGCTGCTGGGTCGCGGGCTGGGTCGCCTCGAATCGCGGTATTGGTTCCGCAATCGAGGAGGTGCGGTGGTGGAGCGAGTGGCACAGCGGCTCGCATGCAGCACCCGGCGCGCCAGTTGCACGACGCGTGGGCTTGAGCCGTCGCGCTGGCTTGTCAGGAGTCGGAGAGGCGCGTCCACTTGGCGCGGTTGCATGCCGCCTGCATGGCCGCCTGCCCCTTTCGCCCGCTGGTCCGGGCAAAAGTGGAGGGTTACTTGTAACCGCTGGGTGGTTGCGTGCGTCGTGCGCGGCGGTTCGGCTTCTTCTGCTTAGAGCCGGTCTGCATGACAGGTGGGCCCCAGCCCCCGCGCCGCAGGGGAGGACTTTGGAGGCGTGTTGGAGAAGACTCAGCTCGTGACGGTTGAGGGCGCAAGCAGGGGGAGGTGCCTTTAAAAGGAGGGCGACCCCTTTCGTAAGGTGACCATGTCTCCTTCCTCCCCTATGCATTGTGTCTCTCCATCTTCCGAGCCCCCGGATGGGGGAAACCGCCGTCTTTTCGCCCCATCGCCGGAGGAACGCAACTCCGTGGGGGTCGGTACCTTTCAGCCATCGTTCGGCTTCAAGGATTTTCATCGTGCAGCCCGGTTGCCCCCCTCGGCTGGGGGTCACCCGAGACGGTGACCACCAGCTCCTGGGTGGGGAGGGGCAAACTGGACTGCGGTCCCGGCGCTGCCCTCAGTGTTGAGGGTGTTTGTCATCCTCGCCGGGGCGGGGAGCGAGGCGAGCCGGGGCCCCACCTTCTACGCGGGTCGGCGGGCCACCTCATTTTCTAGCTTCTGGTGGTGGCAATCGCCTTTTAGCCCCACGGCGGGGACATCCTCCAGTCATGCCGGGGAAGGAGAACTGCTGCTGCCCAACTAGGATGCAACATTCCGTCTTCCTCCTCGCATTCGCAGCGAGGGCGGCTGCGAGGATCTGCCGGGGTGCTTAGGGGCGTCCCGCGTTTGCTGGTGATTCGCCCAGAGCTTGTCGCTCCACGGGCTTCCCTGGCGGGGAGGTTGTCCGTACCCGCGGGGGCGGAACCGGAGTTCCGTTTGTAATGGCACTTCGAGTGCCGGGTTTTTTGTTCATTTCGGCTTTCGGGGCCTGAACATGTATGTAATTACGGCGCGGAGCCGTGTTTTTTCCTCATTTTCGAGCACTACGACTCGTCTGCTGATTGTCTGAACCGCTTCACCAAGCGTGAGTTGCCCCGTGTCGAGGTGACGAGTGAGGTATCCGTATCCCGGAGGCGTAGGAATCCCTCGGCTCGGTCGGACCTGTTGCCCGAGGCTCCTCTAGCTTAGTTAGAGAAACCCCTCGGCCGCTCTTCGACGAGCCGAGGCCGGGGGTAGCGATATCAGCATGAGCAGAGGCGGAGTTGACTCGAAAATGAAACCTGGTTGGCCGGAGCCTAGCCAGGTTGTCCGTTGGCAGGATCGTCGTCGGAGTTGATCAGCCGAGGCTTCGGACCGAGCAGGCGCCCTCGGAAGGCGGTCGGCCGAGGCCCCGGAGGTGGCCGGCCGAGCCGTCCGCTCGGGCCGGGTTCTCGGAGAAGTCCCTGGCAGAGATTGCTCGAGCGTGGTGATGACGTCGTCCTTCGGAGCAGAGGCCCTCGGACCGCGTCGCCGTCCGAGGCTAGGTCGGGCCTTGCTGAAGGTGCTACCCATGCCGAGGGTGTCATCGCCCTCTTCCAGCGTCAAGATCCGAGCCTGCAGGGTCAAATCGTCTTGTAGCGTGGGCCTTGTGCGGCCGTCGAGGCCAGAACACACACCCTTGCTGCGTTATAAAGCTGCGTCTCTTTTCCTCTTGTTTCGAGTATCTGGACTTTTTGTCGGTAGCAGGGATGCTAGTGCGGGCAAGAGTTGCTTCTCGCGGAAGGCGATGAGTGAGGTATCCGTATCCCGGAGGCGTGGGAGTCCCTCGGCTCGGTCGGCCTTGCCGCTTACGCGTACCTTTACCCGTCCATGAGGCCCTGTCACTGGCTCAGTCGAGAAGGCTCGAAGAATCGCTTCGGCAGAAGAGCTTCCGTACGTAAGGACTCGTTCGATCCGCGGATTCGCCTTATCCGAGCGCGAGTTACTTATCGCAGAAGGTGATGAGTGAGGTATCCGTATCCCGGAGGCGTAGGAGTCCCTCGGCTCGGTCAGCCTTGACTGCTTACGTGTACCCCGTCGTTTCCAGGACCCGCTTTTCGAAGTAGTCAAAAAGCACGAAAGACGTTCTGGTAAAAGAGATTTTCTTTTCGAGGAAAATTTTGACGCAGAGGGGGTTTCCCCCCTTTTAGCCCCCGAGGGAGGGTCGGGCTTTGCCGAGGCGAGGCCGACCCTTCCTTGTTGACTAAACTTTGCGTGGGTGCGAGGTATATGAACAATCTTGGAAATATCTCAAGGGTAGAAACGACGTAGCTGTTGGATGTTCCAAGCGTTGCCGTAGACCTCGCCTTGACTGTTGGCCAGCTTGTACGTTCCGGGCTTCAGAACTTTGGCGATGACGAACGGCCCCTCCCAGGGGGGCGTGAGCTTGTGCCTCCCTCGGGCGTCTTGCCGCAGCCGAAGCACCAGGTCGCCCACCTGGAGGTCTCGGGGTCGGACCCCTCGGGCGTGGTAGCGTCGCAGGGACTGCTGATACCGCGCCGAGTGTAGTAAGGCCCTGTCCCGAGCCTCGTCCAGCCGGTCCAGCGAGTCTTCTCGGCTAGCTTGGTTGCTTTCTTCGTTGTAGGCCCTCGTCCTCGGGGAGCCGTATTCCAGGTCCGCGGGCAGGACGGCCTCGGCCCCGTAGACCAGGAAGAACGGCGTGAAACCCGTGGCTCGGCTTGGCGTCGTCCTCAGGCTCCAGACCACCGAGGGGAGTTCCTTCACCCACCGCTTGCCGAACTTGTTGAGGTTGTTGTAGATCCGAGGCTTGAGCCCTTGTAGGATCATGCCATTGGCACGCTCTACTTGCCCATTCGACATGGGATGAGCTACGGCGGCCCAGTCCACCCGGATGTTGTGATCCTCGCAAAAATCCAAGAATTTTTTGCCGGTGAACTGGGTGCCAATGTCGGTGATGATTGAGTTCGGGACCCCGAAGCGATGGATGATGTTGGTGAAGAACGCCACCGCCTGCTCGGACCTGATGCTGTTCAGGGGTCGGACCTCGATCCATTTGGAGAATTTGTCGATGGCGACCAGCAGGTGCGTGTAGCCCCCGGGCGCCTTCTGCAGAGGGCCGATGAGGTCCAGACCCCACACAGCGAAGGGCCAGGTGATGGGTATCGTCTGTAGAGCCTGAGCGGGCAGGTGGGTCTGCTTCGCATAGAATTGGCACCCTTCGCAGGCGCGGACAATTCTAGTGGCGTCGGCCACCGCCGTTGGCCAGTAGAAGCCTTGGCGGAAAGCGTTCCCGACGAGGGTTTGAGGTGCTGCATGGTGACCGCAAGCCCCCGAGTGTATTTCCCGCAGGAGTTCCTGACCTTCGGCGATGGAGATACATCGCCGGAGGATGCCTGAGGGGCTTCGGTGGTAGAGCTCCTTCTCATCGCCCAGCAAGACGAACGATTTGGCGCGTCGCGCTACCCGCCGAGCCTCGGCTCGGTCGAGGGGCAGTTCTCCTCGGTGGAGATATTGCAGGTATGGGGTCTGCCAATCTTGATCTGGCACGACCCCGTCCTGCTCCTCCTCGATGCGCAGCGCTTCGCCCTCGGGTTCCGAGGGTTCCTCGGGTTGAGCCGAGGATGGCTCGGGCTGGGCCGAGGTCACCTCGGACGAGGCCGAGGGTGCCTCGAGCTCGGGCGCGTCGCCTATCTTGACGGAGGGTTGATGCAGGTCCCGGGAGAAGACGTCCGGGGGAACCGTCGTTCGCCCCGAGGCTATCTTCGCCAGCTCGTCCGCAGTCTCGTTGTAGCGCCGGGCGATGTGGTTGAGCTCAAGCCCGTAGAACTTGTCTTCCAGGCGTCGAACCTCCTCACAGTAGGCCTCCATCTTCGGGTCGCGGCAGAGGGAGTTCTTCATGACTTGGTCGATGACGAGCTGCGAGTCGCCTCGTGCATCGAGGTGTCGGACCCCTAGCTCGATGGCGATTCGCAATCCGTTGATCAGAGCCTTGTACTCAGCCACATTGTTGGACGCCGGGAAATGGAGGCGGAGCACGTAGCGCAGGTGTTTCCCGAGGGGCGAGACGAAAAGCAGGCCCGCGCCGGCCCCCGTCTTCATCAGCGACCCGTCGAAAAACATGGTCCAGAGCTCCGGCTGGATCGGAGCCGTCGGCAACTGGGTATCGACCCATTCGGCTACGAAATCCGCCAGTACCTGGGACTTGATGGACTTCCGAGGGGCAAACGAGATTGCCTCGCCCATGATTTCCACCGCCCACTTCGCGATCCACCCCGAGGCCTCTCGGCACTGGATGATCTCCCCCAGGGGGAAGGATGACACCACAGTCACCGGATGGGACTCGAAGTAATGTCGCAGCTTTCGCCTCGTCAGGATCACTGCGTATAGCAGCTTCTGGACTTGTGGGTAGCGGATCTTGGTCTCGGACAGCACTTCGCTGACGAAGTAAACTGGCCTCTGAATGGGCAAAGCATGCCCCTCTTCCTGCCTTTCGACCACGATCGCGGCGCTGACCACCTGAGTGGTTGCGGCGACGTAGACCAAGAGGGTTTCTCCATCAGCTGGGGGTACCAAGACGGGCGCCTGGGTGAGGAGCGCCTTCAGGTTCCCGAGGGCTTCCTCGGCTTCGGGAGTCCAAGTGAAGCACTCGGCCTTCCTTAAGAGGCGGTACAGGGGCAGGCCTCTTTCGCCGAGGCGCGAGATGAAATGGCTCAAGGCCGCGAGGCATCCCATGACCCTCTGTACGCCTTTTAAGTCCTTGATGGGCCCCATGCTTGTGATGGCCGCGATCTTCTCCGGGTTGGCTTCGATGCCACGCTTGGAGACGATGAATCCCAAAAGCATGCCCCGGGGCACCCCGAAGACGCACTTCTCGGGATTGAGCTTGACGCCCTTCGCCTTGAGACACCGGAATGTCAGTTCGAGGTCGGAGAGAAGGTCGGAGGCTTTCCTCGTCTTGACTACGATGTCGTCGACGTAGGCCTCGACCGTGCGACCGATGTGTTTGCCGAACACCTGGTTCATGCACCGCTGGTACGTTGCACCCGCGTTCCTCAAACCGAACGGCATTGTGACATAACAGTACATGCCGAAGGGCGTGATGAAAGAGGTCGCGAGCTGGTCGGACTCTTTCATCTTGATTTGATGATACCCTGAGTAGGCATCGAGGAAAGACAGGGTTTCGCACCCTGCAGTGGAGTCCACGATCTGATCGATGCGAGGTAGAGGGTAGGGGACCTTCGGACATGCTTTGTTGAGACCAGTGTAGTCTACACACATCCGCCACTTCCCCCCTTTTTTCCTCACAAGTACAGGGTTGGCAAGCCATTCGGGATGGAATACCTCTTTAATGAACCCTGCTGCCATCAACTTGTGGATCTCCTCGCCTATCACCCTGCGCCTTTCCTCGTTGAATCGGCGCAGAGGCTGTCTGACCGGTCGGGCCCCGGCCCGAATATCCAGCGAGTGCTCGGTGACATCCCTCGGTATGCCGGGCATGTCCGAGGGACTCCACGCAAAGACGTCGGCGTTTGCGCGGAGAAAGTCGACGAGCACTGCTTCCTATTTGGGGTCGAGCCCGGATCCGATCCGAATCTGCTTGGAGGTGTCGCCACTGGGGTCGAGAGGGACGGCCTTAACCGTCTCCGCTGGCTCGAAGTTGCCGGCATGTCGCTTCACGTCCGGCACCTCTCGGGAGAGGCTTTCCAGGTCGGCAATGAGGGCCTCGGACTCGGCGAGGGCCTCGGCGTACTCCACGCACTCCACATCGCATTCGAATGCGTGTTTGTACGTGGGGCCGACGGTGATGACCCCGTTGGGGCCCGGCATCTTGAGCTTCAGGTAGGTGTAGTTGGGGATGGCCATGAACTTCGCGTAGCATGGCCTTCCCAACACTGCGTGGTAGGTTCCTCGGAACCCGACCACCTCGAACGTCAAAGTCTCCCTTCGGAAGTTGGAGGGTGTTCCGAAGCAAACAGGGAGGTCAAGCTGTCCGAGGGGCTGGACACGCTTCCCGGGGATGATCCCATGGAAGGGCGCAGCGCCTGCTCGGACGGATGACAGATCGACGCACAGGAGCCTGAGGGTCTCAGCGTAGATGATGTTGAGGCAGCTGCCTCCATCCATCAGGACCTTGGTGAGCCTGACGTCGCCGATGATGGGATCGACGACGAGCGGGTACTTCCCTGGGCTCGGCACGTGGTCGGGGTGGTCGTCCCGGTCGAAGGTGATGGGCTTGTCGAACCAGTCTAGGTAGACTGGCGCCGCCACCTTCGCCGAGCAGACCTCCCGACGCTCTTGCTTACGATGCCGAGCCGAGGCGTTTGCCGCATGCCCTCCGTAGATCATGAAGCAGTCGCGGACCTCTGGGAACTCTCCTGCTTGGCGACCCTCCCTTTTGTCGTCGTCGCGGGCCTTGCCACCCTCTGCAGGTGGCCCGGCCCTGTGGAAGTGGCGCCGAAGCATGACGCACTCCTCGAGGGTGTGCTTGACGGGCCCCTGATGGTAGGGGCACGTCTCCTTGAGTGCCTTGTCGAAGAGGTTAGCACCTCCGGGGGGCTTCCGAGGGTTCTTGTGCTCGGCGGCGGCGACAAGGTCTGCATCGGGAACGTCGCGTTTCGCTTGCGACTTCCTCCTGCCTTTCTTCTTGGCGCCGCGCGGAGTAGACGCCTCGGGGGGCATCTTCCGACGGGCGGCCCTGGGGCTGCTTGTCCTTTCGGAAGATGGCCTCTACCGCCTCCTGGCCGGAGGCGAACTTGGTGGCGATGTCCATCAGCTCGCTCGCCCTGGAGGGGGTCTTGCGACCCAACTTGCTCACCAGGTCACGGCAAGTGGTGCCGGCGAGGAACACGCCGATGACATCGGAGTCGGTGATGTTGGGCAGCTCGGTGCGCTGCTTCGAGAACCGCCGGATGTAGTCTCGGAGAGACTCTCCCGGCAGTTGCCGACAGCTTCGGAGGTCCCAGGAATTCCCGGGGCGCACGTACGTGCCCTGGAAGTTGCCAGCGAAAGCTTGGACCAGATCTTCCCAGTTGGAAATCTGCCCCGGAGGCAGGTGCTCCAACCAGGCACGAGCGGTGTCGGAGAGGAACAGGGGGAGGTTGCGGATGATGAGGTTGTCGTCGTCCGTCCCACCCAGTTGACAGGCCAGGCGGTAGTCTGCAAGCCACAATTCCGGTCTCGTTTCCCCCGAGTACTTCGTGATAGTAGTCGGGGGTCGGAATCGGGGCGGAAATGGCGCCCGCCGAATGGCTCGGCTAAAGACCTGCGGACCGGGTGGTTCGGGCGAGGGACTCCGATCCTCCCCGCTGTCGTAGCGTCCCCCACGCCTGGGGTGATAGCCTCGGCGCACCCTTTCGTCGAGGCGTGCCCGACGGTCGCGATGAGGGTGCTCGTCGCCGAGGTGGCCCGGGGCCGCGGGCGCGGTGTTGCTGAGAGCACCTAGAGGGGGGGGTGAATAGGTGATCCTGTAAAAACTTAAGCCACAAAAACTTGTTATGTGTTAGCACGATTATTGCCAAGTGGCTAAGGTGAAGTCTCAACAAAACACAATACCACAAGAGATCAAGACAGAGGTGACACGGTGGTTTATCCCGTGGTTCGGCCAAGCCAATGCTTGCCTACTTCCACGTTGTGGCGTCCCAACGGACGAGGGTTGCAATCAACCCCTCTCAAGCGGTCCAAAGACCCACTTGAATACCACGGTGTTTTGCTTTTCCTTTCACTATCCCGTTTGCAAGGAATCTCCACAAATTGGAGTCTCTTGCCCTTACAAGTATATGATCACAAAGAAAGCACAGAGTAAGGGAGGGAAGCAACACACACAAATCCACAACAAAAGCGCACACACACGGCCAAGACTCGAGCTCGAATGACTATCTCAGAGTTCACACTAGAACAGAGCTCGAATCACTTAGAATCACAAACGAATGCGCAAAGAACTTGTGTGGATGATCAAGAATGCTCAAGAGTTGCTTATGTGTATCCTCCATGCGCCTAGGGGCTCCTTTTATAGCCCCAAGGCAGCTAGGAGCCGTTGAGAGCAAATCCGGAAGGCCATCCTTGCCTTCTGTCGTCGGGGGCACCGGACAGTCCGGTGCACACCGGACATGTCCGGTGACCGATTTCTTTCCTTATCCAGCGCTTCCCGACCGTTGCAGACCGGCGGAGATCTGAGAGCCGTTGGCGCACCGAACAGTCCGGTGCACACCGGACAGTCCGGTGCCGTCTTTCGACCGTTGGCTCGGCCACGTGTCTCGCGCGGATTGCGCGGCCGACCGTTGGCCCTGGCCGACCGTTGGCTCACCGGACAGTCCGGTGCACACCGGACAGTCCGGTGAATTTTAGCCGTACGCCGTCGGCGAATTCCCGAGAGCAGCCAGTTCGAGTTGAGGCAGCCTGGCGCACCGGACACTGTCCGGTGCACACCGGACAGTCCGGTGCTCCAGACCGAGCTGGGACTTGGCTGCACACAGCCAAGTCATTCTCTCCCCTTTTCTCTTTTTCTTCTTTCTGTTTCTAACACTTAGACAAATATGTTAGTCCACAAAACCAATGTACTAAGGCTTAGAAACATACCTTTACTTCATGATTTGCACCTTGTTCATCCATGTACATAAATTCACAATTAAGCACATGTGTTGGGCACTAAATCACCAAAATACTTAGAAATGGCCCAAGGGCACATTTCCCTTTCAGTTGCGCGTGCGCCCGGTGAAGACCGAGGCTTCCCGCGTGAGTCGGGAAGTCGCGGCACGAGGTTCCGAGGGGTACCCCTGCCTTCGGGAGGCAGAGCTTTCGGCCCGCCGAGCCGCAGCGCCTTCCAGGAGATGCTTGAGTTCTCCCTGGATTCGCCGACCCTCGGTGGTTGATGACTCCGGCATTGCGCGGAGGAGCATCGCTGCGGCGGCCAGGTCCTGACCGGTTCCGCCGGACGCGGGTGGCGGTCTGTCCCTGGCATCGTTGGTGATGCGGTGCTGGAGACCTTGGGGCAGGTGACGTATTCCTCCGGCCGGGGGCTGGCTCGCCCATACCTGCCCGATGTTCTGGCGGATTACCTCGAGCGCTCCTGCTTCCTCATCGAGCCCGGCCTGCGCCCCGCGGACTTGCTCGAGCTGTGGGCCGTGACCCCCCGCCGGAACGGGGACCACAGCTAGCTCCCGCGGGATGTCGGCGCGAGGCGCTGGCCTAGGGGGATCACCATCCTCCGGCATGCCGAGACAGCCGCCTCCGGAGGGATCCCCTAGCTCGATGTGGAAACATTCGCAGCTCGGGCCGCAGTCCTTGTCGCCAAGGCTGCGGCTGCCGTCGGAACAGTCGGAGAGGCAGTAGTCACATGCGGTCATGAAGTCCCGCATGGCACTAGGGTTGCCAGATCCGGAGAAATCCCAGCAGATGCTGGGGTCTTCATCTTCCTCGGACCCAGAGGGTCCGTAGGTCGAGACACCCGTCAATCGGTCCCAAGGCGACCGCACACGAAACCCCAGAGAGGTTGCACTCGCCTCAATGTGAGCGCCCGCCAAAGCGAGGTCGCCAGGCGGGCTGAGGTCGAGTCGAAATGACGAAAGATGGGGAGCAGTCGGTACCTTTTTGTCGACGAGGAGCGACGAAGTCACGTCGGGGGCTGACCGCGCCATCGTCTTGGGTACGAGGGCGACGTCCTGCAGGCCCTCCGTGAGCGTGCTGGCGTCGTCCATCTGCTCGGGGTCGACGTGTTGCGGGGGGATGACGCTCGCCTTCGCCTCGAACGCGAGGGCAACGCTTAGCGTGTCCTCCGTTGAGGCGCCGGGGATGTCGATTTGCTCGACAGCCGTCGGAGCGCGGCCTCCCGCTCGGCCCTGGTTGCCCCTCCTCCTCCTCCTCCGACGGCGAGGGAGAGGATGGGGTGAACTCGAAAGTCGTCCTTCCCCCACGCGGGAAAGGCGTCGTCGATTCCGCCGCTGGCGGGCGGGTTGTCCGCCACCATTGTCGCTGTCGCGCGGCGGTAGAAGGAGTATCATGTCGTAGCTGCCGTCGAAGGACATGAACTCGAGACTCCCGAAACGGAGCACCGTCCCGGGTTGAAGAGGTCGTTGGAGACTGCCCATCTGGAGCTTGACGGGAAACTGCTCGTCAACACGCAGCGTGCCCCTACCTGGCGCGCCAACTGTCGGCGTTCCGAGACCGGGGGGTCCCCGAGCCGACGAGTGAGTGTGCCGCGTGCCCCAGCCCAGATGGGTCGAGCGCGTGGGCGAGCGCGAAGGGGGGAACAGAGAGAGCGGTCGGTGGCCGGAGCCGGGTCGTGAGGGAGTCGGAGAATTCCCGCGGCCTTCGTGTTCGTCCCGCGCCCAGGTCGGGTGCGCTTGCAGTAGGGGGTTACAAGCGTCCACGCGAGGTGAGGGGAAGCGAGCGGCCCCGAGAGAGCGCCTGCCCCTGCCCTTCGTCCCCGCGAGGCCAACCTTCTCTAAGAAGGCCCTGGTCCTTCCTTTTATAGCCGTAAGGAGAGGATCCAGGTGTACAAGATGGGGGTGTAGCAAGGTGCTACGTGTCTAGCGAGGGAGAGCTAGCGCCCTAAGTACATGCCAAGGTGGCAGCCGGAGAGATCTTGGCGCCCTGTTGGTGTGGCGTCGTGGCTGTTGGAGGAGTAACGGAGCCGGACGGAGGGACAGCTATCGGAGTGGCTGGGCCCTTGCTGACGTCCTCCTGCTTTCGTAAGGGAGCTGAGAGCCGCCGTCGTCATGGTCTAGCGGGGCGCCATCATTGCCTATCTGGCGTTGCTGGCCAGATGGGACGCCGGTCTTGTTCTCTGCGACCCAAGTCGGCTCAGGGCAGAGTGATGATGACGCTACCTGTTGACGTGGCGGTCTCGTGTCCTAGGTCGGGCGTCGTGGAGGTTCCTCCGAAGCCGAGGTCGAGTCCGTCCTGCAAGACAGAGACAGAGTCCGAGCCCTGGGTCGGGCGAGGCGGAGATCGTTCGGCAGAGGCTGAGGCGGAGTCCGAGCCCTGGGTCGGGCGAGGCGGAGTTCGTCGTCTTCCGGGGCCTTAGCCCGAGTCCGAGCCCTGGGTCGGGCGGAGCGGAGTTCGCCGTCTTCCGGGGTCTTAGCCCGAGTCCGAGCCCTGGGTCGGGCAGAGCCTCCTATGGCACCTCTGGCGAAGTCTGGTCGCCCGTCGGTCTTACCTTTTGTGTTAAACGCCCCGGTGACTGGGTCGGTTGGCGCGGTGATTTAGTCAGGGTTTCTTCTTATCGAAGGCGGGGCCTCGGGCGAGCCGGAGATGCGTCTGCCGTGAAAGAGGAGGCCTCAGGCGAGACGGAGTCATCTTAGGGTCGGCTGCCCTCGCCCGAGGCTAGGCTCGGGCGTGGCGTGATCAAGTCACTCGTATGGACTGATCCCTGACTTAATCAAACCCATCAGGCCTCTGCAGCTTTATGCTGATGGGGGTTACCAGCTGAGAATTAGGCGTCTTGAGGGTACCCCTAATTATGGTCCCCGACAGAAACAGGGGGAGAAAATTTCAAATCTTGAAAATGCTTCGTAAAGTCTTATTCATTTACCTTTGACTATTTGCAAAAGAACTTTGAAAAGGATTTACAAAAGAATTTGCAAAAACAAAATCCGTGGTGCAAGCGTGGTCCAAAATGTTAAAAATGAAGAAACAATCCATGCATATCTTGTAAGTATTTATATTGGCTCAATTCCAAGCAACCTTTGCACTTACATTATGCAAACTAGTTCAATTATGCACTTCTATATTTGCTTTGGTTTGTGTTGGCATCAATCACCAAAAAGGGGGAGATTGAAAGGGAATTAGGCTTACACCTAGTTCCTAAATAATTTTGGTGGTTGAATTGCCCAACACAAATAATTGGACTAACTAGTTTGCTCTAGTGTATGAGTTATACAGGTGTCAAAGGTTCACAACAAGCCAATTAAAAAGACCAAAGTTGGGTTCAAAATAGAGAGCTAAAGGCATCCCGAAAGGCTCCCTAGTCTGGCGCACCGGACTGTCCGGTGGCGCACCGGACAGTGTCCGGTGCACCAGGGGACTTCGCGCTGAACTCCTCAGCCTCGGGAATTTCCAGAGCCAGCGCGCTATAATTCACCGGACTGTCCGGTGTACACCGGACAGTGTCCGGTGCTCCAAGAAGACGTGGCTCTGGAACTTGGCAGCCTCGGGAATTTGCAACGGCTGCTCCACTATAATTCACCGGACATGTCCGGTGTACACCGGACTGTCCGGTGTAACTGCGGGGCAACGGCTACTTCGCGCCAATGGTCACCTGCAACGGCATTTAATGCGCGCCAGAGCGCGCAGAAGTCAGGCACGCGCGTAGTGGCGCACCGGACACTCTACAGTGCATGTCCGGTGCGCCACCGGACATCCAGGCAGGCCCAGAAGTCAGAGCTCCAACGGTCGGAATCCAACGGCTTTGGTGACGTGGCTGGCGTACCGGACATGTCCGGTGTACACCGGACTGTCCGGTGCACCATACGACAGTCAGCCCCACCAAACGGTTAGTTTGGTGGTTGGGGCTATAAATACCCCCAACCACCCACCATTCATTGCATCCAAGTTTTTCCACTTCTCAACCACTTACAAGAGCTAGGCATTCAATTCTAGACACACCAAAGAGATCAAATCCTCTCCAATTCCACACAAGGCTTTAGTGATTAGAGAGAGATTTGCCGTGTTCTTTTGAGCTCTTGCGCTTGGATTGCTTCTTTTCTTTCTCACTTGTTCTTGTGATCAAAACTCCATTGTAATCAAGGCAAGAGGCACCAATTGTGTGGTGGCCCTTGCGGGGAAGTTTTGTTCCCGGTTTTGATTTGAGAAGAGAAGCTCACTCGGTCCGAGGGACCGTTTGAGAGAGGGAAAGGGTTGAAAGAGACCCGGTCTTTGTGACCTCCTCAACGGGGAGTAGGTTCGCGAGAACCGAACCTCGGTAAAACAAATCCGCGTGTCACACTCTTCATTTGCTTGCGATTTGTTTTGCTCCCTCTCTCTCGGACTCATTATTATTTCTAACGCTAACCCGGCTTGTAGTTGTGATTAATTGTGTAAATTTCAGTTTCGCCCTATTCACCCCCCCCCCCTCTAGGCGACTATCACTAGGGCTGGGCAAAAAACCCGTAACCCGAAACCCGAACCCGGAATACCCGAACCCGAACCCGAAATACCCGAAACCCGAATTTTGTTCGGGAATTTCGGGTAGCAACTTGCAAAACCCGAATTTAGTTCGGGTAATTCGGGTATCACAATCGGGTACCCGAAATACCCGAATTACCCGAACTTTAATGTGTCATGTACTCATGTCATGCTTAATTATTAATTTGTACATTTATAATTATGTGTATGTGTGCATAACTTGTGATTGTAGATTGCTTGTGTTTTATATGTCCATGTGTATCATTATTCAAACTATATTTTTATACTAATTTAATAGGGTGTATGTGTTTTTATGAAGGTGACACAATAGTTCGGGTAGTTCGGGAATACCCGAACCCGAACCCGAAATTTCGGGTATTGCAAAATCCGTTGTAATTTCGGGTATCGATTCTCAAAACCCGAAATTTTAAAAACCCGAATTACGCGAACCGAAATTTTTGGGTAACCCGAACGCCCACCCCTAACTATCACTATGGCTGATGCACTTTGAAAATCTACACCGAGAGCATTTTCTTCTCTCTTTTCAAATGAGCTAACTCTCATATGATTTTCTAAACATATTAATTTAAGCCTATCTAACATTTTTAAAGTGTTTTCAATAAACATTTTCACTTGTTCTCACATGTGTCACTTAGGCCTATATGTGATACATATGATTTCAACACCTAGTAGCACTAGATGAACGAGTTGTCTAGTTAAACTCTCGTTTTAATAGTATGACCATCTATCCTAAATTCGATCACATATTTTATTGCATCTTTATTGGTAAAATAAAATTTGTTAGCTCACTTGTTCATCCATTATAACCATCATCATCCTCATTATGGTTGCCCACCTTGCTCAACCTTTGAATATGGAGTTGAACCTCTCTCATTCATAACACTTAGAGTAGAGGTTAGTCAAATAGTTGTCTTAACTATCAGAACCATTCATGGAGCTTTCATTAATGTCCAGAGTCTGGCGATCATCAAAACATCGTCAACTTGGGCTCGACACTATGCAGTAAGTGACCAGAGGTATCTAGCAGTGTCGGACTGGTCCAATGGTCCTTACTCCTTACCGACACTCATAGTCTAACGACTCTGTATGAAGTTTTCGGATCACTCTGGTCAATATATGCATATCTTGTTTGATGTGGCCATGTTTGCGACCATCGGATGAACACATCAGAGTTTGATGTTATCCCAAAAATAACTAGAGCTACATGGAGTGTCGTGTTAGTTAGGTGCCCATCACTGGACCAATGCTTAAGGTCCAACGATCACTATGATCATGAAAGTAAGGTTAATCGTTAGATAGGTACAATGCTAGCTAGTCTGACGTTATGCCTGTTAGAGTCTGACGACTATTAGAGGTGTCCACCACTAGCTCTCTTTCATCCATATTTGTGCATGGATGCTAACTCTAATGTGTCTCTTACATTTGTGTATACAATTTAGCTCTATTGAATTATGTTGTAGGTAACTTCACTAGCTATGTCTAATGCAATGCATGGAACCAATTCAGCTAGCTAGTGGCATTGAAGTAATAACCATTTTGAACTTTCATTTCTCTTCTTTGTAGTACAACAGCCATTTATCCTAAACCCAATTAAGCATGCACTCTATTGTGCCTTGAATTAATAAAACAAAAGTCACTAGCTTATACATTTGCGGCGCCCCTTCTATTTTGCTTTTCTCCTTTTTCTATATTAAGAACTTGATCACCCTTTATGGCCATCTCCATATTCTCATGGTTGTGTTTCTTTCTCAATTTTTAATCTTCATTATTACCATAATCGGAGTATAAGGTTAATCAGTTAGTTGTCTCAATTATATGAGAACCACTCATGGGCTTTCAAAAAGAGAGGGCCTAGATTGACTGCTTTAACCTAGATTGCATAAATCTTTTTACGGTAGATATAATAATATGTCTAGCAAAACATTAATTGTGATAACTAGATACATTATTTTATTGTTCCATAGGTTTTTTGGCTAATAAAAATTAACAGAACTACTCATATATGGAGCTTTCGAAGACGCCTAGATTGACTTTAACCTAGATTTCATAAATCTGCTTTTGCCGTAGAGATGACATATCTAGCAAAACATTGGCTGCGCAACTAGATACATTGTTTATTATTGCAAAGGTTTTTTTTTGAACAAACGCAGGAGAGCTACGTGTCATTATATTAAGGAGAAAAAACATAGGAGAGACAAGACTTGTCAACCCCTAATACAAAGGCCCCTAGGCCGAGACCCTCTGACATTAACACAACGCGCCACGCATTGCAAAGGTTTTGACTAATAAAAATTAGAGCCCCTTAGTTGGAAAAGTAGTTTTAAAGTTTTGTTATACCATTGCGTGTATATATATGCATGTGTGTACTAAAGGGACGTTACTACACAGATGCGTGTGATATCCCAACTACCGCCGCCCGGGGCCGGGATGGGGCGAGAGAATGGAAATAAATAAAGGGAAAAAGGGGGAAACGGAGGTTATAGCTAATACACAATAACAATAATTAAAAAGGCTAAGCACCTTTAACCCGTACAGGGTACTATTGCTTGGAGCTGCGACGATGATGACGAGACGGCGATAATGCATGTGGTGTGGTCGCCCGCTGCTTGCCGCCGTTGCCCCCACTGCATGCAGGCAGCTAGGTAGCTAGCAAATAGCGTGCGTCGCCATGGGCATGGCCATTGCTGCCTGCCAGGTCTATGGAGTTCGTTGTCGCATCGTCGGATTATTGTACTTGATCGCGCTCTCTCTAGCTATAGCTAGCTTCCCCGCACCTCAAGCTACCTGTGTGCTTTATTTCCTTAAATCTCCTCCAACCCATCATCCATTAGCCCACGCACGGCACGGGGGCCTTGCTTGCCCTTCCCCTTAGCTTGCTTCAACCCCACGTACTTTATCAGTAGCTAGTAGATCGAGTGCCGGCCCGCGCGCTGTCCGGCCCCTCACTCTCATCTCTCTCTCTCTCTCTCTCTCTCTCTCTCTCTCCTTCCCATTCGATCTTGCTGGGAGCTAGCTAGAGAGACCAGCAAGCAGATCGACCACTGCTGCCGGTTGCTGCTTTTTTTTCCTCCCGGCCGGACCTTTTATTTAGTTACAAAGCTATAGTTTTTTCTTATTCAGCTCCACTTTTATTAATTAAAAAGATGCGCAGTCTGTTACCTCTGGCGTAAGTCTCAAGCATCGAACTGCCTGCTGTCCCCCTAGCTGAGAGCTGAGCTGCTGAGATAGCGAGAGCGCCACCCGTCGCTTTTCATTTATAATCGCCCGCCAGCAGGCCGTCTCATCATCATTGTCGTTGCCATCCATCACTCACCTGGCCGCGGAAACTGATCCATGATCTGATCCCACGGCACCAGCAGCAGCAGCAGCAACGGCCGACCGCCGGGCCGGCCGGCTGGCAAATAAAGAGCTTAGAGCCGCCGGCCGGGATCTATGGGGCGCGAGGCGGCAGCCACGACCACGAGGCCGCCCAAGCTAAGGAGGGGCCTGTGGTCGCCGGAGGAGGACGAGAAGCTGTACAATCACATCATCCGATATGGCGTCGGCTGCTGGAGCTCAGTCCCAAAGCTCGCTGGTACGAGTACGACCCATCATGCCATGATTGTAATGTAAAAAGGGTTCGTCAGAATAATAATATATATAAACGCTGCGTTAATTTGCTTGAAATCCTCTTGATCTCCTGCTGTTGCCTTTTGCATTGTGATCGTCGATATTATTTAGTCAGAGAATGTTTTTTTTTTTTGTAAGGCTTGGAGAGATGCGGCAAGAGCTGCAGGCTGAGATGGATCAACTACCTGCGGCCTGACCTCAAGAGGGGCAGCTTCTCCCAGCAGGAGGAGGATCTCATCGTCAGCCTCCACAAGATACTAGGCAACAGGTAATAATAAACTGGTAATAGCAAGCAACAATTAACACGCATCCATATGGCATGGCAGCATGCAGAGGCTGCCACACTTGTACTGCTGATCTGTTGCACTTGCACAGACAAACAATGGCAATAATAATCTCACTCAGAGCTCCTAGCTTACATGCCAGCCACATAACACACATCATGTGATTGTGCCTGTGCCTGATCCATCAGGTGGTCCCAGATCGCGTCCCAGCTGCCGGGGAGGACGGACAACGAGATCAAAAACTTCTGGAACTCGTGCATCAAGAAGAAGCTCCGGCAGCAGGGCATCGACCCCGCCACCCACAAGCCGCTCAACGACGACAACGTTGCTGATGCGGCGGCGGCGGACAACGACCACTGCGGCGCCGCCAATATTGATAATAATAATAATAACAACAACAACAACAAGCGGCAGCTCCCCTCAGCCGACGACCACTGCTTCGCCATGAGCAGCGACGACCCTCTCGCGCCACACTCCCCGACCGCCAGCTTCGACCCACTGTCCGTCACCAACGTCCCCACGGCAATGCAGCAGGGCTCCTACGGCTCGTTCCGCTCCGACAACGACCACCTCTGCGATTACGGCGGCGGCGGCGGCGTCGACGTGGTCTCGGACGCCGCCACGGCGTACAGCGCCCCCTACACAGGCGGCGGCGGCGGCGGAGACAGCTCCAGCAACAGCAACGGCAACGGCACCTGGGCCTGCAGCGGCGGCGAGCCGATGCCGCCGCACGTGGCCATGTTCGGCCGCGATGCCGCCGAGGCGGCGGCGTACCATCAGTTCGTCGACCCGGCCAAGTACAGCCCCTGGCAGCAGCACCCGGCGGCGAGGCTCCATGATCACAACGTCGGCGGCGCTGCTGCGGGCTTCCCGATACGGTCCATGTCGCGGGACCTGCCGGGTTCCTGCTTCGACCTCGCCCGCAGCGCGCTGGAGGACGAGTTCAGCGTCGACTTCCTCTGACGTACGACTACGCCGACGCGCGACGTACGTACGGCCAGGAGGTCGTCGTTGGTGCATGTCGTCGTCCAACACTCACTCGATCGACAGACACACACAGATACACTTTTCATTCACTACTACTGCTACTATTACCTCAGTCCTCAGAGATCACCCAAAAAACAAGACACACACTCCTTGTGTCTGGCATATTCGTTCGTTATTCCCCCCTTCTTTCATGTGGTCCGGTCATACTTTATTTGGACCCATGCATCGATCGAGTTGGTTAATTAACACGTTTTGGTGGTATGTTATACTGTGTTTATAATAAGGGTTTTATCTGTATTATTATATATACATCTCAATTATATTAATTGGAACCAATTTTCTTTGTTGGAATTATTTAGTACATAGCCTATATATATACTAGCATATAGCGCCGTGCTAACGCTACGATCTCGCTAAGAGAAGGGGTGGGAAGATGTTGATTGCGTAATGGGAGGGGGAGGGGGAGGCGAGGTAGTGGGTGTGTGGGAGAGATGAGGGATGAGAATATGAGAGATAATCTAAATAATATTGTTTATTGCATTTGAGTAAGGAAGAGAGTGTTATCCAACGATTTGAACTGTTGGTTTTGATGGTGTGTTAACTTTGGGTGCAATTTGTTTGGTGGATTTAGTAGAGGTTATGATTGTGGGCGTGATTTGGTTGGTGGGTTTTGCAAACGTTAAACTGGTAGATTATATAGTGGCATATATATACATAAATGATATTCGTCATCTAGGGTGACGATCACGCACCCTAAAATGTCTTAACAAGTTTAAGTTATTTATGATATATGTAAGTCATTCTTTAAGTTATTTCAGGGTGTGTATATATATAAGGCGTCGCTATTTGTCATCTAAGGTAAAGCTTTACTTGGACTGCATGCGCGTGCCCCCGCCGACTAGACCAATAGGATCGCACACAAACCCGCGTCGCACAAAAAGCGCGCGCGAGACAGAATAATTGGATTTCTTTTCAGCGCTAGCACAATAACCTCCGTGCGCTCCGATCCCGATAAAAAACTAAAAAGGCCCTCTTCGCTTACTGGCGCCGCCATTAACGTCGTTGAGATTCACCCCCCACATCAAGTCTCCCCCTCCCCTTGACATGATCTCATTCATCGGTAACAACCTTCCCCCCATCCACCCTCTCCTCTCGACGGGTCTCTTTCGTGCAACCGCGTTGCTGTCGTCGCCGACTGAAAGTAGGGGTGGGCGTTCGGGTTACTCGAAAATTTTGGATCGGGTAATTCGGGTGTTTAAAATTTTGGGTTTTGAGAATCGATACCCGAAATTACAATAAGTTTTACAATACCCGAAAATTCGGGCACCCAGAATTTCGGGTTCGGGTTCGAGTATTCATGAACTATCCGAACTATTGTGTCAGCTTCATAAAAACACATGCACCATATTAAATTAGTATAAAAATATAGTTTGAATAATGATACATGTGGACATAAAAACACAAACAATCTACAATCATAAGTAATGCACACTTATACATAATTATAGATGCACAAATTAATAATTAAGAATGACATGAGTACATGACACATGAAAGTTTGGGTATTTCGGGTACCCGTATGATACCCGAATTAAATTCAGGTTTTGCAAGTTGCTATCTGAAATTTCGAACGAAATTCGGGTTTCAGGTATTTCGGGTTCGGGTTCGGATATTCTGGGTTCGGGTTTCAGGTTTAGGGTTTTTTGCCGAGCACTAACTGAAAGTAGTCGATCTATAGCTCCACACCTTCGACACTGACAGGAATCGTCGGTAATTTTTGATTTGATGTGATCCGTCAATAATTTATTTTGTGAAGTTACTAAGTGATCTTTGTGAAAATTACTTAGTGTTTGATTAGTTACTGCGTGTGTGTTATATTTTATTGTTTGGAATAAAATGTGAAAATTACTGAGTGCATTGTTACTAAGCGATAACTAAGTTAACAATGCATATTTACTGAGTGATCTTTTTTAGAATTACCGGCTATGTGTTTAGTCGCTACATATGTGTTATAGTTCATTGTTGGAAAAACTGGAAAATTACTGAGTGAATTGTTATAGAGTGATAAATGAGTTATCTATTCATATTTACTGAGTGGTCTTTTTGAGAATTACTGGCTATATGTTTAGTAACTACATATGTGCTACATTTCATTGTTGTAAAAATTGGAAAATTACTTAGTGATAACGACTGAGTTATCTATGCGTATTCACTAACGCCCCATTTGGATTATTGGAATTGAATTACATTCTAATAATAGTAAGTTTGACATATATCAATTAAACTAATCTGGTTTTATACAAAATATATTTATATACTATTATTAGCAAGATGTTGGAGATATTTATATGCTATATTTTTACTATAGAGGAGTGAGATTAAGAATGTCATGTAAGTTACAAAGTAGAAATAAAATTCTACTAATGCATAAAATCATTTTTCATCCTCCACCCTATGAATTTGAGATAGGCTTATATCTGAACTTTGGAAAGCGGTGGAATGTCAAATTCTAAACTAAATAAGTTACTTTATAGAGTGAATTCCAATTCCTCTAAAATAAAGGGATCCAAACGCCCCGTAAGAGATTTTTGTGACTATTACTAACTGTTTGTTTAGAGAATGCGTATGTTTTATATTTAATTGTTGGATATTCTGGAAAATTGTTGAGTTGAGAATTACTCAGTGATTTCTGAGTTATCTATGTATATTTATTAAGTGACCTTAGTGACTATTACTGAGTGTTTCTTTAGTTACAGTGTATGTTCTATATTTGAAATGATGAAAATGCTGGAAAATTACTAAGCGGGGAATTACTCGGTGGTTATGGGTTATCGATGAATAATTAATGAGTGTTCTATATTTAAAGTAATTACTGGTTGTGTATGTCCAGTTCCGTGTTGTCGTGTTTGGTTTGGCTTTTGCTCCATAAAAACCAAATCAAAGGGCTAGATCCAGGAAACAGCTTTTTCGAAAAGTCGACTTTCTCGCAGGACCTGCTTTTAGTGGTTTCCACCAAACAGTTTTTAGCTTTTTAACATATATAGAACTTTGAAAACATATATAGAAGAAATTTTAACGTCTTTTAGTGGTTTCCACCAAACAGTTTTTAGCTTTTTAACAACACCTGAGAACTGGGTTCTCGGTTAAGTTTAACAAATGAGCCAGCACCCAGCAGGCCTGGTAAAAAAAAAGGAGCCTTCTCATCAGCCGGCAGCTAGCTCGTGTCCCATGTCATTTTTCATGTGAAAGAAAACTGTTGTCGTTCGCACACGTAGCAAGCGATAAATGCTAAAGAAAAAAAACCGTTTGGTCACGTCCCTTAACTTGACAACGCATCAGGCTTAGGGGCCATACTGTCGTGTTGCATTGGTCCCCCGCTACTGTTGTGCAGTCCGCCAGGAAGTAAAAGTGTACTACGGCCGCCACTGTTGTGCACATGCAGTGTACAAAACTCCACGAATCACAGCTACTGTTGCATTTGCTTTGTGCCGTACGTCCATCGGTGCGTCACGATTGTATGCGTGCCGAGCATCGATCTTTCTGTGCATTATGTTGTTTGCTAAGAGCATCTCAAATAATGTACCTTATAGAACTTAAGACACCAATAAAAAATTAAGCTCTACCAGTAAAGCTTCAAATCATTGTTATTAATCAAAATCTGTGTCACTTCAGGAGAACCTATATTTATTTGATGTTTTTTTAAAAATAAGACACTGTTAGAGCAATTATTTATTTTTATTTTTTTGACTTAGTTCTATAATTTAATTGGAGGCACTAAGATAAGTCATGTTAGAAATGCTTTAATGCTTTGCACGTGGGCCTCCGTTCGATCGGTAAAGCCACCGGCCCACGGCTAAAGCTATGCTGTTACAACCATTTATTTAATATTCTATCAATCCTTCGTCTCATGTTTAAGCCAGGAGTTATATATGAGCAAGTGAGTGAATTATGACTGCTAATTTATGGCTTGGTAAGTTACTAGTAACGGTCATTTTGATGTTAGGATTTATTAGTAACGGTCATTTTTATGACTATAATGGCTAGTGATGGTTGTCATTAAGCTATTTGATAGCATCTCTTAATCTGCTCTCTTGCCTCTATATAAAAGCACACAACTCTTCATTCGTGTAAATGTGGAAAATATTCTTGCTGATTTTTCACTCTATTTTTCACGATTGAGTTGCCTCTGCAGTCTTCACAGTCCTAAATCTCTATGCGCATAGAGAGTTCAGAGAGCAGGCATCCGGAACCGTCGTCCACTGGAGACACTTGTAGAGTGCACGGGCAATCAGGTTTTTGGGGAGCGTCGCCACCACTACTCGTTTCGGGGTCGTCTTCATCGTCTACTTTCTCGTTGCGAGATCATCCTCTTGGACTACTTCCTGGTGGACATTTGTGGGACTGTACTGCATCGACCTCATCCTGTGTTCGACTTTTTTTTATCGACTATATTGAACATACACACGGTGAATAGTGTAAATGAAGAGTCCAGTGGTGCACCGGACATGTCCGGTGCGCCACCCGAGATCTGTTTTTTAAAGGGAAGTTCCAACGGCTATGTGAGGCCTTAGGCTATAAATAGGCCCTCCCACCACCTCAACTTGTACACAAGTGACAACCAAGGTAGCAAGCAAGTTAGTACTATTGCATAGTCATTCTCTAACCCTATCTTATGTATTCCTCTCTAGATCAAGTGCTGGCATGTGTTCTAGCCAAAAATAAAGAGGCGAAGTGCTGCTGCAAGAAAGAGCTAGCAAGCGTGGTTTTGAGCAAGGCTTTCGTGTTGCGTTCTTTTATCGTCGAGCTATCGAGTTGTGATAGTCGCGGTTCTGTTGTATTGCAATACCATCGATATAAGAGAAGTCTCGGTTTATCACCCTGATGATAAACCTAAGCAAATAAAGGAAGGATTCAAGTAGACTCCAAGCCGGGATCTTTTTGATATAATGATTCCATTCCGCTGCGACTGACTCCGCTTAACTAGACTTCGATGCTTACAACTCATCCAGTACAGTAAGAAAAGTTCTAGTTTTGGTTTAAGTTTTTATTCACCTATTCACCACACCCCACTCCCTCTAGGCGATATCCAGATCCTTGTTCCTCCAAAGGGAACTTTCAGAATCACTAAGCCTTTTAGTGGTTAGAGCTACTAGAGATGAGCCTCGACTAATACAAATCTTCATTGAGGTCCACACAGCTTCATTTGGATGGTCAAGGGTGAAGGAATCATGATGCCTAAGAGGGGGTGAGTTAGGAACTTCAAAATCTACTTCTTAAACTAAGGCCTCTAATTTCCACCTAGTTAAAACATATGCAAGAAAGTAATATATATATATATATATATATATATGAGAGAGAGAGAGAGAGAGAGAGAGATGTGCAAGTGCAACTATGGTCTAGGAGGATTCTGAAGTGGTCCTTCATAAAATCCGCCGGTTGCTATTACATATGCTATTACATACTGGCGTGCTGGTGCCACAAAAGAATAGGGTCTAGTTGCTAAGAGCTAGCCTAATGTCATAATTCATCTGCCACTCGAGTTGTTCCTGCTCGTTGGTTTTGCCCTTGCCTAGGACACCATGTGTTAGCCGCTAAGGGGAATGTTCCCCTCCCATAGTGGCCTATAGTGCAGTATACACATGAAGCCCTCCAGAATATACGTTGGAGGTTGACCGTAGATGGACGAGACCTCATGTGGCATCTCAGGGCAGTAGACGAGGAACTCCGCCTTCGTACCCTAGGGGCACTAATTTGCATCGACTCCATCGGCCGAGTGTAGAATTGCTTCACACCCTGATGGGACCCTAAAGTGGGCCCTGAGGCAGTGTAGTTCCCGACCAAAATGGATTTGGGCCTTGAGGCAGTGCAGAAAGTTGAGTAGGACCTAATCTAATAATTCATTCAAAGAAATATCCCTGATCTAATATGTATAGTATGTATCATGCTGGCGACCCTAGGAACATCCGCGACCGTAAGCCGATGGTCATGTACATGAATACAGATTAGGACCTCTAAAGAAGTTCATATAGAATAAATAATACGGCTAAACATGTAAGACATAATGCCAGATGTGTATCGGTCTTTGAGGTGTCGCAGCTTGCATATCGTGCAGTGTAGCAACCGATCAAGAGATACATATTTGACGATATAAAATCAATCTAATAGCTCAATAACATAAATAGATTAAAACTACATATGATAATTAGTAGATCTTGCCAACAGCTATGCTTAGTATAAAATCTACCAGAGTAAGATGACAATACCATACCACACGATCTACTAGACACTGTCGCTTACCTTGAGATACCTTGTGAAATGGGTGCCAATGCGTCGATGAGAAGCACGCGTTGAGTGAATGAATGTATTCTGCAACGCTGCTTTTGATTAGTGATATGATTCGGACATGAGGCCATGCGTCAGTGCTGCCGGTGCTCGCACATATAGATGATAGAACCCAGCATGATACTGATCACAGAACGAGATGATAGTTGCCTTGTTGCAGTAAACTCGGACAATAGCAAGAGAACAAAATTCTGATATCAATTTTTTTAAAAAAAAAATCTACAACTAGCAATACTGCTACTTAGAAAGTTACACAAATCTGGACCAGTTTAGACCTCGGACCACAAGTTAGGGCTAAGTGCTACAGTTGACCAAATCTTCGGAACCTTGTCTGTTCAAGGAAGTGGCGGGTTGGAGCTTATAGGAGCAGCATCACCGCAGATGGCCGTCAAGACATCAAACCCTCCTCACGTTGTCTCCATGGATAACCACCGCGCCTTCAGTCATCAGGGTGCCAAGAGCACCGCGGAGCTGCAACAAGAATCCCAAAGCACGCGTCAGCGCACGCCAACCTACAGACATAATAATCAGAAGGCACTGCGAGCTACAGTTTCAGACTTACTTCGTGCATATGAATTTCCATTGAGCTCTGCTTCCTCAGTTCCTCCAGCAACTGCACACCAGCCAGAACGCAAACTCTTAGCTCACTACTGGGACAGCTAATGATGAAAACAAGGAAAAGGGTAGCAAACCAAAAGATGTTTCTTTACCTCAATCATGCGCATTGAGGGGCCACCAAGCTGCATTTTCTCCGCGATCAGGTTACGGGTTGCGGCAACGAGGTTCTCCCGCCTCTGCCTTTCGCTTGCGGATATCCCCGTCATGATCAGATCCATATCAATCGTCCCTTTTCATCATTCGTAGACACACCGTCAGCACCAAGGGTTGCAAAGTGAAAACAAAAAGTAAAGGATGAACAAAGCCAAGCCAAGCCAAGTTAATCTGACCAGTTGCATGATCCGTCGCAGACTGCTGCATGGCAACTTCAAGAAGCCTGAATGCCTCCACAACATCCCGCACCTCGACCTTCAGGCAGCAGGAGCCAGATTATCAGTCACAAGGGACACAAATGGTCATTTAACTAAGTAGTAACCAGGAACTGATCTTCAGAAATAATGGTTAGTTACCACTTCAGAGAACCGCATTCGGGCTAATGCTTCGCTGAGACGGATCAAACTCTCTATTTGTCTAGCGGTTGCTGTTATGACCTATCCACCAAGCAGCAACGTTTTAGGGGCTTCTCGCTATTCAAAGAGACTAGAGCAAGGTGAAACAAAGATGCTACTGTACCTTCTTTCTGCTCCCAGGGCTATTCCCTCTTTTTCTCATCTCGACATAGCCACGAGTTAACTCTTCTGCAGCTTCATCAGATAACTGTGGCTGAATATACTTCCTTGCATAGCTTATGTAGGAAACTAGTGTCTGCAAGTCCAAGACCTCGAGCTCCTCTAACTGCACAGCAGGATGAGTGCTTAACGATTTAGCTAAGGTAAGTGTTGCACTTGTTAAATTGTCGGTCATTATCTATTGCATAAACGAATTGAAGAAATTGAAGTGTCGAAATATAAAGTTTCAGTCAGGTGTCTTACGTTTGGATTCTCAAAATGCAACGAAACAATATGCTTTGCCAGGCGCCTATCAGTTTGCTCATCCGCCTTGTCCAAGATAAGGTAAATCAGGTCGAATCTGCAGTGTTAAATTGTGGCAAGAGTTAGCATTTCCATGTCACTCCATTCAATTTGAAACATGCAGTCATCCTGTTAGTTATTACCTTGAAAGTAGCGTTGGCGCTAAGTGGATGTTGTCGATTACAGAGAGCCTTGGATTGTAACGTGATTCAGTAGGATTGGCACATGCCAGGACAGATGTCCTCGCGTTTAAAGATGCAATTATTCCAGCCTTCGCAATGGATACTGTCTGCTGTTCCATCACCTAAATTAATTGCAACAGGACTTTAGCTTACATGGAAAACCATATTTTTGGCATGCAAATAGTGCATAAAATTTTCAGCAAACCAGACCTCGTGTAACATGCTTCGGGCATTATCAGACATCTTATCAAACTCATCTATGCAACAAACACCTTTGTCACTTAAAACAAGTGCTCCACTTTCTAGAACCTGAAAGGTAAACAAGGTCATGGTTGAGATCATGGGAGCGATTCAATAAGATGGAAAAGAAAACAAAGCCATATTGTGGACTTAAGGGCACACATACAGTTTCCCCAGTCTCAGGGTCTTTGGTAACATAAGCAGTAAGACCAACAGCAGAACTTCCTCTACCACTCGTATAGATACCACGAGGAGACAGTTTATGCATGTACTGGAGAAGCTGGGATTTACTCGTTCCAGGGTCCCCCACAAGTAAAATATTGATGTCACCCCGGAAACTAGCTCCAGAAGGAAGCTTCAAGGGATTGCCGCCGAAAAGCTGGACATAGAACAGTTCACAGTATGCTATGGTCAGCAATGACACAAACTTTTTAAAAGAACATCTTAATATGCCAAGAAGTTACCTGGCAAAGGAGACCTCTTTTGACATCATCCAACTCCCATATGTTTGGAGCTAATGATCTAGTCAATCTTTCATAGATATCAGGCAACTTCGAAAGCTCTTTTAGTTTCTCAACCTGCAGCACCAAATAGAAGAGGGTTAGCAACAATGCAGCAGAAAACATAGAAGAAAGATTTGACTACCAAAAAATACCAACAATCTAGCACACCATTAGATAAAAGTATGGGTACTGAAAAATACCTTATCACTAAGAAAATCATCTTCAGTAGATTTGCTAGCATTAGAATTATCAATATCCATGGTGTCCTCCACATGAAGCCTAGACTTGTCCGTCTTCTTTATGTGAAGGCAATCAATATATGTCTGAATGAAGGAATATCATTAGATAACACTATAGTGCAAGATTGAATCCTGCTGTGCTAAGAGGAAATTCAAATATGAGAATGCAATAAAACTCTGTATTTTTAACCTTGAATATAGACTTCACTGTCCTTTGAGTTGGTCCAACTCGAATACTCATAGCTCTGTATATTCCAGTTATCTATAATAGATGCAAAATAAGTAAATTTGACAATTTTCTTAAACAAGAACCATATGTCAAGATTTAAGGTATTGATCACTAAGAAAGTTTCAATCCTAACCTCAACCCTATCTCCAGGCTTTCCAGCATCAACAAGCTTATCATGCATCAAGACACTAACTGTATGTGGAGTGCCACCTTCTGGTATCTCGTCTGGTGTTTCCTGTAACTTTATGATCTGCTTGTCTGAAAATCTGGTCATGTAAAAACAATGTTAAATTCAACGTGATTTTGATTCTGTTAAGAGTACTAGCAAAGACAAAAATGACAACAAGTAGGTGTAGCTACCTGCATCGGTTGTGCACTAGGGTCATAGAATTTGTGGCTTTACATTGTTCTTTCTGACAAATGTGTGGTTCAGTTACTCTTCCTGAGAAAGGCAATACACATTATTTTAGTTTTACATTGATAAAAACAATACAAACAGACAAACTTAAATGGTCCACTATGGCATGCATATCTTTCTATCAGCTACGGTGTTGAATATACATTGTATCATATACTGCTGGATGGTATGCATTTCGAAGCAGCTAGTCCTTCAGGATAAAAAAAACAAGGCCAAAGCTCTGTGATTATTCTTTAAAGAGCATTAGAGGCTTGGCTGATGGCCTCCCAAGCAGCTCAGACACTGCACAACAATCTGAGCCCCCATTTACCCAAAATCGGAAGCCTGGAAGAGCCCCTTTTTTTTGAAGAGTCAGGAGGGGGGGACCCCTACTGAGAATTTTATTAAAAAGCGAAAAGAAAAGGTTAGAACTTAGTCCTTTTACAAACAATAGAAAGAAAAGAATAAGAGAGCACTATTCCTATGTCTGCCACAGACTCAGCCAATTCGGGATAGAGGTGTCAAATTTCCTCCGCGCTCTGTGAATGATCAGTCGCAGTTCTTTGCTGAATTCCTGCGTACAGCGGCTGGAAGAGCCCCTTGCACTGGGAAAAGCTGTGTGGGGACCAACCAAGGTTTGTTTGGTTAGAAGGGGATTCAAGGGGAAACCTTTCTAACCAAACAAGCCCTAAGGGCTCTTATTTTGACGTGCCGTATATTTGGGAGTAAAGGTTAACAGGATTCACAGAGAATTTGCATGAGATTTATTTCCTGACAAACATCATACATGGATAATTGAGTAACATCATGATTGTATAATACGGTACCCTAAGAAACCTCTTTAGAACTGAAGGCACATTATTTTATGAGCAGAATTTCGGAATTCATTGAAAATAAGGTCACGAGTAAGAATTGCATGAATAAAAATGTCTATTAGCACCATACCTCTATCAACCATGACGGGCTCTGAGTAGAAACCGCAAACCAGGCAGCGGAACACAGCCTCCTTGAGCTCCGGTATGACCGAGCTGCATCTAATTATCATACCCTTGATGGATACCATCTTCTCAATATCTGCAACGAACAGGAAATCACAAATCAGATCACACAATGTACAATCTAACTTAGTTCGAACATTGTCACCTTGTCCAATAGAAATAATCTATTACCAGATGGGTTGAGATTCCTCAAGCAAATGGACGACTTGAGGTTGTAGATCCTGGTCTGGATGTGCTTCTCGAAGAGCGGCTCGATGCGGGCGACGAGGTCCATGAGCACGATGTCGAAGATGGCGAGCACCTCGAGCGGATAGCGAACCATCTTGCTGTAGAGGTCTGGGTCGTGGTCAAACACGTCGTGCGCATCGACGTCGAGCGACTCCCCGCCCTCGAGCTCGAGGATGCGGTGGATGGCGCGCATGTACTTGCCCTCGTCCATGACCGGGTCGACGCGGCCAGCGTCGCGCGGGTCCCGGAAGTGGCGCAGGAACCGGAGAATGGCGGCGTTGACGTCCTGCACGCTTATGTTGGTGCCCCAGACAAAGACCGGGGTGGCGTCGACGCCGCCGCCGCCGTCGGTCTCATCGTCCCCAGCTTCGGAGGATGGAGGGACGTCATCGGTGGACATTGGAGTGGAGGGCGTCGGCGGGAACCGGCCAGTCGAGTTCTGACGCGGCTGCCTAGGGGCGCCAGCCCCAGCTCCGGACGGCGTGCGGCGGCCAGGGTGCGGCGGCGTCTCGAACCCCCCGAGAGAAGGGGACGAAGCATAAGGACTAGCGGAACCACGGCGACGGCGACCGCCGGAGCGGCGTGTGGGCTGAGATGGGGAGGAGTTAGTAACCGCGAGTGGGCTTGACGGCCGACCATAGGGCGACGATGCGGCTGAAAAACAACAGCAAAAACGAGATTTCCAACGCACGGGGATCCAAATCTTAGCAAGAAATCTGCAAGGGGACCAAATTGAATGCGATCCACGGAAGAGGGAGCGGTTAGATCTTACGAGGAGGGGAGCTGCCGCCGCCGTCAGAAGCCATGTCTTGGTCGCACAGACAATCACTCGGGATGGCACAGAGGGAGTGAGAGAGGAGGTGGTGGTGGGATATGGGAAGGGTGAGATGGGGAAGGGGGGAGTAAAATGGCGGGAGAGGAGGCGGCGGCGGCGGCGGGAAGAGAAGAGATGAATGGCGGCAAAAGCGTCACGTTTCCCGCCAAGTGACTCAGGAGGCCCTCGATGGGCCGCGTTGCGTCCAGTTTGAGTCTACTCGGCCTTTTATGTTCTTGTGAGATGGGCCATATTCTCTAAATTGGGCTGGACCTAATCCTCGTTAGGTATCTGTATGTGTATGTACTCCAGTTTGAGTACGTATATACTGTACGTGTAAAGTTGTCTTAGATTGATCATTTAAACGCTTTGTATGCCAATTAAGATTTAAAGTCAAAGTATAAATTGCTTTTTAGAAAGAAAAAAAATGCAGTTCCTCATCTTCTATTTTTAAAATACTTGTCCTCTCCGAGACATAAACGGGTAGGAATTGCTCTCAAATTTTTAATGAAAATATGCTAGCAGCTTTTTTCCTTGCAAAAATGCAAATTAAAGTTCTCGTCCCTGACTTCATAGTTAATTATTTTCTTCTTCACTTGAAGACACTTAGATACCGAACTACCAGTATGTTGAGATTCATTAAGCTTTTTCTATTTATCTCTCTTAGGGGTGTTTGGAACCAAAATATTTTTTCGAGTTTTGGGGTAAAACCATGGTATTGGAGAATATCATAGTATTTTTTGTTTAAATAGTGTTTGGCTATCAGGTAAAAAACTCAGTTTTAAATATCATATTTTATAGTTACTATGGTATTTTTGAAGTGTTTGAAACTCCACTCCTACCTAAAGTTTTTGTCTATGCCTAGCTTCTTACACATGTATATTAAATACCATGATTTAACATACTTTGTCTCCAGACAAGTATTGTTTGGAGTTATGTAAAAATATTATGGTTGTGTCGTGACGTCTTAAACCATACTATTCCAAAACCATGGTTTTTTAAAATACTTTGCTTCCAAACACCACCTAAAGTTTTGCCACAAGTCAAGGATAGTACAACACAAGGCCAACTAAAATAAACTAGAAGCTAAATTTTGTAAAAGGGACAACAAAAATCATGAAATGATACATGAGAAATAGATGTCATGCCCAATTTTAGTAAGCAAACCAAATGTGTGCCAAGGTCAAAATCATGTACATAGCAATTAGGGTTTAGGATCATGGTCACAACACGACGAATTTGGTTTCCTAACTTGGTTTGTCTTTAAAATGCTCTCTCGTATGCCGGTGCACCCTCTCTCGACTCCTAAGCGTGCTTCGGTCTTTGATTGTGTTAGTTTCAACCAAGGATTACCAAACCGTTTTGGGTAAAAAAACACTACACATAGGTAACGCCAGTAAAATCGACCGGTTTGGCCAAACCAAATTTAAACAAAATCAAAACGATTTTTCGCTAAAAAATCGACGGTAAACCGCTCAGTACCGTTGATATACCGCCCATTTGAAGCGCTTTTTAACATAAAAATGAAAATTATGACAGGATTCACTTGTAATTTGTTCAATTCATGTTGCATAGTAAATACTAGTTGATCCATACAGCTTACGTTCACCAAAATGACATACAACATACATATGCAGCCACAAACTTCAATTATCATGAAACAAACAATCATCAGACTTCATAATACTCAAATACAGGTTCTTTTAGAGTTCTTCCACGACACATAGGTAGACATATTTCACAATACTCACGTATAAAGCTCGAGTCATACTACTCAGTCATATGGGAAAGATCCTAATATATGTCCATTCTGTCTATGTGTGATATGCTCCTTCAATCGGGTACCACCTCCTGCGCTCTTCGTTTCTCTAAAATACTTACACTTGAAACCGGTGCCAACCTTCTCTCCATGCTCCCAGACTAGGTTCAACATGTCTCATATAAACAAGAACAATATATAATATCATGTAACGAGAGTAGAATAAAAACATATTACCTGTAACAAATGACATTAACATAAACAATAAGACATCGAAACATATTTGCATTCTTCCTTTATGTGTGATATGCTCCTTCGATCAGATATAATCCCTCCGCTCTTTGTTTCTCTACAACACTTGTACTTAAAACATGTGCCTACCTTCTCTTCGCACTCCTAGATTAAATTCGACATGTGTCCTGCAAATGTGGCAAAAATAATGCAAGTATGCAACACATTAGTAGCAAATAATATTACCAGGTACATATAAAATTAAATATTAACATATATAACTAAATATTAACATATATAACTAAATATTAACAATACAAACATATATAACCAAATATTAACAACTAACATATATAACTACATGAAAGTCGCCTAGAGGGGGTGGATAGGCGGAAACTGAAATTTACAAATTTTAAGCACACTACAAGTCGGGGTTAGCATTAGAATAAAAATCGAGTCTGGAAGAGAGGGGAAAACAAATCAACCAAGAAAGTAAAGCAGATGACACGGTGATTTATTTTACCGAGGTTCGGTTCTAAAGAACCTAGTCCCCGTTGAGGTGGTCACAAAGACCGGGTCTCCTTCAACCCTTTCCCTCTCTCAAACGGTCACCTAGACCGAGTGAGGCTTCTTCCTTAATCTCATGGGTCACTTAGACCCTGCAAGGATCACCACACAATTGGTGTCTCTTGCCTCGCTTACAAAGCACTTGAGAGTAATAAGTAAGAAAGAAAAGAAAGCCAAACCAAGCAAACAAGAGCAACAAGAAACACAAGTGATCCCCTCACAAGTCCTAATGCACTAGAATTGAATTAGGGACTTTAATCGGAACGGTGGCTTTGATTTATGTCTTAGAGTGTTGCACTTTGCTCTTGTATTGAATGGAGAGTGTAGAATGCTTGGATTGTTGGAGTGGAGGTGGTTGATGGGTATTTATAGCCCCCAACCACCAAAACAACCGTTGGGGGTGACTGCTGTCGATGGGCGCACCGGACAGTCCGGTGCGCCAGCCACGTCACCCAACCGTTAGGGTTCGGACGCAGACGACAGTTGGAGCTTTGTCTTCTAGTGGCACCGGACAGGCACTGTTCATTGTCCGGTGCGCCTATGACTTCTGTTCTGACTTCTGTCACGTACTGTAGCGTTGTCAGGGCACTGTGCAGTCGACCATTGCGCTGGAGAGTCGTTGCTCCGCTGTCACACTGGACAGTCCGGTGGTACATCGGACAGTCCGGTGAATTATAGCGGAGTGGCGCTGGAGAAACCCGAAGGTGAAGAGTTTGGACTTGTACGGTCCTGGTGCACCGGACACTGTCCGGTGGCATACCAGACAGTCCGGTGCGCCAGACCAGGGCACTGAAAGTCACCTAGAGGGGGGTGAATAGGCAGAATCTGAAAATTATGAACTTAAGCACAACTACAAGCCGGGGTTAGCGTTAGAATAGTAAACGAGTCCAAAAGAGAGGGTGAAAACAAATCACGAGCGAATAAGAACGAATGACACGGTGATTTGTTTTACCGAGGTTCGGTTCTTGCAAACCTACTCCCCGTTGAGGTGGTCACAAAGACCGGGTCTCTTTCAACCCTTTCCCTCTCTCAAACAGTCAC